>CM045737.1:2778705-2781205 GCA_024760905.1 Plotosus lineatus | reverse complement strand
ACAGTTCTTCTCTTGGCACCCTGTCATATGCTTTTTCCAGATCCACAAAGGCACAATGTAGCTCCCTCTGACCTTCTCTGTACTTCTCTATTAACATCCTCAAGGCAAACATTGCATCTGTGGTGCTCTTTCTTGGCATGAAACCAAACTGTTGTTCACAAATGCTGACCTCTGCCCTTAGTCTAGCTTCCACTATTCTTTCCCATAACTTCATCGTATGGCTCATCAACTTTATCCCTCTGTAGTTGCTGCAACTCTGCACATCTCCCTTGTTCTTAAAAATGGGCACCAGCACACTTCTCCTCCACTCCTCCGGCATCTGCTCACTCTCTAGGACCTTGTTGAATGTTCTTGTCAGAAAATCTACTGCTACCTCTCCTAGACACTTCCATACCTCCACAGGTATATCATCAGGACCAACTGCCTTTCCATTCTTCATCCTCTTCAATGCCCTTCTCACTTCACCCTTACTGATCTTTGCTACATCCTGCTCCTCAATGGTTACCTCTTCTACTCTTTTTTCTCTCTCATTTTCCTCATTCATCAGCTCTTCAAAGTACTCTTTCCATCTTCCCAGCACACTTCTGTCATTAGTCAATAGAGTTCCCTCTCTGTCCTTTATCAATCTAACTTGCTGCACGTCCTTCCCATCTCTATTTCTCTGCTGTGCCAACCTGTATAGATCATTTTCTCCCTCTTTACTATCCAACCTATCATACAAGTCATCATATGCCCTCTGTTTGGCCTTAGCCACTGCTACTTTTGCCTTACGCTGTGTCTCCGTGTACTCCTGTTTACTCTCTTCGGTCCTCTCGATGTCCCACTTCTTCTTGGCTAACCTCTTCCTTTGTACACACTCCTGCACTTCCTCATTCCACCACCAAGTCTCCTTGTCTACTTTCCTTCCAGAGGACACACCAAGTACTCTCCTACCTGTGTCCCTGATCACATTTGCTGTGGTTGTCCAGTCATTTGGAAGCACGTCCTGGCCGCCCAAAGCCTGTTTCAACTCCTCCTTGAAGACAACACGACACTCTTCCTTTTTCAGCTTCCACCACTTTGTCTTCTGCTCTGCCTTTGCCTTTTTCACCTTTCTCACCATCAGAGTCATCCTGCACACCACCATCCTATGCTGTTTGGCAACACTCTCACCCACTATGACTTTGCAGTCACTGACTTCCTTCAAATTACATCGCCTACACAAGATGTCGTCTACCTGTGTGCTCCTACCTCCGCTTTTATAAGTCACCCTATGCTCCTGTTTCTTCTCGAAGAAAGTATTCACCACAGCCATTTCCATCCTTTTTGCAAAATCTATCAACATCTGTCCTTCTGCGTTCCTGTCCTGGATACCAAACCTGCCCATCACTTCCTCGTCCCCTCTGTTGCCTGCACCAACATGTCATTGAAGTCTGCACCAATGACCACTCTTTCACCTCTGGGGGTACTCTGCATCACTTCATCGAAGTCACTCCAGAATCTCTCCTTCTCTTCTAGCTCACATCCTGCCTGTGGGGCATAAGCACTAACAACATTGAGCATTACACCTTCAATTTCTTCCTTGAGACTCATCACTCTATCTGACACTCTTTTCACTTTTAGAACATTCCTGACAAACTTCTCCTTCAAGATGACTCCGGCTCCATTTCTCTTCCCATCCACACCGTGATAAAATAGCTTAAACCCTGCTCCTAAGCTTTTAGCTTTGCTACCTTTCCACCTGGTCTCCTGAACACACAGTATGTCCACCTTCCTCCTCTGCATCATGTCAACCAGCTCTCTTCCTTTTCTGTGCATAGTTCAAACATTCAAATTCCCCACTCTCAGTCCTAGACTCATGCCTTTCCTCTTCTCTCTCTGCCTACGGACACGCCTCCCACCTCTCCTTCTTCGACGTCTTCGACCAACGGTAGTCCAATTTCCATCAGCACCCTGTTGATTGACAGCACTGATGGCGGTCGTTGTTAACCCGGGCCTCGACCGATCCGGTATGGAGGTAATACTTTTGATGCCTAGGTGAGTGAGTGTGTCTGAGTGTAAATGTGAATGTGTAAGTGTGTGATTGAGTGTGAGAGAGCATTTATTTGAGTGTGTGTGAGTTAGTGAATGTGTGCGTGTGTGTGTGTGTGTGTGTATGAGTGATTGAGTGAGTCAGTGTATGTATGAGTGTGTTTGAGTGAGTGATTATGTATGTGAGTGAGTCTGTGTGTGTGTGTGTTAGCATGCATCTGTGTGTGTGTGTGTGTGTGTGTGTGTGTGTGTGTGTGTGTGTGTGTGTGTGTGTGTGTGTGTGTGTGTGTGTGTGTGTGTGTGTCTGTGATTGTGTGTGCATGTGGGTATGTGTGTGTGTGTGTGTGTGTGTGGTGTGTGTGTGTATGTGTGTTTCTGTGTGTGTGTGTGTGTTTGTGTGAGTGAGTGAGGGACTGTGTATGTGTGTGTGTGGAATGTGTGTGTGAGTGAGAGAGAGGGAGAGATTCGGAGAATGTCTTTATGTGAGTGT
>CM045737.1:2763705-2768705 GCA_024760905.1 Plotosus lineatus | reverse complement strand
TGAAGGTCTACCATGCAGTGGTGCTCACTACCCTCCTCTTCACATGTGGGACCTGGACTGTCTACAGCAGGCATGTCGAATAGCTCAATCACTTTCACTTGAGCTGCTTCTGTAGACTCCTCCACATCAAGTGGCAGGACAAAATCCCTGACACAGAAGTCCTGGAACAAGCTGGCATTCCCAGAATTCACACCTTCCTACAGAAAGTGCACGTCAGATGTTCAGGCCATGTTTTCAGAATGACAGACAGTCGATTTCCAAAACAGCTACTGTATGGAGAGATTTGTGAAGGCAAGCGTTCAGTTGGGGACAGAAGAAATGGTTCAAAGACGACTTTAAAGCATTCCTCAAGGACATGAACATCAATGTCAGGACTTGGGAGCAGCTTGCTACCAACCGCTCAGCTTCACGAAGCAAAGTCTTCACAGGTGCCTGTGCAGCAGGAAAGTGACGAACTGCAGAGGTACAGCAGAAACATGCAGTGTGCAAAGCTCGAGCTTTCTCTACTTCCATCGTAGCACCCATCCACACATGCCCTGTGGGTGGGTGATCCTTTTGGGCCTGGATCTGCCTCACTAGCCATTGATCATCGATCTGATATGAAGTCATGGTCATCTTCAACCGCAAAGGATGACCAACAACAACATGATTATAAGAGAGCTGCGTTTAAACCAGTTTAAATGGTCTGCACATTTAGATATTCCAGATCAGGGGAACAGAATGGAATGTAAACATCTTGTGTTCTACCATAATTAACATTTTATAGATCTTCATTCTACATTTTCCCCCCTCTGTGACCTTTTGGACACATAATAATCTGCACGTATCGAGTACCTACTCTTTTATACAAATGTCTATCATTACTACTAACTTCTTGAGTGAAGATATTCTGCAATACATTTTCCTGACTATTTATCAACTCCATTAGAGATTACATGGACAAACCCACTCTTAATTATCAATTATTGACTATATACTATTTGAGCACACAAAAAAATCACTTAAAATATTGATTATGTGGTTCCAAAGAAAAAAATAAAACCATTAATTATGAGAATATTTTGGAGTTTGTCACTCATGAAACACCATTAAAACTCATAATTGTGCATCTCGCACGTCTCTCACTCCATCACACTGCCTGCGTTGTTGCTCTGACAACGTAAACACCAACTTCACTGATCTTGCTAAATTAGAACACTACGTTTCTCTCGTTAGACGTCAAATGTTGGTTTTTAAATCAGCAATGTGACAGTTCTGTTAATCGCATTCGTGATTTATTCATTCATTCATTTTCTTAGGTGATTAATCCAAATTAGTGCTTGGGGAGGCCAGTACCCGTCTCATCCGACTCTGGGCAAGGGCAGAGTACACCCAGGACAGCTCCGCATTGATTTATGAAGAGGTTTAATAGTGTAGTTAAAGTATTATATTCGTGTGTTGATATTCACATCATTTTCTTATTATAAAATTTAAAATCGAACCTTTCTGTCTATTATTCACTTCTTTCCTTTTTCCTCCTTTTAGGTATTATAATTCAAAGCCTGGCTCTTCTTTCTTGATATTCACTTAATTTCTTCTTCTTCTTCTTCTTCTTCTTCTTCTTCTTCTTCTTCTTCTTCTTCTTCTTCTTCTTCTCGTTGTTGTTGTTGTTCACTATTCTGAATAATAAATTATTATTCACTCATACACGGTTATAGTTGTATTTAGTACCATACTACACTCCAGTTGTTTTTGTGGTACAGTTGTGTAAGGTGGAGGTTGTCTGTTAGTTATAAATTGTAAATGTGTGTGTATGTGTGTGTGTGTGTGTGTGTGTGTGTGTGTGTGTGTGTGTGTGTGTGTGTGTGTGTGTTTATGTGTATGTGTGTGTGTGTGTGTGTGTGTGTGTGTGTGTGTGTGTGTGTGTGTGTGTGTGTGTGTATGTATGTGTGTGTGTGTGGCTCACGTGGGTTGATTATTCAGTGTGGTGAATATTATCATCTGAATGTCAAAATGCTTTGGTTTGTATGTCATGATATAATAGATTTAACTAATGTTATTATGTGTTTACAAAATACAATATTGACACTTAGATGTTGTTGTTGTACTTTACTGTACCTGTAGATTTTAAAGTGACCCCCCCCCCCCCGCTTTCCATGACGCCGCACCCATTCATTCAAAAAAAGATTGCATTGCTCTGCACTTCATTTATACCATATATCCACATGTATCGCACGATATTTTCATGAAACTGTTAGGTTTAGCCATACTGCCCTTGTATGCCAGATGATTGTTTCAGGAGTATCATCGTACTCTTTGATTTACAGACCTGACCTGATTTATACAAGACAAACACACACAGCAATGCAACTTTCAAGTCCACTCGAACCAAACCTATGTCAGTCCTTTCTGTAGTAGCTGTGTTAAATTTGTATGCCAAAAAAAAAAATAATAATAATAATAACGTTCACATTCAGTCAACACAGAGAGAGAGAGAGAGAGAGAGAGAGACCAGAGTACCCCAAGGAAACCCGTGCATGCATCAAGCTTAGAACTCAAGCCCTTCTTGCTTGTTGCTGTGGGGTGGACATACTAACCACGACAACACGGTGCTGCTCAATATAGGAACTTCAGCGTAATACATTTTTACTAATTTTATAATCAATTCAATTTGACTTTAATAAAATCTTTACGATAATTTAAACATTGTATTCTATGGTTTGATCTCAACTACAAATCTGGACTCGCCATGTAGAATTGGGTTAGGATTAGACTGCTGGAGTCAGTTGTAAATTCTGTTCATTGGTTTCTTTTTTTCTCTGTTCACCCTGAGTCAGTCATTATATTTATTCTGTTTGTGAACAGAGAGGTTGAAGGTCAGTCACAGAACAAACTCAATATAAACAGTGCAAAGCTTGACAATGACACAGAAATGTCAAACAGGGCTATCAAATGTCACATTTCAGTTTCAGAGGAAAGCTCTGTGATTGGAACAGAAGTGAATACAGATGTCTGACAGACGTTGTGAGGTCTGAGGGGATGTTCATGGTTAGTAGTCATCAGTTATTTGTTTAGTTCCACTTCAGTAGTCAGTGATTATCACACTGTGATTTCATGGTCTTGCTTGAGAAGTTAGTTTGTGAATATTTTACCTATCTCAGCTCATGTGTGAATGTGGGGTACATGCTAAACAGCTCACCAATCCATCCTGGTTGATTCACACAGACATTTACGCCCACACTCTCACCTAGGTGCAATTTAGAAAAGCCAATTAGCATGTCCTTGGACTGTGGGAGGAAACTGGAATACCCAGATGAGAACTAACGCAAACATGTTGAGAGTGCCACATGGAAATGTTCTCACCAACCCTGGTACTTAAACCAAGGATCTTCTTGCTCTGAGGCAGATATGCTAACCACCACTCCACTCTACCAACAGAATATTTTAATATATTGCCTGTTGTGTATTTTAAATAAGTACGATCCTGCATGAACAGGTCAACAGAACTTGATGAAATCACAGATTAAATTGGTGTACTGGAAAAAGAAATGTAGTTCCGAGAAGCATTCTGAAGATTTATGTTAAAACCACAATGGAAATGTTGGTCCAACATTTTTGAGACTAAATGTCAAGCGCACCCAATTTCTTTACCATAACAATGTGTCATTCAGTAGCACATTTTGGGTGAGCTACATTTTATTAGCGGTGAGCTACTGTGGTCGACTGGCAGATGCACAGCATGGAAATGCCAAGAAATTAAGGCAGGAGGCTAACACTCTTGGTTTTAAGCAACCATTTAAATGTAATTTGAGGACTTCAGTTGACAGTCACTCATCCAGACCACCAACGCATGAACTTCAACTGTAAATGTGAAGGCAGCACACAGACAGTTCAAGTTCAGTCTTTTGAACTACTGGGTGGCATTTCCATTTTTTCATCCAAACAAGCTCGATCTTTCCAACTTTAGTTGACGGCCTAGCCCTTTATTTCTTCCTCAGTCACATGACAGGCTCAAAGAAGCAGCCGCCTTGCTTGAAGTTTTTGATGTCACCCGCCAATAGCAACACTGTTTGCTGCCATAAATATTTTGCATTAAAAAAAATGGCTGTTTTCTTAAAGCTGTGCCTCATAATGTCAACTATTAATTCAGACATGCTGGCAGGCACTTTGACAGAACCCATTTGATGTGCTGGCCCATTCGCCCTGGAATGGTTGTCATTGACAGCCACCCTCCAGGCAGAGAACCGGATGTAAGAAGAAAAACTAGGGCAGTGATGGACAGACACCGTTCCACTAAACTCGTTCTTAGTCACAGACTGTTTGGCAAATTAATAACTATTCAGCTAGAAGGCAAATAATGGATCTGTGTCATTGGCACATTACATCCTCTCAGTCATCATTTAACAATGTTTGACAAACTTTGATTCAATATATACTGAAATATTTGTCTGGAAATGGAGAGACACTGACTTCACCTCCACCCAGTCCACTTAGATCAAACCAGAGTTAATGGATAATTATTAATAAAAAAAAAAAAAAAACACTCAGCAGAAGCTTAACATTGCATTGGCCTCCAGGTGGCAAGACCAATTGATTATATACTTCAACATGTGATGGATTCATTTGAGGTCATGAGGGTTTAGTAGTGTAAAAGCTCATTTCCACCATTAGAGGAATTGTTTTTTCTACGCAATGACTTAGCATCCCATAATTATGACTTAGCTATCTCATACTTAAGACTTACGCTGGGCTTACACTATGGCAAAATTTCTGATTTATGAACATCCTTGGAACATGATAGGAGTATAATAATCCAAGACATGAAACTTGAAGGAATCATGTTTCCAATTTTATCAAGATCATCTGAGATGGAACATCAAGGTCTGTTACTCTCTGTTAATGTCTGTTAAGGTCTTTTATGCTCTACTACGATTCTCACCTTTTATCACGATTGACGTCAAATTGTAATAAATCGTAATAATTTCAGCAAGATTACTGCTTATCAAAACATTTGCCAAAAA
>CM045737.1:2741205-2758705 GCA_024760905.1 Plotosus lineatus | reverse complement strand
AATTGATACCTTCTTTGTTTCTTTACTACACTTTTCCTGAAGCTGTGAAAAATCTCTTTAGTTGTTTATTGTTTGGTCTGTGAATTGTTAGAGGTGCAGAATTCATGCCAGGAAGCATTGACTTGGCTTTACTGCTGGATTCCAAAGGAAATAAATACAAGACTTTCAATCTTCTTTGCCATACACATATTTTCTCCAACTTCTACTGTATAAGACTAAATGATATAGTTGGGAAAGGAAAAAGACAATATAATACATACAATATGTCACACATAATGTGTGTCTGTCTGTCTGTCTTCCTTTCGGCTTTTTCCCTTTTACTCGGGAGTCGCCACAGCTAATCATCTGATTCGCACATTTTTGATTTGGCAGAGGTTTTTAGGTCGATGCCCTTCCTGTCACAACCCTTTTAGCAAGGGACAGAAACACGCGGACGACTTTGCAGCTCCTCTTTACGAAAGTCAGCAATGGTTCTTTTACATGCCTCTCACCATAGACAGTGACAGACATGGCCCGCCTTTCATAACCCAGTTAGCTGCACTGGGGGGACAGTGACAACCTTGTGGAGAGTGGGACTCGAACCGCCAACCTTTTAGATCAGCGATCCAGCGCCCTATACCACTAGACCACCACTGCCCCACATAATGTCTATATTAATTATATTCAATCATTTGGTTGTCCCGGTGATTATAGTGATGTATTAGGATTTGACACTAATCATGATGGAGTACAGGAAGGGTGAAAGTACCTTATGTACGGTCAGGGCCAAAAGTTTTGTCAGTGACGCAAATTTTGTTTTTGCAAATTTTGTTGCTTCAATTTTGTGGTGGAGATTCAGATTGTTTCTAAACTATTATGCAGAGAATCACACGCATTTTAATGAATTTCAAAGAGCTTCTTGGGCATAAAAAATGACTTCATCACAAAAAGCCCATTGTGAGTGTATTTGGTTCTGGTGCAGAATGACTAGCTCACATCATTTCAGTGTCATATTATCAGCACAGAAGGAAGTGTGAGTGAGTACAAGTCAGGTGAAGTCACACTACCATTTTCATTTCATTTTAGGAGAGACTAATTGCTATAAAAGTCAGAACCATGCTTGGAATCATTATCTTCTTGTGTCGGCAATGATTACCTCCAAAGAAACCCGTGCAGCAATCAGCGCATTGCATCAATGGTCTCTCATGCAAGGAAACTGCTTCTGTGAACATTACACCTGAAAGAACCGTTTATTGAATCATAAAAACTTCAAGGAGACAGGATCATCTGCAGAAAAGAAGACTTCAGGATGTCCCGGAGTGTCCAGCATGCGGCAGGACCTTCTCCTCTTCAGGAGTCAGCTAATGAATCATGTCGCCACTAGTGCAGAGCTTGCTCACGATTGGCTGCAGGTAGGTGTGACTGCATCTGCACGCACAGTGAGGCAAAGACTTTTGAACAAAGGTCTGAGATCCAAAAGGGCAGCAAAGAAGCCACTTCTCTCAAAAAAAAAACATCAAGGATGGACAGAAATTCTGCAGGAAGTATAGTGAGTGGTGAGCAGAAGACTCGTGCAAAGTTATTTTCTCTGATCAAACCCCTTTTCGAATATTTGGGGCATCTGGAAAAGTGGCTGTCAGAAAGAAAAGGTGAACGTTATCATGAGTCCTGTGTTGTGCCAACAGTGAAGCATCCTGAAACCATCCATGTCTGGGGTTGTTTTTCATCCAAGGGAATGGGCTCACTCACCATCCTGCCCAAAACCACTGCCATGAATAACGAATGGTATCAAAACACCCTCCATGAGAAACTCCTCCCAACAATCCAGCAGCACTTTGATGAGAATTTGTGCATTTTTCAGCACGATAGAGCACCACGTCATAAGGCAAAAGTGATCACAATGTGGCTCAAAGGTGATAACATCGATGTTTTGGATCTCTGGCCAGGAAACTCACCAGATCTTAATTCAATCGAGAACCTGTGTTCCATCCTCAAAAAAATGTTTGAACAAGTCGAAGCCCACAAATTGCGAGCAAGTTCAAGCACTAAAAAAAAAAAAGTCGTTCATTCCCACCACTGTCAGATTGTACAACGTCACTTTGTAACTGTCTGTGAAAATACCGGTTATGTGCAATAGAAACCCCCGTGCACTTTAATCAACCACATCTACCCCACTGACTGTGAACCATATCAACCCATCTACTCTGCCCTCACATACATGTACACTTGAATATCAGCCAGTCTACAACGTTGTTCTTTTCTTTTTTCTTTTTTATTGTATATTACTTTATACCATTTATTTATCTATTTATTTATTTACTTATATAATATATATGTACGTGTGTATGTTTGTATATGTATCTATTTTTGCACCCCCTACTGATGGTACCTCAAGAGCCTGTAACAGTGAATTTCTCCATTGTGAGATTAATAAAGCTGTATCTTATCTTATCTTATCTTATCTTATCTTATCTTATCTTATCTTATCTTAATAAGGCAAGAATGGGCTGTAATAAATCAATATATAATCCACAATCGGATCTCCAGCATGCCAAAGAGAATTGCTAAAGTTTTAAAGAAGGAGGGTCAGCACGGTAAATATTGACTTTCTGCAAAAAATAAATGTATTAAGTCTCTAAAACATGTAAAATGTGTGTAATTATTCCCGGGCGTAGCATAAAAACTTGTAGGGGAGTAAAATCTCACAAAACCAAGCAATAAAATTTATGAAAACATAAAATTTGCATTACTGGCAAAACTTTTGGCCACGACCGTAGACCTGAACGCACCATCGTACGGGATCGTGGTGAACTTTACATTAACGATTCCTTTAAGTTACCTTTCTTGAATGAGAGCCGCCTCCCTTTTTATCCCCCAGTCGTACTCGTACCATTCACTTTTCTCAAGGAACTTTTATTTAAACTATGAACTGAGAGTTATTTACTTTTCCTGGACTCACTAGATTTCCCACATAATCTCTCCATTGATTCTTCAAGATAATTCAAGACTTTCTCTGGTCAGCCTGAAATGGAAATTTAGAGTTTTATACACATCCAAAACTGAATGCAGCCATGAGGCGGGGGGGCACTAACCAGTGTCTCTCCCCCCTTATGCCGGTCCCAAGCCCGGATAAATGCAGATGGTTGTGACAGGAAGGGCATCCGGCGTAAAACTTCTGCCACATTAAAAATGCAAATGTTCAAAACAAAATTCATACCGGATCGGTCGAGGCCCGGGTTAACAATGACCGCCATCAGTGCTGTCAACCAACAGGGTGCTGATGGAAATTGGACTACTGTTGGTCGAAGACGTCGAAGAAGCAAAGGCGTGTCCGTAGGCAGAGAGAGAAGAGGAAAGGCATGAGTCAAGGACTGAGAGTAGGGACTTTGAATGTTGGAACTATGCAAGGAAAAGGCAGAGAGCTGGCTGACATGATGCAGAGGAGGAAGGTGGACATACTATGTGTTCAGGAGACCAGGTGGAAAGGTAGCAAAGCTAAAAGCTTAGGAGCAGGGTTTAAGCTGTTTTATCATGGTGTGAATGGGAAGAGAAATGGAGTAGGAGTCATCTTGAAGGCGGGGTTTGTCAGGAATGTTCTAGAAATGAAAATAGTGTCAGACAGTGATGAGTCTCAAGTTAGAAATTGAAGGCGTGATGGTCAATGTTGTTAGTGCTTATGCCCCACAGGCAGGATGTAAGCTAGAAGAGAAGGAGAGATTCTAGAGTGAGTTAGATGAAGTGATGCAGAGTACCCCCAGAGGTGAAAGAGTGGTCATTGGTGCAGACTTCAATGGACATGTTGGTGCAGGCAACAGAGGGGACGAGGAAGTGATGGGCAGGTTTGGTATCCAGGACAGGAACACAGAAGGACAGATGTTGATCGATTTTGCAAAAAGGATGGAAATGGCTGTGGTGAATACTTTCTGCAAGAAGAAACAGGAGAATAGGGTGACTTATGAAAGCAGAGGGAAGAGCACACAGGTAGACTACATCATGTGTAGGCGATGTAATTTGAAGGAAGTCAGTGACTGCAAAGTAGTAGTGGGTGAGAGTGTTGCCAAACAGCATAGGGTTTTGGTGTGCAGGATGACGCTGATGGTGAGAAAGGTGAAAAAGGCAAAGGCAGAGCAGAAGACAAAGTGGTGGAAGCTGAAAAAGGAAGAGTGTCATGTTGTCTTCAACGAGGAGTTGAAACAGGCTTTGGGTAGTCAGGAAGTGCTTCCAGATGACTGAACAACCACAGCCAATGTGATCAGGGAGACTGGTAGGAGAGTACTTGGTGTGTCCTCTGGAAGGAAAGTAGATAAGGAAACTTGGTGGTGGAATGAGGAAGTGCAGGAGTGTGTACAAAAGAAGAGGTTAGCTAAGAAGAAGTGGGACACAGAGAGGACCGAAGAGAGTAAACAGGAGTACAGGGAGACACAGCGTAAGGCGAAGGTAGCAGTGTCAAAGGCCAAACAGAGGGCGTATGATGACTTGTATGATAGGTTGGACAGTAAGGAGGGAGAAAATGATTTATACAGGTTAGCACAGCAGAGAAAAAGAGATGGGAAAGACGTGCAGCAAGTTAGAGTGATAAAGGACAGAGAGGGAAATGTATTGACTGATGACAGAAGTGTGCTGGGAAGATGGAAAGAGTACTTTGAAGAGCTGATGAATGAGGAAAATGAGAGAGAAAAAAAGAGTAGGAGGGGTGACTGTTGAGGACCAGGAAGTAGCAAAGATTAGTAAGGGAGAAGTGAGGAGGGCATTGAAGAGGATGAAGAGTGGAAAGGCAGTTGGCCCTGATGACATACCAGTTGAGGTATGGAAGTGTCTAGGGTAGGTAGCAGTAGATTTTCTGACAATATTCAACAAGGTCTTAGAAAGGGAGCAGATGCCGGAGGAATGGAGGAGAAGTGTGCTTGTGCCCATTTTTAAGAACAAGGGAGATGTACAGAGTTGTGGCAACTACAGAGGGATAAAGTTGATGAGCCATACAATGAAGTTATGGGAAAGAATAGTGGAAGCTAGACTAAGGGCAGACGTCAGCATTTGTGAACAACAGTTTGGTTTCATGCCAAGAAAGAGCACCACAGATGCAGTGTTTGCTTTGAGGATGTTAATAGAGAAGTACAGAGAAGGTCAGAAGGAGCTGTATTGTGCCTTTGTGGATCTGGAGAACGTATATGACAGGCTGCAGAGAGAAGAACTGTGGTATTGTATGGGGAAGTCTATAGTGGCAGAGAAGTATGTTACAGTGGTGCAGGACATGTATGAGAGATGTATGACAGTGGTGAGGTGTGCTGTCGGTGTGACAGAAGAGTTCAAGGTGGAGGTGGGACTGCATCAAGGGTCAGCTCTGAGCCCCTTCTTGTTTGCTATGGTGATGGACAGGCTGACAGACAAGGTTAGGCAAGAATCTCCATGGACTATGATGTTTGCAGATGACATCGTGATCTGTAGTGAGAGCAGAGAACAAGTGGAGGAAAATCTAGAGAGGTGGAGGTATGCCCTGGAAAGGAGGGGAATGAAGGTTAGTCTCAGTAAGACAGAATACATGTGTGTGAACGACAAAGACCCAAGAGGAACGGTGAGGTTACAGGGAGCAGAGATAACGAAGGTGGAGGATTTTAAGTACTTAGTCTCAACAATCCAGAGCAATGGAGAGTGTGGAAAAGAGGTGAAGCGCATGCAGGCAGGTTGGAATGGATGGAGAAAAGTGTCCGGTGTGATGTGTGATAGGAGAGTATCGGCAAGAATGAAGGGAAAAGTGTACAAGACGGTGATGAGGCCAGCAATGTTGTATGGTTTAGAGACAGTGGCCCTGGGGAAAAGGCAGGAGTCAGAGTTGGAGGTAGCAGAGATGAAAATGTTGAGGTTCTCTTTGGGAGTAACGAGGATGGATAGGCTCAGAAACGAGTACATCAGAGGGACAGTACATGTTCGATGTTTTGGAGACAAAGTCAGAGAGGCTAGATTGAGATGGTTTGGACATGTACAGAGGAGGGATAGTGAGTATATTGGTAGCAGGATGCTGAGGTTGGAACTACCAGGCAGAATGCCCAGAGGAAGACCAAAGAGAAGATTTATGGATGTGGTGAAGGCGGACATGAAGGTCGTTGGAGTAAGAGTCGAAGATGCAGAGGATAGGGAGAGATGGAGGCAGATCATTTGCTGTGGCGACCCCTGAAGGGAACAGCCGAAAGAAAAAGAAGAAGAAGAAGAACACATCCAAAACTGATCATCAATCCCCAGGTTTAATTATAAACCTCCTCCAGGTGATTCTACTCCAATCCGATATGGAAACATTCCTGATCAAAACAACTTGAAGACTACGCGTATTATTATTATTATTATTATTATTATTATTATTATTATTATTATTATTATTATTATTATTATTATTGCATAACTACAGTTACATATTTATTAATTTTATTATACAAGTTGGGCAGTGGTGGTCTAATGGATAGGGCGCAGAATCACTGATGCTAAGGTTGGTGGTTCGAGTCCCCACAGGGCTGTCACTGTCCCCCCAGTGCAGCTAACTTGGTTATCAAAGGCCGGCCATGTCAGAGGTTCATGTAAAAGAACCATTGCTGACTTTCATAAAGAGGAGCTGCAAAGCCGTCAGCGTGTTTCTGGGGACCAGTAGCAAGCTTTCCTTCGTCCCGGTAAATCTTCTCCGGAAGAGACCAATTGCTGCACTACCCTACGGGGATAAGACATGATGATGATTATACAAGTTACGACAAATAAATCTGTTTAACTTTGGAAATGTATTTCCTGTATTTTGTTATTATTTATTTTATGTCACTTGTAAAGTGTTTTCACATTTTCCACTGGATTTTATTAATCATGTAAATCTTTGCATCTCAAGCATTAGTTTGAAATTTTACATTCTAAAAATGTTTATTTCAAGTAAGTCGGACTCTAAGCCAATAAATGATATAATTTATCCATTTTGAATGTACTTTTAAAAAACACCAATATTGGCCTTAACAAATGAAACTTTTCAAACAGAACTTGGTCAATTCGTGATGATCTTGATGGAGCCTGGTGGATTTGTCATGAACTTGGTCTCGTCCTGAACTGAATCTTGGTAGACTCGTGATCATCTTAAGGGATCTTTTGTGGATTTTTGATAATCCTGATGGAACTTGCTGAGTCATCCTGATGATCTGATGACTTGAGCGAATCGTAGTGATCTTGAGGGAACTTGGTGTAATTGTTATGATGGTGCTGATTGTGCAAAATTTTTAATTGTCAAAAACTTTTCCCAGGATTAAGACTTCGTATTACAATGTATTGTGGGAGGCATGGTAGCATGCAGTAAAGCTTAACAGGCCTTAATAGATCATAACCAACCTTGATGCACCATCATAGGGATCTTCATGAACTTGGAAACATGATTCTTTCAAGTTTCATTTCCTGGACGCACCCTGCCTATTTTTTATATTCCACTTTTGCTCATAACTTGTGACGCTCTGCAGGTAATATGATCGAAGGATGGTGAATATTGTGCCTCAGTGTAAACCCAGGTTAAACTTATATCAGATTGATTACAGACAACATGAAGTGGATTAGACTTGACTTAAATATCAAAAGGTGATCATCATAGCGTGGTGGTTCACACGTGCACCTCATAGCTGTTTTTGTGTGCGGCTTGCATGTACTCCCTGTGCTTGTGTCGATTTCCTGTAGCTATTCTGGTTTTCTCCCACAGTCCAAAGACATGCACATTCGGCTAACTGGCTGTACCAGATTGCCTCTGGGTATGAATGTGAATGGTTATGTGTGTCTTGTCCCTACAATGGAGATGTGAACTGTTCATGGTGTACCCTGCTTTTGATAGTTGTCTGAAATAGGCTCCATCCTCCCAGTGACCATAATAGGATTAGGCAGTTTGGTAAATGAAATGCGTGAATAATTATGATAAAGTGATGGTTTTAAAGTGTAAATTATACTTTCCTTTCATGATAACAGCCCAAACCTGATTTGTTTTTTCTCCACCAGTTGATTTTTTTAAGTCAAATAGATCCACAGTGGATGTCAACTGTCAGTACGAGACGTTTCAGGGCAGAAGGACAGGTTTGGGCTGTTCTCCGTAAAGGGAAGATTGCAGTTGAAAATAAATGAACAATTTGAATCTGAAACCTCTACAGCACCCGTCCAGTGCACTGCATGACATGCCGTGGCCTCCTCGTTACAGTTGCTCAACCTGTCTGCAAAGATAAATTGCCTTGTAAAAGATACTCTGATTTGTGACAAAGGCTTAAATCTCTACGAGTTTCCATTAGTAGGAGAAGAAGGATGATCTGAGATCTGTTAGGATACAGGATATGATGTGTCAGTGAAGATCTTAGACAGATACACAGAGGCTTTTTCACCTTTTTTGATCTGCCACATTAGTGAAGTTAGTGTCTGATTGGCGAGTTTCTTTCATCTCTCTCTCTCTCTCTCTCTCTCTCTCTCTCTCTCGCTCTCTCTCTCTCTCTGTCTTTCTGTCTGTCAACTGCCCACCCTCGCACACACACACACACACACACACACACACACACACACACACACACACACACACACACACACACACACACACACACACACACACACACACACACACACACATCTGGACATGGGCTGTATAGAAGAGGAGAAACAGAGGAACAGGAGAGCAAATGAATTCCATTCCTCACTGCCATCAATGACATCACAGCAAGGACCATCATAGATATGAAACGAAAAGAGGACGATCCACAGTCAGCTAAAACCTCCTTAGTGAACCTGTTTTCTAAAAGTCATCACACTGTTGATTCTGTAATCATTATAAAGCTCCGTAAAACCAATGTATTTTCCTATTCATCTCATTCAGCAGATTACATTCGGCCAAAAGAAATTAAAGCAAGACATCAACGCAGAATTTGTTATTTAGGTAACTCGATGAACAAGTGTCATTGGGTAGATGATATATGCCCCCTGGCCTCCACATGTCAAAAAATGTGAATGACAGAAATTTAAAAATATTAGAAAGCACATCTATATTGCCTAGTAAATGTAAGTGTCAGGTTTGATGAAGAAATCCTAAATGGTCTCTGAGTTCAGGCACAGAATGGAAATTAACACAGACTGACCGAGGGACAGGTGGGAGGAAATACTGATGACTACACCCTACCAAGTCATGTTCCTCTGAGGAGTCTGTATGTTCTTTCCATGCTTGTGTGAGTTTTGTCTGGGTACTCCGGTTATCTTCTACACTTGAAAAACGGGCTAACTGGCTGTTCTAACTCGCCCCTAGGTGTGAGTGTGAGTGCAAATGGTTGTGTGTGCTGGCTTTATGAAGGACTGCCAAGCTTATTCGAGGTGTATCTTGTGCTCACATGATCATGACTAAGATGGGCTTCAGCCTCTCCGCAACCAAGTAGAATAAAGTGGTTCATCGTATTAATAAATGAAATAATGAATATATGAATAAATTGGTTGTCGTGGAAACATGAGGAAATTATGAATTACAGAAATCCAAATATATCAAAAGGTAAAAGATAAAATGAAAATAATAATAATAATAAATGATATGTCTGTGTTTGCCAAAAACCAAGATCGTGCAATTCATGTCTGGCTGTGAGAAAACATTCCAAAGAATCCTTTAAAAAAGATAAGAGGCTTAGATCTCATATAGGCCTCAAATATAATAATCATTTCTTGATAAATCTGTTATGAGGGAGAATAAATGCACTTTTAAATCTTTGCAGATATTTTACATCAAAAGCTTATATTTTTTTTTCTGGCACAGAAACATCATGATGTCAGCCTCTTGGGAAAATATTTCATTCAGACCACATGTTTGTAGCTGGACTACTGGAAAACAGAGCCTGGACATTTCATTGCAGGTTTTTGTTTGGAGGGGCTTTTTTTAAGCTTGTAGTCATCAGTAATTCAGAGATCATATTATATGCACTACACCACAATGTATTAAATTGGATATAAATTTAAAAATAAATAAATAAATAAATATATATATATATATTTGTATATTCACTACCTCTGGATAATACTCAGGAGACATGGATATCTGACTTCATTCCAAAACCAGAAGACTCACAAATATAACATGAGAAGCGGAAACAACAATGTTGTGAACAAAGAACACCACAAACAATGTTGAAGTTGAGTTTTTAACGTTTTAACTTTTCTCATGGAAGAGGCAGATCCTGGATATATATATATATATATATATATATATACAGTAGGCCCCCAATGTACAAAGACCCCTTTGTACGAAATCCCCGGATTACGAAAAACATTTTCCTGCGTTTCCGTCCCCGAAATACGAGACAACTCCCTCTTACGAAAATAAATTAAAAATTCAAACACGCCAATCAAAAGACGTGCGAGTTGCTCTCTCATTGGCTGTCTCTCAACATCCCGCCCCACTGGCCTCCCAGATAGAGACAGAAGGAAGCGTCACTCTTTAGTTTTAGTTTAGTTTTTTAAGTTGTTTTAATTCAGTATATGTTTAATAAATGTGGGCACATTTGAGCTCATCTGGCATCCCGATCCCTCAAGGAATCAAATTAAAGTTGAGTTTGTCAAGCAGGGAATGCACGTTGAATTCCACGTCTTGTAGGCGTGGCCCGCAGCACACGCACGAGAGAAGGAGATAGAGAGAGAGAAAACAAAAGAGGGGGGGGAGGGTGGTGTGTGTGTGTGTGTGTGTGTGTGTGTGTGTGTGTGTGTGTTAATAAAAATGATTAATAATGGTTTAATTAATAAATATGTTAATAAAATGCTTTATTAAATCATTTTCTTTTACTTTTATCATATATTTCATACAAAATTGGTGTACTTTTATCATTTTTAAAGGGTTTGTGGGGTTTATCCGGTCCAAGGACCACAGACTTGGAACGAATTAGGCGTTTAAAATGTAAGGTGAGACCCCTACTTACGACATCCCCGCAGTACAAAAATGGCTCTGGAATGATTCATTTCATAAATTGGGGGCCGACTCTATATTTTATATATATATATATATATATATATATATATATATATATATATATATATATATATGTGTGTGTGTGTGTGTGTGTGTGTATATACACATACACATACATATATATATATATATATATATATATATATATATATATATATATATATATATATATATAGAGAGAGAGAGAGAGAGAGAGAGAGAGAGAGAGAGAGAGAGAGAGAGAGAATTTTCTGAGTAGATCCTTCCGTAGGAGAGTGCTCAATACTTTTAGGTAGAGCAAATAACAATAAAAATAAAAGGACAGGACAAAGACTTTCTATTGAAACTCCATTTATCACCACAGATGATCTTCCATCAAAACTCCATTTTTGTGAGGTGTGCATCTGCATGCGTGTGCGTCTGTATGTGTGTGTGTTTATATTTTATTTACATCTTATGCATTTTTTGTAATGTTTAATTGTTATTATAAGCATTTATAGCATTGAATATGTATTTATTGATATTATATACACATACACATGTACGTATACGTCAGTCGTCAGTCAGGGGGTTGGGGGGTTGATACTACTTCGCGGATTTCAGTTATCGCGGGTGGATCTCGGTCCCAATTAAAAGCGGAAAGTGAGGGATCCCTATACTTCCACCAAGCTTGGTAAAAATCAGCTCTGTATATCTATTATAAATTGTATGTATTGTATATGTATATATATTTATATATATAAAACAAACAGACAGACAGATGACAAGCAGCAGAGATAAAAATCTGACCACTATTATCTATTGTCTATAATCACAGTTTCTTATCATGTCTCATGACGCGTGAGTGAGAATGGCAGGCGGTAGTGCTGGTGATCTACGGTGTGAGAACAGGGCTGTGTAGGGTTCTTTCCAACTGTTCCAGGAGCAGAGGCTCACGGAACGATGGGCGCCAGCCAGGCAAAGATCACATGCTACAACTATTGCTCACTTTCCTCTCTTTTCTCTCACTCAGCTGTCTACTAAAAGCCCATTAATGAACATCTGGCCATAATTATTGAAGTGTAACCATCAGCAGGATAGAGTTGGCCGGCACTCAAACCTTGTTAACAAATCCTTCTCTCTCTCTCTCTCTCTCTCTCTCTCTCTCTCTCTCTCTCTCTCTCTCTCTCTCTCTCTCTCGCTCTCTCTCTCCCTCCCTCTCTCCACACTCATCTGCAGGATACCAGCCACTGAGACCTAAAATAGTTTATATGGGACTGTTTAATGCATTTATTACAGAAAAAACACATTGCCATAGTCAACTCCACCACAAGCCACGCCAGTGTGCTCATTGTCATGGGCTTGCAGTCCGACCAGACATCGTATTTACTGAACTGCATTGTGTTTAGATTGCAATGAGTTACATACAGTGTGTAGTTTTTAAAGCCTACCATAAAAAAAAAAAAATAATAATAAAATAATAATAATAAAAAACACATACAGCGCACACACACACACACACACACACACACACACACACACACACACACACACACACACAGGCTGATTTATTATTCATTGCTTCCATTTATTGTATGCAAGTACTTAGAGACAGTTTTTTTTTTGCCTTTGAGGGAAAAAAAGTGTATCTAGTGTTTTGTGGACGGTTTACTGTGAGCATGTGAGATGTTGTTGACTTTTTACAAGAGGCCACAGGGTTTCCATGATGTGTCAGGAACACACAGGGGAGTGTTGATTACCCAAAAGTATAACTACTACATATACTATACTATATATATTTTCCCCATATGAAATTTCATTCATTAGAGTTTAATTCATGAGAATTTAAAGATTAAAATTCTTCAAACGGTGGTCATCATCATTATCTGGACATGCTCAGAGGTGATTTCTGAAGGCTGTCATGGCTCTCGGGGGAATGGTGGTGACCTCTTGCTGAATAACAAATGACACGTACAAGATCACCTAACCCGGAAACATTTTTTTCAGCACATCCAATAAATTTTGAACTGTGTGTGCGGTAGCTCCATCTGACTGAAACCACACGTACACTTCTTCAGCACCAAGGTGTTCAACTTGGGTACCAGCAGACCTCAGCACCACCTCTTCTGTATCACTAAGATTCATTTGTACAAATAGTAATTTAGGTATCTTTGACCCTTTTTTTCAAGTTACTCTTGTGGGAGATATTTTGGGGCCACTTTGAATCCAACAGGAATGGGTGGCATGTTGGCTTTACAGCAAGGGGTCCTGGCTCCGAGTCTTGGCAAGAGCCTGCTGAGAGTAACCCTAATAGGATTAAATGTTTTGGGAAATGGATGAATACATTAATAGACAGGAATGGTATTATTAGTCTGTTATCTGGGATTAAAAACACTTATACTGAGTGGATAATGATATGAATCAAACCGATAAAAATCACCATGGTTTTTACAGTTGGTGGCACCATTGTCATGCTTTAAAAATAAAGAACGAAATCATAGAAATCTTATTATGGTTGTTTTGTTTTGTTTTTTTCTTGTGTTTCCATGCAGTATATGCTAAAACTCTGAATGAGTATTGAAAGCACTGTGGGCCCATGTGGAGCTCATCTGTTCTGCCTCTATCATGACGGAAATATGTAAACGTGAACGAGAAACATCTTGACTACATGTAACTTAGCTTGTTTTCATTATATGCTCCTTTGCAATATTTGCTAAAACAATTATTTGTCTCAGGTTCAGTGAAAGTGCTGGTAGATGCCTTGCATTCCATCTCTATTCCAATTCCCGAACTGTTAAATTCAGCAATATTCACCTGCACTTCAGCAAATAATTGTAAGACTTTTACTTTGACTGTTATTAAAAAATTGAAGCCGACACAAACTTCACAACATGCTGGGGTCAATTCTATTGAACAGAAGAAAACAGAACCACACCATGTTTTGAATATTTTTGCTATGTTGCTGGACGGCAAGCATTTAAAGCTGGGGTTAGTAAATAGCTGCATACACAAACTGTTACATTGGTTAAAATTGTCTTGACAACTGGCAGCAACTAATACTTTCTGAGATCTGAAAAAGGTCTGAAAAACATCTGTCATCTGTCATCCTGTAAAAACACTGACACTTATCAATCACTTACAAATCACTTTCCAATCACTTATCAATCATTGACCAATCACTGACCAATCACCGACCAATCACTAATCAATCACCAACCAATCATTTATCAATCCCCAGGTTTCACTGCTGCACCCCCATGCAGCTAACTGGGTAATCAAAGGCCAGTTATGCCTCTCACTGTCTGTGGTGGAGGGTCAGAAAAAAAAATATTGCTGACTTTCATAACGAGTAGCAGCATAGTCTTCAGTGTGTTACTGCACTGTGGTGGTCTGGTGAGCTGTACGGGGTGTATTTTCCCCCTCACCCAGAGTCAGCTGAGATGGGCACCAGCCTCCCCATGACCCTAATTAGAATAAAGTGCTTCAGAAAATTAAAGCATGATGAAAGAATAAACACAGTAAGGATTTTGGCTGGCCCTGACTTTTGCAGTGCTGGGTCAGGGTTAAGTTTTAGTGTTCGGGTTATAAGTAGGTTTAGGGTTGGTATTAGACATTTTGAGATGGTTAAAGTTAGTGTAAGCCGTGACAGAATTAAGTTAATGAATGACAGAAAAAGATTGTGTGTGTGTGTGTGTGTGTGTGTGTGTGTGTGTGTGTGTGTAGTAGTAGTAGTAGTAATTGCCTTTCTAAACTATGTGCTTCTTTCTTTCTTTCTTTCTTTCTTTGTAGAAGTTCAGTTAAGTTCATTTTCTGTAACTGCTTAATCCGAATTAGGGTCATGGGGAGGCTGACGCCCACCCCAGCCGACTCTGGCCGAGCGCAGAGTACACCCTGGACAGCTCGCCAGGCCATCAAAATGGTGGAAACACGCTGACAGCTTAGCAGCGACTCTTGTTGAAAGTCAGCAATGGTTCTTTTACGTGAACCTCTCACCATAGACAGTGAGAGACATGGCCGGCCTTTGATAACCCACTTAGTGCACTGGGGGGACAGTGACAATTTTGTGATGGGTTGGGCTTGAACCCCCAACCTTACAATGATCCAGTGCCTTCACCACAAAGCCACCACTGCTCTCTTTGTAGAAGTATGGATATATTATTGCAGTGGATGCATTACCCAGGTAATTTAGCACTGAACCCTTCAGTGTATTAGTTAATTCAATTTATTGTGAGGATAAATTGAAACAGAGATTCATCTGAGCTCTCAGTGATTAGAAAAAATACAATCTAAACTCAGTTGTAATGTGGAGCGGAGCGGTAGAGTTTGAGGTTAGAAGTGTGGGTTTGCTTTAACAAAAGAAAAGTCATGGTGCAGATGCTGTGAACAAAAGAGGCTAAAGGAGTATAAGAAGAGAGGAGGGGGCTTTCCCAGGCTCCCCATCTGGAAGACAGGACAGAACAAAAGACCCACAGTAACTCAAAAAGATTCTCTTTTTAAATGCCAAACTTTAAACTCCTGTCCCTAGAGATGGAAAACTGGGACAGTCTCCATCTTACTCCAACATCACACGTCAACTCAAAAGTGCGCGCGCGCACACACACACACATACACAGAGACACACACACACACACACACACATGAATGCTATACAGCTCTTGAACACACATAAATTCCAACACACACACACACAAGCACACACACACACACACACACACACACACACACACACACACACACACCAGCTCCAATACACACAGTCACAACTACACACACTCACATGAATGCTATACAGCTCTGGCACACACATCAACTCCAACCCACACACGCAGACACACACACACACACACACACACACACACACACACACACACACACACACACTCAGAGAGACACACATACACACACACACACACACACACATGAATGCTATACAGCTCTTGAACACACATAAACTCCAACACACACACATGCACACACACACACACACACACACACACACACACACACACACAGAGACACACATACACACACACACACATGCATGCTATACAGCTCTTGAACACACATAAACTCCAACACACACACATGCACACACACACACACACACACACACACACACACTCACACCAGCTCCAATACACACAGTCACAACTACACACACTCACATGAATGCTATACAGCTCTGGCACACACATCAAATCCAACCCACACACACACACACACACACACACACACACACACACACACACACAGAGACACCAACTCCAACACACATAATCTCCAATAACACATAATCACCCTCACCTACACACACACACACACACACACACACACACACACACACACACACACACGCGCGCACGCGCACAGAACAAAAACACTCAAGCACATCAACTTCAATACACACAATTTCACACACGAACAATTGCAATTAGTAACTACAACAGAAATGCACTCACAAACACATATCCAATAACACACACACACACACACACACACATCAGATTCCAACACATGCAGACACAAACACACACACACACATCAACTCTAACACAAACACACTCACATACACACACAAAACTCCACAACTTTGACATAGACACACACATCAACTCCACAACCCCAGCAAGCAGGCACACAAATATCAACTTCAACACACACACACACACACACACACACACACACACACACACACACACATCAGCTCCAACACACACAGTCACAACTACACACAGTCAAAAACACACACACACACACATTCACACACCGACATCAAGTCAAATAACACACACAATCAAACAATATCACACACACACACACACACACACACACACACACACACACACACACACACACACACATCAACTCCTACAAACACAATCAGGCATACACACCTCCACACACATCAACTTCAACAAGCACAATCACACAAAGTCTCTCTCTCTTTCTCTCTCTCTCGCTCTCTCTTTCTATCTCTGTCACACACATCAACATCTCAAACACACAAACACATACACACACAATCACATACACACAAACACACACAGAGACATCAACTCCAACATGCAGAATTACATACATCAAGTCAAACAACAAATACATTCACACAAACTCACAGACCCACGTACACACACATCAACTCCAACAAAACACAAATATATACATGAACATCAACTCCAACACACACAGATTTAAACAAACACAAACAAACTCAAAATCTCACACACAAACAAATACAAACATTAACTACAACAGATATGGACTCACACACCCATACCCAATAACACACACACACACACACACACACACACACACACACACTCACACACACACACACACACACACACACACACACACACACAGACACCAACTCCAACACACATCAACTCCAAAAACCCATAATCACCCACACCTACACACACACACACACATCAACTCCAACCTCCAACACACACACACACACACATCAACTCCAACATATACACAACCATGCACACACACACACACAGACACACACACATCAGCTGAAACAAGAATAAACACTTGCAAGTAAAGCAACAGACCCACACACACGCACGCACACACACA
>CM045737.1:2261205-2721205 GCA_024760905.1 Plotosus lineatus | reverse complement strand
AAAATACTAATGTGTATGTCTTTGGACTGTGGGAGAAAACTGGAGTATCCGGAGGAAACCCACAAAAGAACAAGGGGAGCATGCAAACTTCACACAGAACTGCCCTTGCCGAACCCAGGACCGCCCTGCTGTGAGGTGGACGTGTAACCACTATGCCATAGTCTCTGAGAACAGCACTCCCAAATCCAGAATTCAAATAAAACAAAGATCCAAAAATGAAACATTGAGAATATTAATCTCATTGTTCGTGGGTAGTACAGTGTAGTACAGTATAGTACCCACTGTTTATTGCGTCTCTTCCTGCTAATGTACAGAGCATCCATTTTTTGGGATTTTTGAGGTTGGGGAAGGAGAGCCTACATCAAGAGATGATTCCAGTTGTTATTTTCAATGACATACTTAAAATAGTGTCTTTCCAGAACAAATTTAATACACAATACACACAAGATTAAATATATTTCTAAACTTTAAAGTCAAATTTTAAAAAGGGACTACATCTATCCATTCATTTGCAGAATTTTCTAATCCTACTAGGGCTGTGGGGAGGCTAGTTGAGTATTTCTGGCATGCACTGTGCATTCTGATTGCCGCTGATGATTTGTTGGTTATCCTACAAGTGCATAGCTCCAGTGCAACAACACTTTGGACATCAAACACCTGCTTTTGAACTAAGAGGAAAATTAATGTCGGGTAAATTTATTTGCACCCAAACCATTTCTTTAAATCTTTCAGCAGCTAGTTTTTGGTTTCATGTACATTATACTATGTCAAGTCAGGCTTCAAGCCGCAATTGCAGTGATGAGAAATGAAGACGTTTTTTCCGTTCATCTTTTAAGGCAGCTGCTCAGCCCTTATTTGCAAAAGTTTTATATTTTCCACGCTGTACATCCGGGCTCTTTTTTAAAGTCGGCATCAGTGTTTGCAGCAGGTTGGGGAGTGGTGGCTTTGAAGTGCAACCTCGCAGTCTAGCCACATCTGCTGGCAAGATGTGTGTTTGTGGGGAACGTGCAGCACTGAGGGCATTTGTGGGAAGTGGAGGTGGGGGTACATGGGCGGGATTATCTTTATTTTCTTTAATATCATGTGATAATGAACAACAATCCTTCACACAGTTCTAGAAAGTGAGGCTATGAGAGAAACTTGTACACTACAACAATTAAATGAATATTATATATATAAAAAAAAGATGAATGGTGACAAATAATATGGACATGTTATTTGTTAGCAAGAAATAGTGCCTGTAATGCTGACATTGGTTCAGTTTTACAGTTTCATTTTAACACAAAATGTCAGTTTGTGTTTTAGAAAACAAAAAACCCTTCTCTGCCACTGTTAAGTGTCCATGTGGTTTTTCAGTGCAGTAAATCTTTGGTCTTTTTCTCACAATCCAAATGTAGAAAACAGTTAAAACAATATTAAAAATTATTGCAGCTGTTGTAAAATTCTTGGTTGGTTCTCTCCTGGACCTAAAAAAACACTTTACCACATTTGAAGCCAAGGGTGAACTGTAATGCTTTCATGCTGTAAAGACCCAGAGCAATCTGTCCACAGCGTGTCATGCGCGGTCGTGCCATCATAAGCCTACTCGCCTCCATGTAGCCACAGCTCTGTTTACCTCCAAGACAGCTTGTCTCCCTTGCTTTTTTACTAAATGGTGGTGAAACCACTGAGACAGTGGCTTAATCATGAGTTTATGCAGCCGATTTTTAGCAGTGCCAGTATCTGGCAGGCCACAAGCAATTTTACATCTAGTTTGCCAAGACTGCTTGGCCTCAGAACAGTTATTTTCTTCTCACGGCAGCAGTGACGGTACAAAATTCTGATCCATTTGTAATCATTATTAAAGTCATATTTCTCAGCTTGGCTTGTAAAACTTCGCTCAAAATGAGCTGCTTGGCCCTCATTCCCAGTGCGCTTTGTTAGCATCACAGAACTGCTGTTTGCCAAGGAGGCTAATATACCAGCTTTTTGCTCATTTTCTAGTCATGTAAGCCTAGTTTGTGTCAATTTAAGTACATGAAATAATTGAAGTAATATTAGTTTCCAGCATTAGACTGCTAAGCTGATGCCTGCTGTTTGTGAAATGAATCCCAAGGCTTAAAGCAGTTATCTCCATCACAAAACTGAGTTTAATACACCACTGTTTGTCAATTTAACTCTGAACAAATTCTTGGCCACACCTGTGCATGGTTTTCCACCACAATTAGTGGGGACACTACCCTATGCAAGTCCCAGAGGTAATTTAATTTTGGAATGTCAATGTCAGAACAAGGTCAAAAATTTTTGGGGGTATGCATTTCATTCATTCATTTGCTGAACCACATAATTCTACTAGGGTTGCAGGGAGGCTGCAGTCTCAGCCTCAGTCAATTTGAGACTGGTGGATAACAAGGGCATTTCTGTGTTGAACAAAGTACCCGGAGTACCCAAAAGAAACACAAACAAGCACAGCGACCTTCTTGCTGTGAGGTGGACATGCTAACCACTATGCCACTGTGCAAACAGATAGACATTTCCCATGTTAAATCTGAAATTGCTAATATCTGAGGACCACAATGACACAACCCATTAGATGCAAGAGAATTAGAGGAAATAGTATACAGTCATCCCTTGCCACTTCACGATTTGAGCATCGCGGTCTTGGTACATGGCGGTATTAAAAAAAAAAACAACAAAATTCATAAAAATTTCAAAATTCGCGCTGAAACTCGCATGTAAGCAAGCGGAAGACAGGGACCCAAGGCAGGCTGCGTCTATCGTTTCCAAACAACAGACTGAAGTGCCCCTCCTCCCCAGTTCAGGCAGGGACCTTCACTCAACTCAATCTCACAAGCTGTTTGGTTTAGACGCGTGATGCTGTTGCCTCCAGCCCACTCAACTCAATCTCACAAGCTGTTTGGTTTAGACGCGTGATGCTGTTGCCTCCTGCCCACTCAACTCAATCTCGCAAGCTGATTGGCTTAGATGCGTGACGCTGTTGCCTCGCACATTCCCGCGGGGTTTTTTGTGATTTTGTGATTTTACTGTATGGTGTTTGTGAACGTCCTGCAGCGCGGAGAAGAGCTATTGTCAGAGGTGAGTACAGTACTTAAAGTATTTATATATAAATTCTATTTAAATATTAATACATTACAATATTTACATATGCATATAACTGTGTAATGTTTAATATACACTTCTTGATATTGTATAGACACGAAAACATATACAAGTCCTTCTCAAAAAATTAGCATATTGTGATAAAGTTCATTATTTTCTGTAATGGACTGATAAAAATTAAACTTTCACATATTTTAGATTCACTGCACCCCAACTAAAATATTTCAGGTCTTTTATTGTTTTAATACTGATGATTTTGGCATATAGCTCATGAAAACCCAAAATTCCTATCTCAAAAAATTAGCATATTTCATCCCACCAATAAAAAAAAAAAGTGTTTTTAATACAAAAAAAGTAAAACGTCAAATAATTATGTTCAGTTATGCACTCAATACTTGGTCGGGAATCCTTTTGCAGAAATGACTGCTTCAATGCAGGTGGCATGGAGACAATCAGCCTGTGGCACTGCTGAGGTGTTATGGAGGCCCAGGATGCTTCGATAGAGCCTTAAGCTCATCCACAGTGTTGGGTCTGGTGTCTCTCAACTTTCTCTTCACAATATCCCACAGATTCTCTATGGGCTTCAGGTCAGGAGAGTTCGCAGGTCAGTTGAGCACAGTAGTACCATGGTCAGTACACCATTTAGCAGTGGTTTTGGCACTGTGAGCAGGTGCCAGGTCGTGCTGAAAAATTAAATCTTCATCTCCATAAAGCTTTTCAGCAGATGAAGTGCTCCAAAATCTCCTGATAGCTAGCTAGCCCTGCCCTTGATAAAACACAGTGGACCAACACCAGAACCTGACATGGCACCCCAGACCATCACTGACTGTGTGTACTTGACACTGGACTTCAGGCATTTTGGCATTTCCTTCTCTCCAGTCTTCCTCCAGACTCTGGTACCTTGGACCACTGAGCAACAGTCCAGTGCTGCTTCTCTGTAGCTCAGGTCAGGCGCTTCTGCCGCTGTTTCTGGTTCAAAAGTGGCTTGGCCTGGGGAATGCGGCACCTGTAGCCCACAGCTGTAGCTTCCACAGGTCCCCCAAGGGCTGGAATCGGCCCTTCTTTCACTTTTTCCTTCCCACAGACGTCCCACTGAGGTGCCTTGATTCAGCACTCTGGGAACAGCCTAGTCGCTCAGAGATTTCTTTCTGTGTCTTACCCTCTTGCTTGAGGTTGTCCATGATGGCCTTCTGGACAGCAGTCAGGTCGGCAGTCTTACCCATGATTGCGGTTTTGAGTAATGAACCAGGCTGGGAGTTTTTAAAAGCCATAGGAATCTTTTGCAGGTGTTTAGAGTTAATTGGTTGATTCAGATGATTAGGTTAATAGCTCGTTTGCGGGGCAGTGGTGGTCTAGTGGTATAGGGCGCTGGATCGCTGATCTAAAGGTTGGGGGTTCGTGTCCCACTCTCCACAAGGTTGTCACTGTTCCCCCAGTGCAGCTAACTGGGTTATCAAAGGCGGGCCATGTCTCTCACTGTCTATGGTGAGAGGTTCATGTAAAAGAACCATTGCTGACTTTCGTAAAGAGTAGGCTGCAAAGGCGTCAGCGTGTTTCTGTCCCTTGGGTTGTGACAGGAAGGGCATCCGACATAAAAACCTCTGCCAAAATCAAAATGTGCGAATCGCTGTGGCGACTCCCGAGTAAAAGGGAAAAAGCCGAAAGGATCACAGACAGGTTAATAGCTCGTTTAGAGTACCTTTTCATGATATGCTAATTTTTTGAGATAGGAATTTTAAGTTTTCATGAGCTGTATGCCACAATCATCAGTATTAAAACAATAAAAGACCTCAAATATTTCAGTTTGTGTGCAATGAATCTAAAATATATGAAAGTTTAATTTTTATCAGTACATTACATAAAAATAATGAACTTTATCATAATATGCTAATTTTTTGAGAAGGACTAGTACAAATGAGACAACACGGTAGAAATGGGGGCGGGGCATTCCTACTTCACGGTTTTTCGAATATCGCGGCCAAGTCTGGTCTACATTATCCGCGATATTCAAGGGATGACTGTACACACTTTCAAACCACATACTGCAATTTGGCCTTGAGTGACCTAAAGGGTCAAAATCAAGGTTACAATATTTCAATGTGAAATGAAAGGCCAGCCTTACAATGATACAAAAGAATATATGTATATTTTCGTTATCAGGTGGTTTTTACTTACAGTTTCAAAGTTGCAATCTGCTAAAATCCATCATTAGCCAGTTAGAAAAAGCTGCCGTTTGACAGTGTGTGAAATCACAAAAATAGGATGTGCATTTGTTAGTTCATATAAAACAATGTAATGGAAAAAGTAACAGTAGAAAGTTATTAAAAAGCAAATCCGATATAAACCAGTGAACTTGTGAGTAAAACTAGGAACATTCATTCATTCATTTTCTTAACTACTTATTCCTAATAAGGGTTGTTAAGGAGGCTGACACCCATATCATCTGGATCTTCTTCTTCTTTTCCTTTCGGCTTTTCCCTTCAGGGGTCGCCACAGCAAATCATCTGCCTCCATCTCACCCTATCCTTTGCATCTTCTTCTCTTACACCAACGACCTTCATGTCCTCCTTTACCACATCCATGAATCGTCTCTTTGGTCTTCCTCTAGGCCTTTTGCCTGGTAGTTCCAGCCTCAGCATCCTATTACCAATATACTCACTATCCCTCCTCTGTACATGTCCAAACCATCTCAATCTAGCCTCTCTGACTTTGTCTCCAAAACGTCTTACATGTGCTGTCCCTCTGGCGTGCTCATTCCTAATCCTATCCATCCTCGTTACTCCCAAAGAGAACCTCAACATTTTCATCTCTGCTACCTCCAACTCTGCCTCCTGTCTTTTCCCCAGGGCCACTGTTTCTAACCCATACAGCATCGTTGGCCTCAACACCGTCTTGTACACTTTTCCTTTCATTTTTGCCGATACCCTCCTATCACACATCACACGGACACTTTTCTCCAACCATTCCAACCTGCCTGCACACGCTTCTTGACCTCTTTTCCACACTCTCCATTGCTCTGGATTGTTGAGCCTAAGTACTTAAAATCCTCCACCTTTCTTATCTCTGCTCCCTGTAATCTCACCGTTCCTCTTTGGTCCTTGGCATTCATGCACATGTATTCTGTCTTACTGAGGCTAATCTTCATTCCCCTCCTTTCCAGTGCATACCTCCACCTCTCTAGATTTTCCTGCACTTGTTCTCTGCTCTCACTACAGATTACAATGTCATCTGCAAACATCATAGTCCATGGGGATTCTTGTCTAACCTCGTCTGTCAGCCTGTCCATCACCATAGCGAACAAGAAGGGGCTGAGAGCTGACCCTTGATGCAGTCCCACCTCCACCTTGAACTCATCTGTCACACCGACAGCACACCTCACCACTGTCTTACATCTCTCATACATGTCCTGCACCACTCTAACATACTTCTCTGCCACTCCAGACTTCCTCATGCAATACCACAGTTCTTCTCTCGGCACCCTGTCATATGCTTTCTCCAGATCCACAAAGGCACAATGCAGCTCCGTCTGACCTTCTCTGTACTTCTCCATTAACATCCTCAAGGCAAACACTGCATCTGTGGTGCTCTTTCTGGGCATGAAACCAAACTGTTGTTCACAAATGCTGACTTCTGCCCTTAGTCTAGCTTCCACTATTCTTTCCCATAACTTCATCGTATGGCTCATCAACTTTATCCCTCTGTAGTTGCCACAACTCTGCACGTCTCCCTTGTTCTTAAAAATGGGCACCAGCACACTTCTCCTCCATTCCTCTGGCATCCTCTCACTCTCTAAGACCTTGTTAAATGTTCTTGTCAGAAAATCTACTGCTACCTCTCCTAGACACTTCCATACCTCCACCGGTATGTCATCAGGACCAACTGCCTTTCCATTCTTCATCCTCTTCAATGCCCTCCTCACTTCACCCTTACTAATCTTTGCTACTTCCTGGTCATCAACAGTCACCTCTTCTACTCTTTTTTCTCTCTCATTTTCCTCATTCATCAGCTCTTCAAAGTACTCTTTCCATCTTCCCAGCACACTTCTGTCATCAGTCAATACATTTCCCTCTCTGTCCTTTATCAATCTAACTTGCTGCACGTCCTTCCCATCTCTATTTCTCTGCTATGCCAACCTGTATAAATCATTTTCTCCCTCCTCACTTTCCAACCGAGCATACAAGTCATCAAGCAGCTCTGTTTGGCCTTTGACACTGCTACCTTTGCCTTATGCTGTGTCTCCCTGTACTCCTGTTTACTCTCTTCGGTTTTGTCAATGTCCCACTTCTTCTTAGCTAATCTCTTCCTTTGTACACACTCCTGTACTTCCTCATTCCACCACCAAGTCTCCTTATCTACTTTCCTTCCAGATGACACACCAAGTATTCTCCTACCTGTCTCCCTGATCACATTCGCTGTAGTTGTCCAGTCATCTGGAAGCACTTCCTGACCACCCAAAGCCTGTTTCAAGTCCTCCTTGAAGACAACCCGACACTCTTCCTTTTTCAACTTCCACCACTTTGTCTTCTGCTCTGCCTTTGCCTTCTTCACCTTCCTCACCATCAGCATCATCCTGCACACCACCATCCTATGCTGTTTGGCAACACTCTCACCCGCTACTACTTTGCAGTCACTGACTTCCTTTAAATTACATCGCCTGCACAAGATGTACACCCATATCATCTGGATGACGGCAAAGAATACCCTGGATAGCTTGCCAGGCCATCACAGGGCAGAAATATGCTTATGGCAGACCAATGGCCTACTGTTTATGAACAACAGCAATGGTTCTTTTACATGGTGTTTAGTCAGCGACATGGCTGGTCTTTCATAACCTAGTTAGCTGGACAACAGTAACAACTCGTTGATAGTGGGGCTTGAACCCCTGATCTCTGGGTCAGTAAGCCAGCACCCAACTTCCAAGCCACTACTGAACTAGGCTCATCTGCACATAATACAATCTGCTGTTCACATACATCAAATACACATCATTTCATTTACATGAATGGATGGTATAACAAGCCATTCATCCGTATGCAAATGAATATTTACTACCACATAGACAGACGTAAATCAGGTGCAACCTTTTGCAGTACAATGTCACCACCCTGTGTGTGGATTTTTTTTTTTTTTTACAAATGAATCCCCGTGTGAGTGCTTTTTTCTTCAAGAAGCTTGTAATAATAACAGTGTGTTTTGATGTGCAAAGATATATGACGTATGCAAGATTTTTATTAGGATTAGATTTTAGTTCCCTTTAGGTGCTTAAAACTTTGAAATAAATTCTGATAGGCATGACATTAAGAAACCATTAGGAACACTAAAGGAAACTATACATGGATTTCTGTTATGGTCTGTGCTTGCTGGCGGCGTTTTAACTCTCTCTCTCTCTCTCTCTCCCCATACACTGCAGGCGCTGGCGAGGGGCATGGCTGTTATCTGTAGGTGAAATCCAGAGAGTGCACCTGAATTCACTCAGAAATCAGCGAGCTATAAAGAGGAGCGGTGCGCTCCCCTCCAGCGTCAGAAAATTGTCCTTTCAATGTGATTCCGTTCGCCGTGATTTCTCTGACTCCTGATATCCTGCTTTGTGCTCGATTAGTTTTCCATTTAGGAATTATTCCCAGTGATTTTGGTTTCTCCTGTGCTAAAACAAAGTCGTTGAATCACCGTACATGGTCTCCTGCATCTTTGGGTTCGGCTCATATGCTCCTGCCATCACAATTTCCAAATGAATCAAATACCTTTGACGTTGACTCACCCTCAAAGTGCAGAATCCAACCGTCTCCTAAATTCTTCAAACAAATGAGGTTTTATCAACTTAATTTGGTGACATTCGTGTATTATAGAACACATCACAAAAAAATTAAAAATATGACAAATAAAAAATCCCCTCCTTGAATACCACCTCATCATGGTGGAGGGGTTTGTCCTAATGATCCTAGGAGTTATGTTGCGAAGCCCCTTACATTTAGCCCCTGGTAGGGTCACCCAAAGCAAACAGGTCCTAGGTGAAGATCCAGACAAAGCGAGGTTAAAAAACCCCTATAGAAAAATATAAAAGGACAGGGTTTCCCTTGCCTGGACACAGGTCATGAGCCGTTGTGGGGCATCCTTCTTGGCCCCATCTTGGTGCTCGCACATTGGGATTCTCCCCGGTTGACAAAATGGTAGCTTCCCTCTGCCTTCAGGTAGAGGGATGGGTCCTGACTGTTGTTTGTGCTTATGCACCAAATGACAGTTCAGAGTACCTTCTCTTTTTGAAGTCTTTCAGGGGGGTGTTGGAGGAAACCCCCCTGAAGACTCACTCATTATCCTGAGAGACTTAAACGTGGGCAACAATAGTGCGACCTGGAAGGGTGTGATCAGTAGATACGGCCTGTTCAGTCTGAGCCTGAATTGGGTTTTGTTGTTGGACTTCCGTGCTTGTCACGGTTTGTCCATCACGAACACCATGTTCGAATATAAGATTGTCCAAAGGTGCACTTGGCACCAGGACACCCTAGTACGCAGTTAGATGATTGGTTTTGTAGTTGTGTCACCGGATTTACAGCCTCACGTTCTGGACACGGGTGAAATCCGAATGGGCCATGTTTCATGCCTTCATTGTTTAGGCAGCAGCCCATGGCTGTGGAAGCTCATCGGTACCGGTCATGGCTGTAACCCCCAAACTGAAAGGGGTATATCCAGGTGAATAAGTGGGCCTATCAGGTCTTATTGGGCTGTGGGACCCCCAAGGCAGCAGACAGGCATCAGCAGGCCAAATGTGCTGCAGCCCAAGCTGTCGCCGATGCAAAATCTCAGACATGGGAGAAATTTTGAGGGCATGGAACGTGATTATCAGTTGGCCTCAAAAAGGTTCTGGACTACTATCCTACACCTCAGGAGGAGGAACCAGTTGTCCACAAATACGTTTTACAGTGGAGGCAGGGAGCTGTTCATCTCGACTGGGGATATTGTTGGGAGGTGGAAGGAATACTTTGAGGACCTCCTGGACCCCACCAACATGTCATGTCTGGAGGAGGAAGACCCTGGAGGTTCGGTTGGGGGTCCACCCATCACTGGAGGTGAGGTTGCTGAGGTAGTCAAAAAGCTCCTCATAAAGCTCCTCAGTGGTCTGGCTCCAGGGGTGGATGAGATAGGTTCTGAATATCTCAGGGCTCTGGATGTTGTAGGACTGATTTGGTTGACACATCTCTGCAATACTGCATGGTCATCAAGGGCCGTACCTCTGGATTGGCAAAACGGGATGGTAGTCCCTCTTTGTATAAAAGGAGACTAGAAGGTGTGTTCCAATTATTATAGAATCACACTTCTCAGCCAGGGAAAGTCTATGCAGGGGTACTGGAGAGCAGGATTTTACTGATGGTTGAGCCTCGGATTCAGGATGAACTATATGATTTATGTCATGGCTGTGGCATTCTTGAACCAATTTGAAACACTCTACACTACAGCATCCGGAAAATGGCATGGAAGTGTGCCCAATCTGTCCACACGTGTTTGATGAATTTAGAAAAGGCTTTCAACCATGTCCCTCAGGCTATCTTTTGAGGCATGCTGGTAACAATAGGTCAGGTCGAATTTGTTTCTGGTGAAGTTTGGAGTCCGCCAAGGCTGTCCTTTGTCACTGATTCTGTTCATAATTTTATGCACAGAATTTCTAGCACAGCCGAGACGTTGAGGGGATTCTGGTTTGGTGAAAATCGGATCTACTCTATGCTTTTTGAGGATGATGTCCTTTTGGCCTCATCAATCCGGGACCTCCAGTTCTCATTGGAGTAATTCACAGCTGAGTGCGAAGCGGCTGGGATGAGAATCAGCACCTCCAAATCCAAGGCCTTGGTTCTCAGCTAGAAAATGGTGAAATGCATCCTCAGGATCTGAAATGAAGTCCTGCCCCTAGTGGAGGAGTTCAAGTATTTCGAGGTCTTGCTTACAAGGGGGGGGCATGGAATGGGAGATTGACAGGCCTATTACTGCAACTTCTGCTGCAAAGCAGAGCCTGTACCAGTCCGTCGTCATAAAGAGGGAGCTAAGCCGCAAAGCAACGCTCACAATTTACCAGTTGACTTATGCTCCAACTCTCACCTATGGTCTCAAATTTTGGGTAGTTACTGAAAGAACAAGATCGTGGATACAAGCAACTGAAAGAGTTTCCTTTGCCAGGTGGCAGGGCTCTCCGTTAGAGATAGGGTGAGAAGCTCAGCCATCCAGGAGGAGCTTGGAGTAGAACCGCTGCTCCTCCACACTGAGAGAAGCCAGTTGAGGTGGTCAGGCATCTGATAAGAATGCTTCTCAAACGAATCACTGGTGTGGTGTTTCAAGCATGTCGACCCAGAACACGCTGAAGGGATTATGTATCTTGGCTGGTCTGGGAACACCTCTGTCGTGCCCCCCCCAGAAGAGCTGGAATAAGTGGCTTGGGAGAGGGATGTCAGGACCTCATTGCTTAGGCTGCCGCCTCCACGACCCCAAATTAAGAGGAGGAAGATGATGATGATGATGATGATGATGATGATGATGATGATGATGATGATACAGGGCCTGTTTACTACATTGTCCATGCTGTTTTGTGGTGGTACTGGCACTTAATGAATGTCCTCTTGTATTTGGATCAGCAGTAACACCTGAATCAGTGTAAATTGTTATTCAAATGTAAATGGATGTTTGGAAGAATAGTTTTACAGAGAGTTCTGTAAATGTATAATTGTTTCGAAGCCCAAATACCGCTGTCCTTCTTGACTCACTTGCTTTGGAAAACAATGGTGAATCACAGACCTAAATGGCTTTAGTGGGGAGAAAAAACAGTTGAAGTGGGCATGTGAGATTCATTTAAGATCATTATGATATCATCTTAAATGTCAAGGAATTACAACCAGCATGAGGAGCCCATTCAAAAGCCTAAAAGAAAATGAAAAGGTGGTTGTGCAATGTTTTAGTAGACAGCACAATCAACAGAATATGAAAAACAGTGAGTTCTGTGTTATTTCTGCCCTTCTCGCTCTGAATGAACTTGGATAGCTCTGCTGCTAAACCTCACACACTGACATTTAAATCAGGTGTGTGTTGTGTAGCAGATTAAGCTAAATTTAGGTTGCATGCTTGTGCAAATGAGGGCTCTGCTTGAAAACCGGTACCAAACTCAACCCATCACACTCTACACGAAACACAAGCCTACAACTAACGCATCCAATCTGCTTTGGTGGTGGTGTATCTGGTGCTGTTATTCAACCATGGTTAATCTGTAGGCAGATTAAGACACAGAGGTTAGCATGTTGGACGAATGACTTGTTTTGCAGCTTGTGGACCCCGTGGGCTCACCAGTTATTCACAACACTGTTAAAAAAAAAAAGAAAAAAAAAAAAAAAACAGAGACAGATATATGACCACATCAAGCTGAGTCAGACTTACCCACTGAGTGGTCATGGTTTAATACCCATAACTTTGTTTTGTCCTGTGCAGTCCTTCTGACCTGAACACTGAGCTTGATTGGCTGTTCATCTATGACTTCATTTGGAGCGATTTGTTTCCATAGAAAAGGAGTGATGACCTTATCGCAACTGGAATATGGAAGACATGCTACATGGCCTTTCTGTTAAATATCCTGTTCAAATGTATTTTGCAAATATGCTTTTCAAGGGGAAGTGCAGTGGTGTAGTGGTTAGCACATCTGCCTCAGAGCAAGAAGGTCATGGTTTGAATCATAAATAATTGTTAATAACTGTACAGACGCTCCCCAACTTATGTTTTTAATTGGTTCCGGATGGCCGAATGTAAGTTGAAAGTGAACATAAGTTGTTACAGTGACGTATGACTTATGGCGTGTGACGTGTGACGCTCATACTGTACTATACATCCATAAATACCATTACCGTATCTCATAAAACACCCCTAAATCAATTATTATAAACATAACATTGGAAAATAATATCAAATATATCAAATAATATCAACATTAATTTCAAATAAGTCACTTATTCATACCGAGTCACTTACAATATGTGAGGCGCTCAATACCAAAAGTAGTGTACTTGCAAAAGAAGTGTACATGCTGGGGGTTGAACTTCCGCTCTTTCAAGTGCACAAGGGCGCTGTTGAACTCATTTACAACACAGCCTGCACTGATGTGAAGCAGAGAGTTCTCTTTCCTGGATTCAGGTTTTCATTCATTTTACAACTCTCTTTGCTTAACTGAGTATGCTTGGTAGATTGTGCCGATCCGAGTAGATAGTTAATTCATCTCTGTGTATGAGACTTCCACCATGCGAGTAGGCTTATGCTTCTGACCAACCATATTTGCTTAGGGTTACAAAAGTCCACAAAACAGTGTAAACACAAAGATCACAGAGACGACGTCTTAACAAAAGGGTAACACGCTATATAACTGATATATATATATATATATATATATATATATATATATATATATATATATATATATATATATAAACTGAACTACAGTCTAAACTCAAAATTTGACTTTTTTTTTTTGGGGGGGGACCGTAAAATCGAAAAAACGTAAAACAGATGAACGTAAGTCAAGGAGCGTCTGTATTTAGATTTGACTTTTTCAAATTGGCCCAGGTGTGTGTGTGTGAATTGTTGCATGTGTGTTGGCCCTAAGATGGACTGGTGAGCTGCTCACGATGTTACCCCATCCAGAGTCAGCTAAAATACACTCCAACTTCCTCCGAGACCCTAGTAGGATTAAGCGTAAAGAAAACTGAAAATAATAATTAATTATTATTTTTCAGGGATTTAGTGTGTGTGTGTGGGGGGGGCAGTGGTGGTCTAGTGGTATAGGGCGCTGGATCGTTGATCCAAAGGTTGGGGGTTTGAGTCCCACTCTCCACAAGGTTGTCACTGTCCCCCCCAGTGCAGCTAACTGGGTTATCAAAGGCGGGCCATGTCTCTCACTGTCTATGGTGAGAGGTTGATGTAAAAGAACCATTGCTGACATTCGTAAAGAGGAGCTGCAAAGTCATCAGTGTGTTTCTGTCCCTTGCTAAAAAGGGTTGTGACAGGAAGGGCATCCGACGTAAAAACCTCTGCCAAATCAAACGTGTGAATCAGATGATTCGCTGTGGCGACTCCTGAGTAAAAGGGAAAAAGCCGGAAGGAAGACAGACATTGTGTGTGTGTGTGTGTGTGTGTGTGTGTGTGTGTGTGTGTGTGTGTGTGTGTGTGTGTGAGAGAGAGAGAGAGAGAGAGAGAGAGAGAGTTTTAACATCACTGTTCTTTCAGATCCAAGAACATGCCAAACCTTTGGAGGTCTCCTTAAGCCAACCTCAAACATTCAGAACTCTTATTATGGGGGGGATGTTTTCACTGGGTTGTGTTTTTTTCTTTGTGCTAAGCCAAGTCCCCAGATGGACGTAATTCATGGCTGGTGGATTTAGGTTGCATTCATAGATAAGATCCCTTGCAAAATAAAATTAAAACTCTTATCTCAATTATACAAATAGATATGAAGGACACAATGTGCAACCATTAATGGCATTGAAACTTATTATTCTGTAAAAAATAAAGGGGGGGGCAACCTGAAAGACAATAATAGATTATTATGCCATCACAGCTCCAGAAGACATCGTTATTTTGTGATGGACATGGTATAAAATAAAAATGCAACATCATACATCATTCTATTTAATGTTTAATAAAGGAAAGGCTGTGATGCCCTTGGTTGTTCTAGCAGTGTGTTTCTTAATTTATACAAATCTGACCCAGAACTCTTTGTTCATTCATGTTAGAGTAGCCTGTCTATGTTTGCACTCTGAGGTTCATCTTAGCCATGTAGGCTCAAACAGCTGGACTGAAACTTCTGTTCCTAGTTTACCTGTGGTTTATGTCTCCTGTGAGTTTTTTCGTGGCAGTTTATGAGCCTTTTTTCATTTATCATGTGCTTGGTTCCTCTTTGTATGACAAATCGTTTTCTTATCTACCGAGTACCAGGCAGTATAACTGGATAAAATCAGGAAGATGGTTCTTGTGATCTTGGAAGGCAATCCATCAAGGATAAGAACACAAACTTAAAACCAGACCAGGCCAAGCTTTATAGCCTTGGCTGGTAGTTGATCTAGGAGACAATTGCTTCAAAAGCATATCTGCACTTGGGAAACACCCAGATTGTTGTCCGAGCAACACCAGATAGAACATGGCGGTATCAGAGTGGGTCTTGTTGAGCATCAACAACATCTACTGCTGAACCACATCCAGTGACAGAAATATGTTGATGGTAGCAAGTAGAGCTGCTAATACGAGAAGCTGCGAGAGTGACTCTACAGAGGGAAGTCCGGAATAAATTCTGGATTCGATAGTCATTTGGTCAAGAACAGTGACAGTTTTGCCACTCAAATCCTATCCAGATGTCAGAGAAGCCTCTTTAGGACTAGAGCTGCTCTGTATTTAAATGGAAGGCAAAAGAAAAGAGTCTGATAGATCACCTGTCACACTCATCTTCCCACCAGGTCCACCTGAAAGTGACTGACAACTAGTCATCGGTGATTTCAATGTTTTTGGCCACCTGGCCTTAAGTACTTGGACATCATAGGATTGGAAAGTCTAACTCCAATATCATTCTCTTGCTTTCCACTGTGTCCAACACAACCTTGCCATTACTAATATATTTTTAGCTGCCAGCAAAGTACAAAAAATGCATCCCAGGTCAAAGCAGTAGCACCTGATAAACTTTCACATTACTGACAAGAGGTGATGACATCAGTGATCTTTGTGTCATACACTTATTGCATGGAGGTAACTGCTGGTGAAATCACTTGCTGATCAGGACCACACTTAGTCTCGACTCAAAACCTGAGCTCAATTTCCAGCAACCCATAGACAACCAACCTGAAAAGGAAAACGAAAACAACATAGAAGAACCATGGAAGGTTTTCCATGATCAAACTTTCAGCAGTGCCCAAGACATTGTAAAGAGAAAACAACATGATTGGCTTGATGAAAATGATTCTGATATTGTCCAGCTGCTCAAACACCTACATGATAGTCACAGAGTTTACATCAGTGACATGCATTGAGGGAAAGCGGGAGGCAGAGCCTCCCCTATCAATCTTGAAAAGAAAAAAGTTAATCATAAAACATAATAAATGTTAATATTCGTTCAGCTGGTATGTATTACAGGGCTGGCAACTTGTACGAATTTATCCATATTCATGCAAAAAAAAAACATAAAATAAGGCAATACAATTAATTCAGGCATTAATATGAATTTCAAACTTTCAGGAAAATATGCTACTTTAAATTTTAATTGAAAATACAGTATTTTATTATTAATTCTGATGAATTGCATCAAATTTGATCCATGTTTACCTTCCTGGCAAAGCCAAGTCTCATGAAAATCTCATGGGATGTTATTGTTATATTTTATCCCGTGATTCGTTAATATGGCAGCAAGGTAGGTCGATTTCCACAAATCAGCGGGTATCTTACATACACTACATGGTAACTAGAGCCAATCATTGAACGGTTGGAGGAAACCCAAAATGGTGATGAAAAGAAAGCAAAAGTTTTTATCGGAATATTCAACAACTTATCCATTTATTAAGAAGCATGACTTTTGCACAATGTGCGATGCAAAATTTAGCATTGCGCCTTCAGGAGTTTTTGATATTAAAATGCATATATAGGGAGGTAGATATAGCCAGCTAGCGACTGGTTTGCTTCCTTTATAACTTTTTTCTTGTACTGAACTCTCTTACTCTTGTTATTTGGAAATGTTGAGATCAAATATCAGGTTCCAGGACACTTATCGCCGGGCCGTTCACCCCACGACAATTACCCCCCCCCCCCCCCCCGGACAACCACCCCCCCAGGACAATTACCCCCTAGGACAACCATCCCCGTCAAATTTACTTTGATGGGTATAGTCAATGAATGTATATGTATCTTATTATTTTTCTTTTCCTTTCGGCTGCTCCCTTCAGGGGTCCCCACAGCAAATCATCTGCCTCCATCTCACCCTGTCCTCTGCATCATCTTCTCTTATGCCAACGACCTTCATGTCTGCCGTCACCACATCCATAAATCTCTTCTTTGGTCTTCCTCTAGGCCTTCTTCCTGGTAGTTCCAACGTCAGCATCCTACAACCAATATATTCACTATCCCTCCTCTGTACATGTCCATCTCAATCTAGCCTCTCTTACTTTGTCTACAAAACATCTTACATGTGCTGTCCCTTTGATGGACTCATTTCTGATCCGATCCATCCTCGTTACTCCCAAAGAGAACCTCAACATTTTAATCTCTGCTACCTCCAGCTCTGCCTCCTGCCTTTTCCTCAGTGCCACTGTTTCTAAATCATACAACATCGCTGGCCTGAACACCGTCTTGTACACTTTTCCTTTCGTACTTGCCGATACCTTCCTATCACACATCACACCGGACACTTTTCTCCAACCATTCCAACCTGCCTGCACACGCTTCTTCACCTCTTTTCCACACTCTCCATTGCTCTGGATTGTTGAACCTAAGTACTTAAAATCCTTCACCTTCTTTATCTCTGCTCCCTGCAACCTCAAAGTTCCTTCTGGGTCCTTGTCGTTCACACACATGTATTCTGTCTTACTGAGGCTAACCTACATTCCTCTCCTTTCCAGGGAATACCTCCACCTCTCTAGATTTTCCTCCACTTGTTCTCTGCTCTCACTACACATTACAATGTCATCTGCAAACATCATAGTCCATGGAGATTCTTGTCTAACCTCGTCTGTCAGCCTGTCCATCACCACAGCAAACAAGAAGGGGCTCATCATCCTTGAGGCACTCACCTCCACCTTGAATTCTTTGGTCACGCTGACGGCACACCTCACCACTGTCTTACATCTCTCATACATGTCCTGCACCACTCTAACATACTTCTCTGCCACTTCAGACTGCCTCATGCAATATCACAGTTCTTCTCTCGGCACCCTGTCATGTGCTTTCTCCAGATCCACAAAGGCACAATGCAGCTCCCTCTGACCTTCTCTGTACTTCTCCATTAACATCCTCAAGGCAAACACTGCATGCTGAGCTCTGCCCTTAGTGTAGCTTCCACTATTCTTTCCCATAACTTCATCGCATTCAACTCTGCATATCTCCCTTGTTCTTTAAAATGGGCACCAGCACACTTCTCCTTTATTCCTCCGGCATCTGCTCACTTTCTAAGACCTTGTTGGATATTCTTGTCAGAAAATCTACTGCTACCTCCCCTAGACACTTCCATACCTTCACCGGTATGTCATCAGGACCAATTGCCTTTCCACTCTTCATCCTCTTAAATGCCATCCTAACTTCTCCCTTATTAATCTTTGCTACTTCCTGGTCCTCAATGGTCACCCCTTCTACTCTTTTTTCTCTCTCATTTTCCTCATTCATCAGCTCTTCAAAGTACCACACTTCTCTCATCAGTCAATACATTTCCCTCTCTGTCCTTTATCACTCTAACTTGCTGCATGTCTTTCCCATCTCTATTTCTCTGCTGGACCAACCTGTATAAATAATTTTCTTCCTCCTTACTGTCCAACCGAGCATACAAGTCATCATACACCCTCCGCTACCTTCGCCTTACACTGTGTCTCCCTGTACTCCTGTTTACTCTCTTCGGTCCTCTCTATGTCTCACTTCTTCTTAGCTAACCTCTTCTTTTGGACACACTCCTGCACGTCCTCATTCCACCACCAAGTCTCCTCATCTACTTTTCTTCCAGAGTACACACCAAGTACTCTCCTACCTGTCACCCTGATCACATTGGCTGTTGTTGTCCAGTCATCTGGAAGCATTTCCTGACTACCCAAAGCCTGTTTCAACTCTTCCTTGAAGACAACACAATACTTTTCCTTTTTCAGCTTCCACCACCTTGTCTTCTGCTCTGCCTTTGCCTTTTTCACCTCCTCACCATCAGCGTCATCCTGCACACCGCCATCCTATGCTGTTTTGCAACACTCTCACCCACTACTACTTTGCAGTCACTAACTTCCTTCAAATTACATCGCCTACACAAGATGTAGTCTACCTGTGTGCTCCTACCTCCGCTTTCATAAGTCACCCTATGCTCCTCTCTCTTTTCTTGAAGAAAGTATTCACCACAACCATTTCCATCCTTTTTGCAAAATCGATCAACATCTGTGCTTCTGTGTTCCTGTCCTGGATCCCAAACCTGCCCATCACTTCCTCGTCCCCTCTGTTTCCTGCACCAACATGTCCATTGAAGTCTGCACCAATGACCACTCTTTCACCTCTGGGGTTTCTCTGCATCACTTCATCTAACTCCAGAATCTCTCCTTCTCTTGTAGCTCACATCCTGCCTGTGGGGCATAAGCACTAACAACATTGAACACTACGCCTTCAATTTCTAATTTGAGACTCATCACTCTGTCTGACACTCTTTTCACTTCTAGAACATTCCTGACAAACTCCTCCTTCAAGATGACTCCTACTCCATTTCTCTTCCCATCCACACCATGATAAAACAGCTTAAACCCTGCTCTTAAGCTTCTCACCTTGCTACCTTTCCACCTGGTCTCCTGAACACACAGTATGTCCACCTTCCTCCTCTGCATCATGTCAGCCAACTCTCTAGCTTTTTCTTTCATAGTTCCAACATTCAAAGTCCCTACTTTCAGTCCTAGACTCATGTATTTCCTCTTCTCTCTCTGCCTACGGACACGGCTCCCGCCTCTCCTTCTTCGACGTCTTCGACCAACAGTAGTCCAATTTCCACCAGCACCCTGTTGGTTAACAGCACTGATGGCGGTTGTTATTAACCCGGGCCTCAACCGATCCAGTATGAATTTCGTTTTGATCATTTGCATGAGAATTTTGGCAGAAGTTTTACGCCAGTTGCCCTTCCTGTCGCAACCTTCTGCATTTATCCGGGCTTGAGACCGGCATGAGGGTGAACACTGGCTTGTGCCCCCCTCCCCATGGCCGAATTAATAATATAAGATGATAATACAAAATCATAATAATAAATATCTTCAATTGAGATTTAATGTTTTATTCATAAACATAATCAATGTACAAATGAAACATATCATTTAAACATTTATAATTGAATATTGCTTGCAATTCCTCTTTGATAATCTGCTCAAGGTCTGTTCTCGTAGTCAGCAAGAATTTTAGTGCGGCGTTGCATGATGGCTTTGTACTTCTCTCTCTCTGAGGTGGAACTGGTACACCTACTGACATCTGAGCCATTACAACCTCATTTAATGATCGTTCCCATCGTAACACTCCTAAGAATGTTCAGAGGTTGTGGTGGTAAGCTCCAACATTAGACTGCATGTGGCGGTGACATCCTTCAATGTGGTTGTTGGTACGTGGAAGTCCTTCTTCAACTCAATTCCTCACATTCCACATTGCATGCAGGACTGCTGGCAGTCGACGACCACGGCGGTGAGAACGGCCAATGAAGGTATCTTCAAAGTAGTCGGCTACTGGTTGGGCAGCTTCTGGTATAAGCTCTGACAGTGTTTCGAATGCATCATTGATGTCATCTAGTGGAATTAATGCTCAGGCAGCAAGCATCCTAATGCTCATGTTCAGGAAAACTAGGTGTATAGCATACTTGAAAGCCATCTCAAAGTCAATCATAACACTACTTGGTGAGAGTTGTGGGTTGATATTCAGTAGTGCATGGAATCGTGCAGTGTATGTTTCTTGCCGTTTGTTAGGTGACAGTACATAGACACATGTTATCATGTAGTTGTTGGCTAGTGCATGTATGGTGACTAGTTGGTAGAACTGTCCAGGAACCACCTTAAAAGTCCTGTCACAGAACCAGTTTGGTGAGGTTTCCAGAATTTGCAGGTTACGTTCAGTGAAGAATATGAGAATCCTGTGTTCATCACCAGTACCGCTATCATACAGGAGAAACCTCTCCCCTGAAGTAGTAACTTGGTACTCATCTGGGATAACAACATCTGCACGTGTCCGAGGAACAGGTGGTGGGTTCCCAGCATCTTGGCGATAACGACGAATACACCGGCGAATATTGCGTATGGCTGGTAGTTTTACAGCGACCTGTTCAGAAATATTCTCCATCTCTTGTGTGAGTACTTGTTGAGCTGTCTCAGTTGCACCAATAGTGCGACATTTAATAGATTGACATACATTCAGGGCCTCTGGTTGTCTCTGGTGCATGAGTGTGCTCACCATACTGACCAACTACTTGGTCTCCACTAACACGGATCCTGGCCTTGAACTGTTTCAGGTTCCATTGGATCTCACACTCATATGATTCCACACATTTGGCAAGGTTTTTCTGTTTGACATGAATAAATCCCTGGTATACCAACTTTTTGCCACCACGAGTTGAGGTAATAAACTCCATGGTAAAAAATTTAAAATTTTCTGATATGTTAAAAATGATCAAAGTTTATATAGTGTGGTAAATGTACAGCCAAGCCATCCTTGCTGAAGTGTAAATATGTCTTGTTTCTAATGTTGTGTGTACTACTACAATGTTTACTGTAATGTTCAGTGTTTACTACAATGTGTGAAAATTGCAGCCGCCTTTGTGAGTTCCTTTCAAAGGGGTGCACTGATTGTTTAAGGTAATTTAAAGGGGCTCCTTAACTCTTTTGTGGACATGGTGTTTAAAATGCGATAAGACCGGGTGTCTTATGCTAATTCACAGAGCTGTGACACAAGGAGAGAAAACATTTGGAAAAATTTAGACAAAGGCATAATATCAAAGTACCCAACAGAGCCTTTATCCACAGATTAAACTTAAAGGTCTTTAGATGATTGTCCTCGGGGTAGTTGTCCTAGGGTGGTGGTTGTCCATGGGTGAACGCCCGGGGGTGGGGGGTTTGTCCTGATACCCAAATATCATTCAGGGTCATGCATGATGGCTCTGTTCTTCGAATTCAGATAGTGAAGAGTTATTTCTCCTCGCCCGCGCTGAGTATTTTTGTATAGCGAGAAACAGTTAGCGCTGGCTGATCCCTGCTCTCTAGGCCTCAGCTGGTTGAGACAGCTGTGGTGGTTCCTAGACTGACAGAAACATGCTGACAGTTTTGCAGCCTACTCTTTACGAAAGTCAGCAATGGTTCTTGTGGCCTGCCTTTGATAACCCAGTTCGCTGCACTGGGGGGGGCAGTGACAACCTTGTGGGGACTTGAACCCCCAACCTTAGGATCAGCGATCCTGTGCCCTAACCACTAGACCACCACTGCCCAAGTCATGTATAATATACTAATAAATATGCAATATATAATAATAATTATGAGATATTATATTCTATATTATAACACCAGAAGAATTATGTCAAATAAACCTGGTTTTCTCAAATATACTGTTGTTCCATTATTAGTCCAAAATGCAGTAAAATTTGACAAAGATAACCTGTATGTCCATATATGGAATTTTATGGAATCCTAATTTGAGTTATAATTTTGTCGATTATGAATACTAATTTTCAGCAAGTACTAATTTTGGGTTTATCAACTACAAAATGGTACTTTCATGGGTTGGCATCCCTGGGACTAAAAGCCCTTTTACCATTTGAATCTAATATTAAGATTTTTTTTTTTTCAATAATCAGAATTTCCCGATGTCTCGTTCAGATACAGTGGTATGAAAAAGTATCTGAACCTTTTGGAATTTCTCACATTTCACCATCAAATGTGATCTGATCTTTGCCAAAATTACACAGATGAAAAAACAGTGTCTGCTTAAACTAAAACCACCCAAACATTTATAGGTTTTCATATTTGAATGAGGATAACATGCAAATAATGACAGAAGGGGGAGGAATAAGTAACTAAACCATCACATTTAATATTTTGTGGCCCCTCTTTGGCAGCAATAACTTCAACCAGACGCTTCCTGTAGCTGCAGATCAGTCTGGCACATCAAACAGGACTAATCATGGCCCATTCTTCTTTACAAAACTGCTGTAGTTCAGTCAGATTCCTGGGATGTCTGGCATGAATCGCTGTCTTGAGGTCATGCCACAGCATCTCAATGGGGTTCAAGTCTGGAATTTGACTTGGCCACTCCAGAATGTGTATTTTGTTCTTCTGAAACCATTCTGAAGTTGATTTACTTCTGTGTTATGGATCATTGTCTTGTTGCAGCATCCATCCTCTTTTTAGCTTCAACTGTCTGACAGACAGCCTCCGGTTTTCCTGCAAAACATCCTGAGAAACTTTTTGAATTCATTTTTACATTAATGATTGCAAGTTTTCCAGGCCCCAAGGCAGCAAAACAGCCCCAAACTACGATGCACCCTCCACCATGCTTCATGGTGGGGATGAGGTGTTGATGTTGGTGAGCTGTTCCATTTTTCTCCACACATTACGTTGTGTGTTCCTCCCAAACAATTCAACCTTGGTTTCATCAGTCCACAAAATATTTTTGCCAAAACTTCTGTGGAGTGTCCAAGTGCCTTTTTTGCGACATTAACCAAGCAACAATGTTTTTTTTAGACAGCAGTGGCTTCCTCCTTGGAGTCCTCCAATGAACACCATTCTTGGCCATTGTTTTACATATAGTTGATGTGTGCACAGAGATATTGGACTGTGTCAGTGATTTCTGTAAGTCTTTACTGCGAAACACTCTTGGGGTTTTTTTTACCTCTCTGAGTATTCTGCGCTGAACTCTTGGCGTCATCTTTGGTGGACGGCCACTCCTTGGGAGAGAAGCAACAGTGCCAAACTCTCTCCATTTGTAGACAACTCTGACTGTCGATTGATGAACATCCAGACTTTTAGAGATGGTTTTGTATCCTTTCCCAGCTTCATACAAATCAACAATTCTTGATCACAGTTCTTCGGACAGCTCTTTTGAGCAAGCCATGGTGCACATCAGACAATGCTTCTCATCAAGACAATTCATACCAGGTGTGTCTTATAGTGGGAAGGGCAGCTTTAAGCCACTCATCAGTGATTGTGCACACACCTGACTAAAATTTTTTGGTAAAAATTGGTTTCAATTGCTCTTTAAGTCTCCTTAGGCAGAGGGTTCAGTTACTTATTCCTCCCCCTTCTGTCATTGTTTGCATGCTATCCTCATTAAAATATGAAAATCTATAAATGTTTGGGTGGTTTTAGTTAAAGCAGACACTGTTTTTTCATCTATGCGATTTTGACAAAGATCAGATCACATTTGATGGTGATTTTATGCAGAAATGTGAGAAATTCCAAAAGGTTCAGATACTTTTTCATACCACTGTACAGGGCAGAGCTGTGCAGTGAGGTGAGCTTTGATGTGCTGTTTGGTGGATTAGGCCCTTCACAAACTGCGCTGCAATGCAAATAGTGTGTCGCTGTCCCTCTATATATTGCATATGAAATGCTTTCAAACACTCAGATTATATGCTCTGGCTTTTCACAATGTGGATAATGTATAAAATGTCTTTCTGTAATGTGTTTTATTCTCACAGATTAATCATAAAACCCTGTAAAATGTTCCTCGGTGCGGCAAACAGTACCCCTGACTCATGGCAGAGGGCGCTTGTGAGCCCACAAATTCTTGCATAACCCACAATGTTCTTCGTTTGTTCATTTGGTTCCTTTACAATTCACCTCATCAAAATCAAAGATTTCCAACTGAGAAAACTCACAAATCTATACTTTCAATCAAAGATAGAGGTAAAAACTAAAGGAAGAGTGACACAGTTGGCATAAAAATTTAACCTGAAATTAAATATGCAGCACATGTTTGTGTAAAGAAAACTAACTAATGAGATACAAAACACAACATGTCTGAAAATAATTTAATTTATTTTAAAAGATACTAAAATAGAAGGAAACTTGATCTTGGACTGAATTACACCCGACATCCAACACCATACTGTGTGAACAGTCATGCCATTGCTTTTCTCTATGGTATTGATTTGATGTCTGTTGTCAATCTAATGATGAAAAACATTATCTTCTGAGTTAATTTATATTTGTAAATCTGACTCGAATAAACTCAGTGCTTACTAGCTCTCAACCTCACCACACGTCACTGGTTTATATTTTAACTACACTTCTACCACCAAGCAAGTCTATCTCCAGCCAAAGCACATCACCTAGCAAAAACTGTGTAATGAAAAAATGCCTGGTGGGAAGTCAAAGCATTGAGACATCAACAAGTAGCTCTTCTTCTTCTTCTTCTTTTCCTTTTGGCTTTTTCCCTTTTTTCAGGGGTCGCCACAGTGAATCAAAGTGAATCATTTGATTCAGATGTTTGATTTGGCATAGGTTTTTATGTTGGATGCCCTTTCTGATAGAACCCTTTTTAACTTGGGACAGAAACACAGTGGTGGTCTAGTGGTATAGGGCGCTGGATCGCTGATCCAAAGGTTGGGGGTTCGAGTCCCACTCTCCACAAGGTTGTCACTGTCCCCCACTCTCCACAAGGTTGTCACTGTCCCCCCCCAGTGCGGCTAACTGGGTTATCAAAGGCGGGCCATGTCTCTCACTGTCTATGGTGAGAGGCATGTAAAAGAACAATTGCTGACATTCGTAAAGAGTAGGCTGCAAAGTAGTCAGCGTGTTTCTGTCCCTTGCTAAAAGGGTTGCGACAGGAAGGGCATCCGACGTAAAAACCTCTGCCAAATCAAAAAAACGTGCGAATCAACATGATTCGCTGTGGCGACTCCCGAGTAAAAGGGAAAAAGCCGAAAGGAAGACAGAAACACATTGACGGGTTTGCAGTTCCTCTTTAGGAAAGTCAGCAATGGTTCTTTTACATGCCTCTCACCATAGACAGTGAGAGACATGGCCTGCCTTTGATAACCCAGTTAGCTGCACTGGGGGTGGGGTTTGCACCCCCGCCCTCTTAAAAAAACACTAGCAAAATGCACTACTAAACGCTGGAGTTTGCTCCGGGGGAGTAACCCCGACGCCTGCCTTAGGCAGCGTTGTATGAGGGGGGTGGGGAAAGCCTCGGGGACCCCCACTCCATGATGGGGGTGAAATCCTGGAGCAACCAGGTCTGGCGTGATAGGATGAGTGACGCGGACAGTGCAAAGGTGTCGGACACCAGCTGCTTTCGGTCGCCTCAGTTGAATCTGAGGCGGTTGATCCGGGTCGGTGTATGGAACGTGACTTCCCTGCGGGACGACTCTCACCTGCCTCTGGTATCAAGGGAGCTTAGTCTGTTTGGCGTCGGCATTGCAGCCCTCTCTGAGGTGCAGAGGCCTGGGTCCGGCGAGACAGGGGTCGGTGGGTACATCTACTACTGGTCTGGCCGGGCCGACGGTCTTCACACTCAAGGAGTTGCCATCGCCGTCGCTGATCGATTGGCTCCTTTGGTATCGGAGGTGGTCCCGGTCAACGAGCATGTTATGCGACTGAGGGTGACTCACACAGTGGGGGCGCTCTCTATCATCGCAGTGTATGCTCCGACTGGGGTAAGTGAACGATCTATGAAAGAAACCTTCTACGACCAGCTCAACTCGGTGGTGTCGGGGGTTCCGGGAAGGGACACCCTAATCGTACTGGGGGACTTCAATGCGACCACTGGCACTAACCGGGATGGCTACGAAGTATGTGTTGGTCCCCACGGCTCTGGATTCCGCGATGAAAGCGCCTTAATGCTTCTTGACTTCGCAAAAAGTTAGGGCTTAAGGATTGCTGGCTCGTGGTTCCAGAGATCAGATCCGCGACGCTGGACTTGGTACTCCAATGACACCCCGTCACTAGGAAGGAGATCGACCATGTTCTCGGAGGTAGTCGTTGGCAGCTGGTCCAGAACTGCCGTGTCTTCAGAAGTGCCCAGCTATTCTCAGGAGACCATGGGCTTCTGGTGGCGACTCTGAAGATCCGCTTCAGGCGCCCCGAGAAAGCCCTGGCTTGTCAAATGCGATTTGACCTAAGCCGACTCAAGGACCCTGATGTGGCTTTGGAGTTCGCTAGTAGGCTTGGGGAATCCCTGGAGGATCTGGACATGGGTGCAGGCATGGAGGTTCTCTGGACTGGTTTCAGAGACTGCATCCTGGAGGTGTCCCGTGGTTGCCCAGACGACTGGGAATAGCCATCTCCTCTGAGACCATTGACATCATCGAGAGAACGAGACAGGCTCGACAGGGACCTGAAGCGCGAAGCCGTCAAGGTGGTGTGAAGAGATCGGGAGGCTGCGGTCCTCGATCTCTGTGAGACTGTTGAGGGCCACTTGAATTCGAGTGGCTTACAGGGCGTTGCAGAGCCTCCGTTCCTCTCGGTCCACATCGCGATGTCAGACGGTGAAAGCTGCAGATGGTAGTGTCCTTACTGAAGAATCGGAAGGGAGGACTCGTTGGGCCGAGTACTTTGAGGAGTTGTATCGTGCTGACCCTCCCGCCCAGAGCCTGGCCATTGGGGATACTGAAACTCTTGTTGCCGACCCTCCCCCAGGCTGCGACCCTCCAACTCTTGAGGAAACTCAGAGGGCAGTGTGGCGCTTGGCGGATGGCAAATCTGCGGGAGTTTGTGGTATCCATGTGGAAATGCTTAAGGCGGGAGGTGAGGCCATCCTCAGGTGGCTGTTCGTTCTTGTGTGCTCCATGTGGAGCACTGGTGTTATCCCAACTGACTGGAAACGGGGCATCATTGTCCCGATCTGGAAAGGGAAGGGTGATACCTGAGAATGCAACAGTTACCGGGGGGTTCCTCTCCTCACAGTTCCGGGCAAAGCCTTCGCACGGATTCGACTGGACAGGATCCGACAGCAGCTTCTACCGCACCAACGCCCTGAACAGTCCAGGTTTACACCGAAGAGGTCTACCGTTGACCGCATCCTGGCGCTCCGCGTCCTATCTGAGGACTTGCGGGAGTTTGATAGGGGGTTCCTTGCTGCCTATATAGATTTTCATAAGGTGTTCGACTCAGTGGATAGGGAGGCCCTCTGGTTCATACTTTGTCTACGTGGGATCCCGCTGGCTCTGGTCCGGCTGATATCGTCACTATATTCTGGGACAGAGAGTGCTGTGAGGTGTGGGGGCTCCACCTCTGACTTCTTTTCGGTCGAGACCAGAGTGAGGTAGGGGTGTGTTCTGGCCCCCACTCTCTTCAGTACTGCAATGGACTGGATCATGGCAGCGGTATCAGGTGGATAGGCCTGCAGTGTGTCGTTCGGTGAGGTTCTGATTACTGATCTGGATTTTGCCGATGATGCAGTGATCTTTGCGGAAACGGTGGATGTCCTGACGGAGACTCTCTGTTCGTTAGGTAAGGAGGCAGAACCGCTTGGTTTGCGAGTCTCTTGGATCAAAACCAAGATCCAGGCTTTCGGCGACCTCTTGGATGCTGCTGTTGACTCGATCGCTGTGGGTCGTGAAAGAGTAGAGATTGTGGAGTCTTTCACTTACCTTGGCAGTGTGGTCCATCGTTCCACTGATTGCAGGGCCAAGATCAATCGTCGATTTGGTCTAGCCTATGGGGCGATGGACTCGCTGGACAAGACCGTGCGGCGGTCGAGGTATCTGAGCAGGCGGACGAAAGTCCGAGTCTTTCACTCCCTTGTGCTCCCTGTCTTGCTCTACTCAAGCAAGACATGGACACTCACGGTTGAGCTTGGATGACGACTGGACTCCTTTGTTACGACTTCCCTTCGCCGCATCTTCAGATACCGCTGGTGGGACTTTGTTACCAACCAGAAGGTGCTCAGGGATGTGGGGATGGTAAGAGTAATCTGCTTGATCTGCGACCCTCAGCTGCACTACTATGGGCACTTGGCGTGTTTCCCGCCTTCGGACCCAGCACACCGGATCCTGTCCATTCGGGATCCTAGGGGCTGGAGCAGATCGCGGGGATGACCACGTGTGACGTGGTTGTCGCAGGTGAGGGCTGCCCTGCCGGGGGGTATGGGCCCTGTGCAGGCCTGGTCGATCGCCAGGAGACGGCCGGATGAGTGGAGGCGGCTGGTGGACGCAGCGAAGTGCCGTCCCGGTGCATGCCCTCATACCTGCCTGCAATGGGGGAACAGTGACAGCCTTATGGAGAGTAGGACTCGAACCTCCAATCTTAGGATCAGTGCTCCAGCGCCCTTTACCACTAGGCCACCACTGCAAGTAGCTGATATCCACAATAACTTCTTCTGTATTGTGAATTGTAAAGAATAAGTCTTCTACTGCATATGGGACTAAAAGTAGTTACGTCCCACACATCATCAGGATTGCCCCAATAATTGCTGAAAACAGTAGCGGACTGGTAACAGAGTTCGTCCAAAATCCTCAAATCGGTTGGCAAATCATTCTGCAAATCTATTACACTAAGATCCTTGTATGTTAACATACCTGCTCAACGAGGTTGAAAAATATCCAGTACTTGAGGAACTTGGTCTACCACTATCAGCTGACGAAGTACTGAAGATCATTGAACAAACCTCAGCTGATCGTGATAGCATCCCAGCTGAGACATACAGTATAAAGCTGGGAGCCTCTACACAGTCAATAAGCTGACCTGCCTGTTTGGATTCATCTAGGCTAAAGGCAAAATACCTTAAGATTGCAAAGATGCAAACATTGTTCAGCTGAACAAATAAAAAACAAGGTGGTTAGCGATAATCACAGAGGCATTTCTCTGCTGTTTTGTGCTGGTAACGTGCTAGCTCACATCATACTGAACTTACTGCTTTCTCACAGTCATCATGCTTATCCTGAATCATAGTGAGTTTTTAGATCAGGTCGTAGCACAAGAGACATGGAGTTCGCCATGAGAAAGTTACAGAAGACCTTTTGCGAACAAAACATGCCACTTTACACTGTATTCATGGATCTAACCAGGTCGTTCCACACTGTTAATTGGTCAGAACCAATAGTAATCAATAAAAGATCTGTTGCTCTGAGTAGCTTGTCTACATGATTTGTGCATTCCATGATGGTATCTAACATCACGTTGTGTCGCAAGGAAATCTATTCATAGGTTTTCAAATTAAAAAGCAGGGGCATATCTTGGCCCCAATGCTGTTCAGAATCATCTTATCTGGTATCTCTATAAATGTTGCTGATACATTTTTTTATTACTTGGGCAGTACCATGTCTTATGGTGCCAATCCTGATCATGAAATTAGAAGTCAACCTTGCAGTCCAGGCGATCATGGAGATTGTGGAACTACCACAGTACCAGACTTGCCACCAAGATTAAAGATTATCACACAACAGTGATACCTGTTATGGTCTGTGCTGGCTGGCAGCATTAATTCTTACTTCAGTCATTGCAGGCGCTGGCGAAGGGTGTGGATGTTGCCAGTAGGCGAGTTCCACCTGGTCCCACTCTGCAATCAGCAAACAGCCAGCTATAAATGGGAGTGGCGCGCTTCCCTCCGATGTCAGAAGATTGTCTTCCTAGTGATTCTGTTCCTCTGTTTTCCCTCTGACCCCTGGTATCTTGCTTCATGCTAGACCAGTTCCTTTTATTTATTATTCCCGTAATATAGAGTTCCAAGTGCAAAATAAAATCATTGAATCTTCTTATGGTCTCCTGCATCTCTGGGTCCGACGCATACACTCCAGGTGCAACAATACCATCACACTGGTGCAGTTGCGAGAATTGGTCCCTGTACAGATGCTATTTCAAGCAGCTTGTTTTGACATGTGATATTTTGACAATATTTGCAGTGTCAAATGGCAAGACCAAAGAGTGAAGTTCTGATGCACTGTAGCTGCATGTGCATTGAAACTCCCATTATCAAGAGACAACTGTGATGAACTGGTCATCTTATTAGTATGTACGATCATCACATAGCAAACGCCCTGTTGTAGAGTCAACTATGTGATGGGACACATGAAAACTACAGCCCAGGACTCAAGCCCAGGACCAAACCCTTGCCAAGCCCAGGACTCAAACCCAGGACCTTCTTGCTGTCAGATGACCTGCTCCTTAACTTCCATTTGATCAAGAACAGAAACAATTTCTTGCTGTTATTGCTATATTAAATGTATTAAGTATCAGAAATTGCCCCAGGTTTCTTTGCAGTTCTCTCAGATGCATCTCTGTGAGCTCTGTGAGCTATTTTGGAATTTCTTCAAAACAAATACTCCTCAATTTTGACAAATTAGAATGCAGAATGATGAAGGATTACCATTTTCAAGTCCTGACACAGATTTTCTACTGGATTCAAGTCCAAGCTTTGACTAGGCCATTCCAAAATACAAGCCTTCTGTTACAACGTGCAAATGACTCAAACAGCTTTTTCCCAGCCACTTGCTTGTATTGAGTTCTATCCATGATGCCTGCGATGGCAACAAGATTTTTCAAATCATTCTGCTGTGCTTGCATAGTAGTCGTGATGCCTGGGTGTGGGACTGTATTAGGTTTGTGACAAATATTAGGCTTTTGATAAAATAGGTCATCTGATCAGCCCAAAAAACCCCGAAAAGGGCTGGAGTTTTCATCCTTTCTTAGTCATTCTACCATAAAAGTGGTAATGGTACTGTGGAAGTCATAATAGTTCAGATAATAAACAATGCAACCACTACAGTCTTGTAGATTGTTTCTTAAACACTTATCTTCTTGTCTGTGTGTTCAATTTGTGTCTTATTTCGGTAGTGTCTGGGATCTACCATATTTTTCCACTTTGTTTTAATGGCTTTCACAATGTGCCTAAGAATGTTCAAAGCATTGCTAGTGTTTAAAGAACTTTCTCCAGTTTTTTCCCCCTCCTAGCAACCTCATCTTGAGGCTTGCCTGAGAGTCCTCTGGTCTGATCTAATCTGCTGGTTTAATTGCAAGACTTCCCAAAGTCAGGGATATTTGTTGTATAAGCATACAATTCAATACAGGTGGATTTTATATTGATGCAGGTGTACCCTGTTTACCATATTAAGCAAAAGTGACTAAGGAAAGTCGACCCTAGTCCTAATTTGGATTTATTTGATTTGTGTCAGATTTTAAAAAATCTAGAAATAGGATTAATCATCCTCTATCTGGTTTATTGAAATATTTTGAAGCTTGAGAAACAATAGCGTGATTAAGCCTGCATCTCATCCTGAGATTATCCATTAATGTCTTGTTAAACGCTTGTGGAATTCTGGAAAATTTGACAAAGTGGTGCTGTTGGTATTAGATTTGACTCTTTACCTGGATTTAAGCCTGTTTCACCGCTAATATGACTGGATTTATTAATGGTACTCTTTATAATAGCTGCCAGATTGCCAGCAGGAAAGGTGAGCTAGATTCAAGATGATTTGCCAGGCATGCCAACCCTTTCTAAATATATGGCAGCTGTTTGTTCATATATTATCCAGGAGGAACCCAGCTTAAGGCCTGAGGATGTTGTAAGATTAAAAAGATTTTCCTGAGAAAGGCTCATGTGTGAGAGGAATCATAAGTAAAACAGCTTCGTTCATGCACAGCGGAACTTTGAGACGTCCCACTACATGTCATGCCATGAAGGCTCTGCTTAAAAAAGTCTCAACAGACCATTCATTCATAGGAATGAGGAACCTTTGGAGGTTTCCAGCATGCGCCAAAACATTGGAGGCGATGCTGTGATGCTCTTTATGCAGATGAGGACTGACAGGACTGGACAAGCTCCAAGTCAGATATACAAAGGAGCCTCTCTGTCGAGAGCATGAACAATTCCTCATGAATCCTCCACATTGAAGAAAACCATCTGAGAGTCATTTACCTTACCACTGTGGTATCTGCCATGGCTTAGGAAACAAATACAAAATACTTTGTCATCCCTGTGGTCTTTTTCAGTGGTTTTTAATTACCTATTAGCATTAACAGAATACATGCTTCCGGTCAAGAAAAAAATTTCAGGTTTTCTTTCAGTTCAGTAGTTTTTTGTTTTTCTACACACATAATTTACATGTACACTGATGTCCATATTTGGATATCTATCAGATCTGATAAGCAATATGAGTTCTAGAGTAGCGATATTACTGTTTCCAATATTTACATTCAAGTTTCAATTAGAGTGACATTTGGGTTCGATAGTCAGGTGTTCTTAGGTTCTGACCTAAAACATTTACTTTTATAACATTTAGCAGATGCTCTTATCCAGAGCTACTTACAGAAGCTTTAAAGTCTATATCAGTGAATATATTCCTATGCTGGTTTGTTAGAACACAGACTGAGTATAACATCAGTCAAACTCAGATGGTAGCTGTTGTGTTTTCCTTTTATTTATTTATTTATTTATTATATATTTTTGTGTTGTGTGTGTGTGTTTGTATACAGCATAGTGCTTAATCTAAGTACTGCTGAAAAAGGTAAGTTTTCAGTCATTGCTTGAAGATATCCAGTGACTCAGTGACTCAACTGTCCAGATGTCCAGAGAAAGTTCATTCCACCACCTTGGAGACAGAACACAGAACAGTTCAGATGCATTTTTTCCTTGTCCCTTGGTAGAGGAAGGGATAAGTCTCACAGTGATGCAGGTTCTGGGAGAATGCGGTGCAGTGCGAGATAAGTGCTTTGAGGTAGGAAGGTGCAGCTTCATTTTTGGCTCTGTAGGCAAGCGTTAATGTTTTAAATCAAATGCGAGCATCTACAGGAAGCCAGTGGAGAGATTGTAGCAGTGGTATGCTGTGGGAAAATTTGGGAAGGTGGAAAACAAGCCATGCAGCTGCATTCTCGATTATTTGTAGAGGTCGATTAACGCTAGGTAGACCTGCTAGGAGTGAGTTGCACAGTGATCTAGTCTTGAGATGACAAGGGATTGAACAATTATCTGACTGGCCTTCCTAAAAAGAAATGGATGAATGCTTCAGATGTTAAAGAGAAGAAATCCACATGATCAAGAAAGATTAGTGATTTGAAAAGACAAGGACAGGCACTTATCCATGATTACTCAAAGGCTTCTTGCAGTGCCTGAAGGAGAGATCAGAGCCTTGTCCAAAAGAGATTGCGAGATTTTGATGTGGGGATGAATCAGCTGGGATGAACAGCAATTCAGTCTTGCTGAGATTAAGCTTCAGCTGGTGAGCTATCATTCAAGAGGAGATACTTGCTAGACATGCAGAGATCTGGGCAGAAACATCAGTGTCTGATGGGGGAAATGAGAGAACAAGTTGAGTGTCATTTGCATAGCAGTGGTATGAGAACCCATGTGAGGCTGTCATATCACCAAGGGACTTTGTATAAAGAGAGAACAGAAGTGGACCAAGAACTGAGCCCTGGGGAACACCAGTGGAGAGTTGGCATGAGAGAATGTGGATCATCTCCATGTAACCTCATATGAGCGACGTTCCAGGTAGGAAGCAAACCACTGTCATGCTACACCACAAATTCCTAGACTCCTAAGGATAGACAGGAGATTCTTGTGGTTGACCATCTTGGCTGATCTTGCAGCATGTAGCTTGTCTGTAACAGACAAGATTGCAGTCTTTATGGAATGTGCTGTTTTTGTCAAGGAGGTTGTTCTGCAAAAGATAGAAAGACATTTTGTTATAAACAGTGCATTCAAGAATTTTAGAAAGGAAAGAAAGAAATTATACCGGTCTGTTGTTGCTGATGTCTAATGGATCCAGAGAGGGTTTCTTTAAGCTGCTTAAAACCCTGGCTCTTTTGCATGCTGTCAGTACCTGACCAGATGATATGGAGTTATTAATGTGAGTGAATGTAAATGGAAGGATGTCTTGCAAGTCTGGAGTTTTGTGGAAAGAATTGGATCCAGTGCGCAGTTGGTAAGATTGCATCATGAGACAAGTGGCTGGATGTCTTCATATGTGAGATTGGAAAACTGTGCAAGAGCATAAAGCATCGTAAGATCCCAGATAGATCCCAGTATAGCAGTGGTTCTCAAATAGTGGGGCGTGGTGCGATGCCGGGGGGGGGGGCATGGCATGTGTGACCCCAGGGAACATGCTTTTTTTTTTTTTTTTTTTGCCGTATTAGGATAAAGTGTAATTCTACATCCACTACGGCAGGTGGCAGTGGCTTCCTCACTGTTAGAGTGTGCCCAGAGTTAAAATAAGAAGTGAAGTTAATAAACCCACTATGGAAATTTTTAATAGGGATGGAAAGAGAGGTGGAGAGAGATGGAGACGGTGAGAGAAACCAAAGTCTCCTGGAAGCTAAGGTGAGGAGGTATGATGAAGTGGATGTAACACTCAGCTTCACTGTGCTGCAGTGAGAAACGAGGAAAGACCGCTGTGTTTACTGTGTCTGAAAACATTGGCAGCGGACAGCATGAAGCCAAATAAATAAAGGCGTCACTTAAAGCCATTCCACCCTGACCACGTGATGAGCCGGGTGAGTTTTTTCAGAGAAAACGTGTTGAGTATTGCCAACAACCATCCTGCTTTGGAAATGATATTCCAGCAAACCAGCGAGCTTTGTTAGCATCAGTTAAGGTGGAGTACCAAACTGCTCAGTACAGAAAACCCCACAGCAGAGGAACTGATCCTACCTGCAGTACACACGGCTCTATCATGCTGGATGACGTCACTGCTGTGAAAATAAGTCCAGGTCCCAGTTCAGCATTGAGCAGGAGCTAAGAGTTCAGTATCGCGCTTTAAACCTGGCTTCGAAAAGCTGCCAAACGTGCTCATTATAACCATTAATCTGGACTTAATCATGTTGACAATACTACTACTACTACTACTACTACTACTAATAATAATAATAATAATAATAATAATAATAATAATAATAATAATAATGTTTTATTCATTTTTGTTTTGTAGGTTAAAGTGTTTTATATAACGTGCTCCTGAGTTAATATTGCTGATCAATTTATATTTATTATTATTTATTGATTTTATTTTATTTTTTTTTTTTAGTTCAAATTGTTGGTCAAAAATGTTTACAGTTTAATAAGAATACTTTTTTATTTCAGGCAAATTGATGCACTTTAAATCTTTTTGTTTAAAGACTGGAATTGTTAATAAAGTTATTCTTTTTTTGTAAGATGATCTATAGTTTTTCTTTTTTTTTGTATTCCATAATGATAATAAAGATTTATGTTAATAAGGATACAGTGTATGCAAAGGATTACTTATAACAATTTTAAACAAATAACACTATTTATATTATTGGGGGACATGAAATGTTTTCCTCTTCCTGGGGGAGTGCGACAGAAAATAATTGAGAAGTACTGCAGTAGAGTAAGGTAGAGCATAGCAAGAGCATAGTAGATCCCCCTCAGAGCAACAAAGTTCTTTGTTCAAGTCCTTGGTGCAGTGAGATTGTTTCTCTGTAAAGGGAATGTCCTCCGAGTGCCTCCATGGTTTTAATCCAGCCCTGGTTTTCTCCCACAGTCAAGTTTCTACAATTTCAATGAGGCTACTAATTTCTACTCAATAAACAACTAAAGTGCTAGCTTTAACAACAAAACATAAAAATTAACTTTAACACCATTGAAAGAGTTGGAGTTAAATTTTCTCTTATTATTGATTTTGAAATATTCTTTTTATTTCCCTGCTTTGCTTTTTTGTATATCAAAAACACCTCATTTTTTACTAAACTGGCAGTTCTTTACCAATTGATTTACAGGTATGACAATACTATCAATCATATTTAGGGGCAATAACTATGGGACAGGAATTTCTAGTTCATCCTCAATAGAGACTAGAGTGTAATCTTCACCAGATACAAATGGATTATTATAACTTTATATAGTTATAATTAACACACCCCCCCCCCCTCCCCCGGCAGGCATCTGATGAACATTTTCAATGAGATAGGAATTTGAGGGTTTTTTGTTTTTTTTCATGATCCTATGCACAGACACCTCCAAACTGAAATGGGTTCTTTCCAGGCCACATGCCAAGCTTGATCAGATCATTAATTTTTGCATAATCCTGCTAAGATCCCAGACCCTTTAATAAAATCCTGGATCCAGTTGATGATAAGTATCTACTGCAAATTTTAATGGGTTCTTCCGGACCAGCGCCAACCATGTTTAATGAAAATCACACAGTAGTTTTTGCATAACATTTTTAACAATAAAATTCTTAAAAAAAAAACAACAAAATACGAAAATAAATATTAAAAAGAAAAAACATTTTAAAAATTCTTGGATCCAGATTGTGATCCAAAATTGCTCCGAAATACTACGGATTCTTACCAGGAATATACCCTCTCTTCAGAACTCAGGTCAGTAGTTTTTGTGTGATCCTGTTCACAGACAAACAAACAGATGGTGAATACATAACTTCCCTCACCAAGCAGCAAAGGTAAAGATATGCTACAAGATTCTTAGCAGTCAAAGGTTTAAATAAACAATCAGTATGTAAGAGCAATCCTTTTTAACACATTTAAAAACATGCTGCTTTTCCTAAACAACACATATTAAAGCATTCACAATGAATGTCCAAACAGATTTAATTTACTGAAAACTCTGATATTGGGTTGTGTTGTCCCTATCCATCATCACCAAGTGCACTGTTGGCATGTTGACATGTTGGCACTAAAGCACCTCACTGCATGGCAATCATCCATACAGGCACAATGATCTCAGGGAAACCTTCCTGCTTCTGAATGTCCAGGATGGTAAGGCCAGCCTTCTGGATGATACTCTTCATGATGTCCAGATGTCGGATGAGGCTGCTGTCAACAGGGTCCAGCCTACATCCCTGGCGTGCCATGTTGTCCTTCATAATGATGACTCCATTGGGCCGTAGACTCTCTTTTGCTCGTATCAAGAAATCCAGCAGATCTTTATCTGTCAGGTGACCTGGCCAGAGTACAGAACATCAGTGAAGAGCTTTAAACAATCACTTGAAAGGCATCATTGTCAAAGGACGTACATTTAGACTTATTTAACTGGAAAACAATAACAATAATCATGGACTGTTTTTGTAACACCTTATTTAATTAACAGTCTGCTGGATTCCTAAAGAAAATTGTGAACATCATAGAACAGAGGTCTCCAACCACCGGGCCCCGGACCGGTACCGTTCCTTGGATCATTTTGTACCGGGCCGCAACGAATGAATAATCATGATTTATATATATATATATATATATATATATATATATATATATATATATATATATATAAATATCTTTTTGCTTCCGGTGTCTTATTTTGAAAGACAACCACTTTCACCATCGCCTAACTTCCGCGCTTGACCCATTGGTGTGTATTTATCCTGCATCAGCAATGTAAGCTAGCCCTTGCAAAATGAGCCAGAAACATAGTTCACTGGGGAGTTTTTTGGAAATGGTAAACGAGACAATGATGACATAGCAGAAGGGTCATAGACTGGTTGCAAAAAGAAAGCTGCATTTAAAAAAAATACCAAGATTCCTACCTGAGTTACGGGTTCATCGCAACAGGTGATTGCTGATAGTATAAACAACCTATGACCCCCAGCCCCACCCCGGTCCGCGCTAAAACTGTCAAGCGTTGACCGGTCAGCGGTGATAAAAAGGCTGGGGGCCACTGTCACAGAAGACAGGCAGTAGGGAACAATCGAGGGCCACGTTTCATACATATAGACAGATCTATATGTAATCATTCGTACGAGTGTTCACACAAGAAATATTCATTCATTTATTTATTCACCCTACTAGACAAGCTTGGGCCTATCTCAGCCAGGTCCATGCAAAGGTTAGGTACACTCTGAACAGCTCACTAGACCATCTCATGGCCAACACACACACACACACACACACACACACACACACCATGCACACTCACACCTTGATACAATTTTGAACAATCAATTAAGCTAATGTGCATGTCTTTGGACTGTGGGAGGAAACTAGATTAACCAGAGGAAACCTGCACAATCACACTGAAAACATGCAAACTCCAGATGAAACGCCTTCTCCGATTTCAGGACTCACACCCAGGATCTCTTGCTGTGAGGAACATATGCTAACCACTACCCCACTGTTCTGCCCCATGCATGCAAGTGCGCAGTGTGAAGAGATATACACTCACTCACAAGCTACCCACTGCATCCAGATGACATCATATCGATTGAGTTGAGGGGTGAAATCCTGTAGGCTGTCGAGATAGTAAGTGTCCACCCGATCAGCAAATTCCCCTAAATAACACTCATGAGCATGAAGGATGAATTCCTCCATCATGTCCAGCATCTCCATGGTTTTGAAGACAGGAAACAGAACTCCTTTCGACACCCTGCCAATCCCACAGCCGCAATCAAGGGCCCGCTTGGTATCTGCCTTCCCTGGTCCCTATCATTTTTACATATAAAACAAACACATACAGCTCTATTTAGTTTATTATTTTTTAACATTTGATGTTTCTGGAGACATTCTACCTTGTTTAATCATGAACTCTACCACATTACACATGAGCACAGTGGAATCATTCACAAATGGAATCTGTCCTTAGTTTAATTTAACAGTCAGTCTACTGAATGTATCTGTAATAGAAAGCAACATGGGAAAGATTCGAATTAGAATGTGTTGCACATCTGCAATATGTGGGTTCAGCCAAAAATCAGCTCTAGGAAGATCAAACGTCTACGGCAGGGGTCTCAAACTCATGCCACAAAGGGCATTTTATTCTTCAGTCGCTGTACAGAGTACACAAATTGACAATCAACTACCTGAAGACTCAAATCAGCTGATTAAATCAGCCAAGTCAGGTGTGCTGCTACTTGGTTAAAACAAAAATGGCCCTTTGTGGCATGTGCTTGAAACCCCTGGTCTAAAGTTACCTGTGAGTTCTATTACAATTAGAAGACTCCTATGTGAAGCCACATTTTTATTAATTTGAACACAACTGTATATACATGCTGTATATATATTACTTGCTGAAAGTAGTTATTCTGTGTATACAGTAGCCCTTGACTATTTGCGGTTTTGCACTCAGAGTTTGAGTATTCGCGGACTGCCAAGCAACTGACACATCACTCAAATTCAGCCAATGGCTGTCCTCCTTCCTGCTGATTGGTTGAAATGATGTAACGCCCCCTTTTCCTCATTCGCGCACAAGTTGTCAATGAGCCTCTTTTTTTAGTGTGTTTTAATTACCGGTTATGCTCTATGATGCCACTCAAACGCTGTGCGTCTTCTCTGGCTAAGCGCTAGAAAACGCTGGATGTCTCTTCTGAAGAAATAAGACTTTCTCTTGACAAATGACAGTTTCCACTGAACTGTTGTATTAAAGTCTTTTTTAATCATTATTCCAGTACAGTATCTAAGTTAATGTTTTGAATGTTTGTGCGTGAGATTTTATGTTCTATAGCATAAAAGCATAAGATAGTGGTGAGGTGTGCTGTCGGTGTGACAGAAGAGTTCAAGGTGGAGGTAGGACTACATCAAGGGTCAGCTCTGAGCCCCTTCTTGTTTGCTATGATGATGGACAGGCTGACAGATGAGATTAGACAAGATTCCCTATGGACTATGATGTTTGCAGATGACATTGTGATCTGTAGTGAGAGCAGAGAACAAGTGGAGGAAAATCTATAGAGGTGGAGGTATGCCCTGGAAAGGAGGGGAACGAAGGTTAGCCTTAGTAACACAGAATACATGTGTATGAATGACAAGGACTCAACAGGAACGGTGAGGTTACAGGGAGCAGAGATAAGGAAGGTGGTGGATTTTAAGTACTTAACAATCCAGAGCAATGGAGAGTGTGGAAAACAGGTGAAGAAGCGTGTGCAGGCAGGTTGGAATGGTTGGAGAAAAGTGTCCGGTGTGATGTGTGATCAGAAGGTATCGGCAAGAATGAAAGGAAATGTGTACAAGATGGTGTTGAGGCCAGCGATGTTGTATGGTTTAGAAACAGTGGCCCTGTGGAAAAGACAGGCGGCAGAGCTGGAGGTAGCAGAGATGAAAATGTTGAGGTTCTCTTTGGGAGTAACCAGGATGGATAGGATCAGGAATGAGCACATCAGAGGGACAGCACATGTAAGACGTTTTGGAGACAGAGTCAGAGAGGCTAGATTGAGATGGTTTGGACATGTACAGAGGAGGGATAGTAAGTATATTAGTAGTAGGATGCTGAGGTTGGAACTACCAGGCAGAAGGCCTAGAGGAAGACCAAAGAGACGATTCATGGACGTGGTGAAGGAGGACATGGCAGTTGGTGTAAGAGAAGAAGCTGCAGAGGATAGGATGAGATGGAGGCAGATGATTCACTGTGGCAACCGCTAGAGGGAACAGCCGAAAGGAAAAGAAAAAAAAAGAAGAAGCATGTTTAACAAACTATACCAAAACGATAAACTTTATTACGCTTCATGTCCTTTTACATTGAATTTGGAGTGACGCCTTGGAGTGACAGCTCCAAGATGGCGCTGCCTAGAGGGCGACGTCGCGGAGTTCTCAGAGTCAAATTGTTTCTTTGTTAATTTTAATTTGTTTTATTGGCTGTTTTGTTTGTTCATGTTTTGCACTATGCTCGTCTATGACTGGTCGACCCTATTACAGCTATGACATCGGAGTCTTCTGACGTTTAGCACCTCCCTATCCTGAGCTAATGTGATATGGTAGCTCAATGCTAGCCGCACCCCTGGCTAACAATAAGCCCTTGAGAAGTTCTCAGAGTCTCCAGCGCTTAGTTAGAAGTAGAAGGTTAGCACCTCCGGTCATACCACTTGAAAATGTTCAGTCCCTGCGAAACAAGATGGACAAGCTTCATGGTCAGATTGCAACGCAGAGGGATCCTCAGGACTGCTCCATGCTGAGTTTCTGTGAAACATGGCTTGAGGAGAGTACACCTGACGAGGTGATCACGGCTACACAGCCTTCATCCCCTGCGATCCCAAGCGCAGGAGTCGTCGTTCAGCCCCTTCCCACCTGGGCTTATTGTATTTTTTTGTATTATTGTGGGTTTATAATTTGACTCTGAGAACTCCGTGACGTCACCCTGTAGGCAGCGCCATCATGGAGACGACACTCCAAGATGTCACTCCAAGTTCAATGTAAAAGGACATGAAGCGTAATAAAGTTTATACTTTTGGTATTATTTGTTAAACATGCTACAGAACATAAAATCTCACGCACAAACATTCTAAACATTAATTTAGGTACTTTACTGGAATAATAATTGAAAAAGACGTTAATACGAGTGCTTTACAACAGTAAATGCTGTATAATGTTTATATTTTATCATCAATAAATATAACAGTAAAAATTGAAAATGTTTTTCTTAATCATTACTGAATTGTACTACATTAATGCTGTATTAATGAGTAAGACTGTCTATAGAATGTGTTTAAGAAGCAAATTTTCGGCATGTAATAGATACACAGTATTTAACTTCTGCTTGCTCATTCGCGCATGTAATATGATACATGGGGTTTTACTTCTGGGTACAGAACTCGCAGATTATCTTCATTTGCGGGAGGGGCCAGAACTGAACCTCCGCAAATATCGAGGACCTACTGTATACATACAGTCGTGTGAAAAAATTAGGACACCCCATTTAATAGTCAACTCTTTGTTAATAAATGTTCACATAATTTCCAATCTTTTTTTCATTCTAATTAAATAAGATAAATAAATATATTTTTACTCATAAAAACAGTTATGAACAACAGTGTGTATTTCAATGGAATAAAAAAAAGGACACCCTGACATATTGTCCCACTTAATATGGCTATAATCACACACAGGTGTATCAGATCAGGTTCACATAAACAGAACGTCATTACCCAGCATTTTGAAGAGAGCTTGTCCTATTTAAACATCAGATATTTAGTTTGGTACCCCTGTCTGTTGAAGTGAGGCTGAGCACCATGCCGAGATCCAAAGAGCTGCCTGGGGTCTTCAGAAATAAGATTGTGGTCCTTATGAGTCTGGTAGGGGATTTAAAAAGATATCAAAAAAATTTGACGTCAGTCATTCAACCATCCGGAAAATTGTTTACAAGTGAAGGCCATTCAAAAAATTGCCCCCATGCCCAGGTCTGGTTGTCCAAGAAAGTTCATCCCCAGAGTAGACCACAAGATGCTAAAAGAAGTCATCAAAAGTCCTAAAACATCATCACGGGAGCTACAGCAGGATCTTGGTACTATCAATGTGAAAAAACATGATTTTACTATGAGAAAGAGACCACACAAGTTCGAGCTTCATGGGAGGAGTGATAGGAGAAAAACTTTGCTGTCTAAAAAGTACATGAAGGCCAAACCAAAGTTTGCCAGAAAACATGGACAAATACCAGGTCTTCTGGAATTATGTTCTTTGGACAGGTGAGTCTGAACTTTAATTATTTGGACACCAGATCAGAAAACATGTTTGGTGAAAACCAAATACAACATTCCATGGAAAGAACCTCATCCCAACTGTGAAACATAAAAGTGGAAGTGGCACGGTTTGGCAATGCTTTGCTGAAGCAGGACCTGGCCAGCTGTCCATCAGCAAATCCACCATGAATTGTGCTGTGTTGTGCTGCATGAAGAACATGTGAAACCATCTGTAAAAAAAAATGTAAAGCTGAAGCGGAAATGGATACTGCAACATGAGAATGACCCAAGACATACCAGTTAATCCATCAAGGACTGGCTGAAAACTAAGTGGAGAGTCCTGGAATGGCCCAGTCAAAGTCCAGATCTTAATCCCACTGACACATTGTGAGGTGACTTAAAACAGGCTGTGAATGCAAGAAACCCCTCCAATATCTCACAGCTGAAAGAATTCTGCATCAAGGACTGGGGCAACCTTTCCTCAGATTGACATCAGAGACTGGTACACGGCTACAAGAAGCGTCTCACTGAAGTTATTTCAGCCAAAGGTGGCAACAGTAGTTATTAGGGGGTCAGGTGTCCTCATTTTTCCCCCTCCCATTGAAAATACACATTGTTGTTTATTTGTTTGCGATAATTTATGTTTTGATCATAAATCACTTTCCTTTCCAGAAACAAATAAAAACAAGATTGCACATTGTTCTGTGAACATTTTATTAATAAAGAGTTGACTATTTAATGGTGTCCTGACCTCTCTCTCTCTCTCTCTCTCTCTCTCTCTCTCTCGCTCTCTCTGTGTGTGTGTGTGAGAGTAAGTGTAAATGTATATCCCAGTGGTGGGCCAGCAAACCCTTCTCTGTTGCCCTAAGCATTATGAGAATCACTGACCTACATTTACAACTTTAAATTCTAGTATTTGTTCCATTAAATTGTATTAATTTATTCACTGCAGTCTTTTCTCTTCATTTTGTAGCACCTCTTGGTGGCACTGCTTCTAGTACTGTATGTGCATGTGGTGTTTTTTTGTTTTTGTTTTTGTTTTTTGTCCAATCAGACTTCAGCTTCTATGTGCTGCCATGCAAATCTAATCTGTCCAGGACCCTCAGAATCAGCAGCACCTGCCTTCTTTTGAACTATATTAGCGATGGGGTTATTACTTTAACCAATCAGATTTCCGATCCACCTCACAGGGTCAGCTAGCAGGGTTACTATAACATCAGCATTTTCCCGTCCTCTGATTGGTTGGTCAGAGCAAAACTAGCTGAATAGTCTGTAGTGATCTGCACACGATACATTTTAAGTTTTTTTTTTTTTTTTTTACCCGCCCGGTGGCTGATGGAGGAGGAGAAATTGACTTGGTGTCGGACTTAATTATTAAAAAATCAATTTTCAAGGTGGACTTTTTGTGAAAAGCTAAACATGTTTCGAAGAGGTTGAGGAGGTTAGGTTTAAGCTGTTACATTTTTCAGGGAACTTCCACAGTAAACAGTTATGTAATGCTCAGTTACTTTGCATGAAATGCCTCTCTCCCTGTGCAGTGCCACACCTTGTTATATTGTGTTTGTGCATATCATTAATGGATTGTATAATTGTAACGTGATAGTGGTGGTATTAGGAGGTGGGTAAAGTCCATTAAGTCCCACCGAAGGCCGAGGTACCAAATGCATGGCCTGCCACTGATATGTATAAATATTAATTGTAAATATATATATATATATATATATATATATATATATATATATATATATATATATATACACACATATATATAGTAGGCCCTAGGCCCTTGACTATTCGCGGTTTTGCACTCACGGTTTGAGTATTCGTGGACTGCCAAGCAACTGACACGTCACTCAAATTCAGCTAATGGCTGTCATCCTTCCTGCTGAATGGTTGAGATGATGTAACGCCCCTTTTTTCTCATTTGCGCAAAAATTTTCAATGAGCCTCTTTTTTGTGTGTTTTAATTACCAGAAGACGCTGTGCATCTTCTCTGGCTAAACGCTAGAGAAGGTAATGACGTTGGATGTCTCTTCTGAAGAAATAAAACTTTCTTCTGAAGAAACGACAGTTTCCTCTGAAGTGCCTGAAGAGAAATAATCATCTGAAAGCACTCTAGTATTAAAGTCTTTTTCAATCATTATTCTAGTACATTACCTAAGTAAATGTTTAGAATTTTTGCGTGTGTGATTTTATATACTGTGGTGTAGTATGTTTATCATTTTGTTTTGTTTATCCAATTTATTACATTTCATGTTCTTTTTGTTATGATCTGTGTTTTGGGGGGACTTTGACAGCTGTGTTCTCTAACTAACTGTCCGCAACGGCTGAGGGGCGTGGCTGAGCTGCTCCGTGGCTTCTAAACGTTAACTTAGGCACTGTACTGGAATAATAATTGAAAAAGACTTTAATACTATAGCTTTACAACAGGTCAAATAATTATCTTCAGGCTCTTCACACGCACACACACATATACAATAGATAGATAGATAGATAGATAGATAGATAGATAGATAGATAGATAGATAGAAAGTATGCTGTATAATGTTTATATATTTTATTAATAAATATCACAGTACAAAATTAAAAGTTTTTTCTTAATCATTACTACATTTTACAACATTAATACTGAGTAGTTAATGATTAATGAAAAATTAATGAGTAAGACTCTCTATAGAATGTGTTTAAGAAGCATATTTTAGCACATGTAATAGATACATAGAATTTTACTTTTGGTTGATCATTCACGCATGTAATTTGATACACGGGGTTTTACTTCCGGGTACAGAACTCGAAGATTATCTTCATTCGTGAGAGGGGCCAGAACCAAACCCCTGTGAATATCGAGGGCCTACTGTATATGAGATGAGAGTTTCTTTCGGCTTTTTCCCTTTATCAGGGGCTGTCACAGCAAATGATTCGCACGGTTGATTTTGGCATAGGTTTTTACGTCGGATGCCCTTCCTGACACAACCCTTTAGCAAGGGACAGAAACACTTTACAGCTACTCATTACAAAAGCCATCAATGGTTCTTTTACATGCCTCACACCACAGACAGTGAGAGACATGGCTGGCCTTTGAGAACCCAGTTAGCTGCACTGGGGGGACAGTGACAACCTTGTGGAGAGTGTGACTTGAACCCCCAACCTTAGGATCAGCGATCCACTAGACCACCACTGCCCTCATATGTAAATGTATAACAGTGGATGTTGCTGTATGGATGAGTTTTGTACGGTTTAATGTTCACGCGTAGGAATGATTTCTTGTGTCGATTGTACGCCTGTGACTGGTCAGTAGGTTGTGAACCAGGAGGGAGGAGGCACCACCATCAGAGTCCAGCTCCATCCCCACAATGGTACTGGCCCTGCGGATCACTTTGTTCAGTCAGTTGATATCTGCAACCCTCAGGCTGCTGCCCCAGCATCATTAATTCCTCCGATTTTCAGAGGCGTGCATTGTTTTCTTGTATCCATTACTTACTTACATGGAGGTAGAGTTGCTGTGAATGAATTAACATATTTAGCGTTTTGTGACAAGGAGGTCATACAATTACATACCACAAACTTCTTCAGGAACTGTCTGGAGCCTTCCAGGTCTACTTCTGAGATCTCCATGAAACCTCCCATCATTCCTTCCTCTGATGCTGGTACATCTCTGTAAAAATTCTGAGCCCTGTAGTAGAACTGTTTCTCTCCCATGATGTACTCACAGGTCACGGCATATAGTTTTACTGTCGAGAGGGAAATGTACACATCACAACAGAGAATGATATTGCAAGGAGTAAAGTAACATTAGATTTACTTATATCACAAGCGATCAAATAGCAATTTGTTAATTCATTTGCTAAAACACTTTATCATACAAAAGTCACATGGAGGCTGTAGCTGAAGGAAGAGTACACTCTGAATAACTCGTCAGGCCATTGTAGGGCCAACACACACATTCACGCTCACCACTATGGACAATTTGCAACAGCCAATTAGCCTCATGTGCATATCTTTGGATTATGGGAAGAAACCAGAGTAAGCATTAAAACAAACTTGTTCGGAAAAAGAAAAGAGGTAATCAGTTATCAGGTTAGCGGTGCAGTGATGTAGTGGTTAGCACCTCTGCCTCACATATGCCATGTCCTCTCTGTGCTTGCCGAGAAAGTCCAACTTGCCCCTAGGTGTGCATGTAAATGGTTTTGTGTTTTGGTCCTAAGATGGACTGGTGAGCTGTTCATGGTGTACCCCACCTTAACCCTGAGTAATCTTAGATAGGCTCCAGCTTTCTCAAGACCCTTGCAGAATTAAATGAGTCATTTCGTCATATAAGTGTAGATTTAATGGGGTCAATGTTAAATAGGCATCGGTGTAATGAATTGGGGCTGTTGTGATTGCTCTCGGAAATGTGTGTTGATCAATTGCAGAGGTGGAGCTTCTGAAGGATCAGTCAAGAGAGGCGTGTGTTTATTTGGCTGTTGATTTCAAATATCATCAATTATTTCCAGAACTCATTACTTTTTTATTATCACAAGAAGGCTCCTGTCCAAAAGATTTCCCATGTCGGAAAATAAAAATGTACAGCTTTGTATCTGTGGATGTAGAGCAGGGTGGAACTAAGGGTAAGAAACAAGGCAGGAGGTGAGTGGAAAAAACATCGCACCGAACTGGATGAAATGAATGATTGATTGATTGTGTGCTTTTCTGTAGGAATGGTGAAACTCATAAAAGGGCAGGGATGAAGAAAAACTACCTCTGCTAACAAGCATGACAATGTGAATGTGTGCATGAGCGTATGTGTGGTGCAATCTGTCTCAGACTGAGAACAAAATTGACTGAAAAGTAGAAAACAGGGGATAAAATTGTGAATGTCCTACTTGGTGTCTGGCATCATCACTGTTCCTACCATGAGCCTCTCTACAATATCTGATTGATGTAAACAGCTGTCACCGGACACTCCTTACAAAAATAATGATTAAATCTACTCGCAGACAATTTCAGGTTTGGTTTGGGCAATGTGGAACATCTACCATATTCTCTAAACTGATGACTGTACACTATATAAATGACCATCTATTACAAAGAACACATCCATATGCACATTGCACCTGGACTTTGTGTCAGTTACACTGTTATAAAAGATTAATCAGCACCTTCTCAGCAGTGCTGTGGGACAGAGATACAAAACACTTTATGTATATATTATACCACTCGGTTGATACATGACAGGATGTTGACAGCTGAATGGACTGATTATACAGCAAGTGTTCACCAAGTACTATTTATGAAGAACCTAGAACCTTTCTTTGAGACACTTCATCAGCAGGTCACTTGTTAAAGTGATATTTGAGAAACAAGTCAGACGCTTACCGGCATGAATGTAGTGCGATACTGAAATGTGAGGAAAGTGATGTGGAGAACAGGAATAGTAACAGAGATGAGATGCAGCAGAGAAAAGAGCTTGAGTGACACTGCTATGAGATGCAAGCACTTTACAAACTTGTTTGTGGTTTGCAATTCTGTGGTCCCCATGCATGAACCTGATAAACAATGGATTTATAAAAAAGTAATACATTGAATCTGAATATGATAAGCACAGCAGCACTTTCAGTGAGAGACTGATACCACCTAAATGCACAATGGAACGACACAGGAAATCATTCCTACATGTGCAGGGCACAAGCCAGTGTTCATCCTCATGCCGGTCCCAAGCCCGGATAAATGCAGAGGGTTGTGTCAGGAAGGGCATCCGGGGTAAAACATGTGCCAAATTTGATATGCGGTTTATCAATACAAATGTCATACCGGATCGGTCGAGGCCATGGTTAACAACAACCGCCATCGGTGCTGTTAAGCAAGAGCGTGCTGGTGGAAACTGGGCTACTGTTGGTCGAAGAAGGAGAGGTGAGAGGTGTGTCCGTAGGCTGAGAGAGAAGAGGAAAGGCATGAGTCTGGGACTGAGAGTAGGGACTTTGAATGTTGGAACTATGACAGGAAAAGTTGGAGAGCTGGCTGACATGATGTAGAGGAGGAAGGTGGACATACTATATGTTCAGGAGACCAGGTGAAAAGGTAGCAAGGCTAGAAGCTTAGGAGCAGGGTTTAAACTGTTTTATCATGGTGTGGATGGGAAAAGAAATGGAGTAGGAGTCATCTTGAAGGAGGAGTTTGTCAGGAATGTTCTAGAAGTGAAAAGAGTGTCAGCCAGAGTGATGAGTCTCAAGTTAGAAATTGAAGGCGTGATGTTTAATGTTGTTAGTGCTTATGCCCCACAGGCAGGATGTGAGCTAGAAGAGAAGGAGAGATTCTGGAGTGAGTTAGATGAAGTGATGCAGAGTACCCCCAGAGGTGAAAGAGGAGTCATTGGTGCAGACTTCAATGGACATGTGCAAGGAACAGAGGGGACAAGGGAGTGATGGGCAGGTTTGGTATCCAGGACAGGAACGCAGAAGGACAGATGTTGATCGATTTTGCAAAAAGGATGGAAATGGCCATGGAGAATACTTTCTTCCAGAAGAGACAGGAGCATATGGTGACTTATAAAAGCGGAGGTATGAGCACACAGATAGACTACATCTTGTGTAGGCGATGTAATTTGAAGGAAGTCAGTGACTGCAAAGTAGTAGTAGGTGAGTATGTTGACAGACGGCATAGGATGGTGGTGTGCAGGATGATGCTGATGGTGAGGAAGGTGAAGAAGGCAAAGGCAGAGCAGAAGACAAAGTGGTGGAAGCTGATAAAGGTAGCGTGTCATGTTGTCTTCAAGGAAGAGTTGAAACAGGTGGTCAGGAAGTGGTTCTAGATGACTGGACAACTACAGCTCATGTGATCAGGGAGACAGGTAGGAGAGTACTTGGCATGTCCTCTGGAAGGAAAGTAGATAAGGAGACTTGGTGTTGGAATGAGGAAGTGCAGGAGTGTGTACAAAGGAAGAGGTTAGCTAAGAAAAAGTGGGACATTGAGAGAACCGAGGAGAGTAAACAGGAGTACAGGGAGACAGCGTAAGGCTCCAGCGTAAGTAGCGTAAGTAGCAGTGTCAAAGGCCAGAGGGCGTATGCAAGGTTGGATGCTAAGAAGGGAGAAAATGATTTATACAGGTGGGCACAGCAGAAAAATAGAGATGGGAAGGATGTGCAGCAAGTTAGAGTAATTAAGGACAGAGAGGGAAATGTATTGACTGATGACAGAAGTGTGCTGGGAAGATGGAAAGAGTACTTTGAAGAGCTGATGAATGAGGAAAATGAGAGAGAAAAAAGAGTAGAAGAGGTGACCATTGAGGACCAGAAAGTAGCAAAGATTAGTAAGGGTGAAGTGAAGAGAACATTAAAAAGCATGAAGAGTGTAAAGGCAGTTGGTCCTGATGATAGACCTGTGTGGAAGTGTCTAGTAGAGGTAACAGAAGACCTTCTGACAAGAACATTCAACAAGGTCTTAGAAAGTGAGAGGATGCCGGAGAAATGGAGAAGTGTGCTGGTGCTCATTTTGAAGAACAAGTGAGATGTACAGAGTTGTGGCAACTACAGAGGGATAAAGTTGATGAGCCAATTGATAAAGTTATGCGAAAGAATAGTGGAAGCTAGACAAAAGACAGAGGTCAGCATTTGTGTACAACAGTCTGGTTTCATGCCAAGAAAGAGCAGCACAATGTTTGCTTTGAGGATGTCAATAGAGAAGTACAGACAAGGTCAGAGTGAGCTGCATTGTGCCTTTGTGGATCTGGAGAAACCATATGACAGGGTGCCAAGAGAGGAACTGTGGTATTGCATGAGGAAGTATGGAGTGGCAAAGAAGTATGTTAGAGTGGTGCAGGACATCAATGAAAGTGTGCTTCGGTGTGACAAATGAGTTCAAGGTGGAGGTGGGACTGCATCAAGGGTCAGCTCTGAGCCAATTCTTGTTTGCTATGGTGATGGACAGGCTGACAGATGGTTAGACAAGAATCCCCATGGACTATGATGTTTGCAGATGACATTGGGATCTGTAGTGAGAGCAGAGAACAAGTGCAGGACAATCTAGAGAGGTGGAGGTATGCCTTGGAAAGGAGAGGTATGAAGGTTCGCCTCAGTATGACAGAATACATGTGTGTGAACAACAAGGACCCAAGAGGAATGGTGAGGTTACAGGGAGCAGAGATAAAGAAGGTGGGGGATTTCAAGTACTTAGGCTCAACAATCCAGAGCAATGGAGAGTGTGGAAAAGAGATGAAGAAGCGTGTGCAGGCAGGTTGGAACAGTTGGAGAAAAGTGTCCGGTGTGATTGTGTGATAGGAAGGTCTTGGAAAGAATGAAAGGAAAAGTGTACAGGACAGTGTTGAGGCCAGCGATGTTGTATGGTTTAGAAACAGTGGCCCTGCAGAAAAGACAGGAGGCAGAGATGGAGGTAGCAGAGATTAAAATGTTGAGGTTCTCTTTGGGAGTAACGAGAATGAATAGGATCAGAAAAGAATACATCAGAGGGACAGCACATGTAAGAGGTTTTAGAGACAAAGTCAGAGAGGCTAGATTGAGATGGTTTGGACATGTACAGAGGAGGGATAGTGAGTATATTGGTAGTAGGATGCTGAGGTTGGAACTACCGGGCAGAAGGCCCAGAGGAAGAACAAGGAGAAGATTAATTGATGTTATTAACAGCCGAAAGGAAAAGAAGATGTGAGCATGAACAAACTCCCACATATAGCAACAACATCCGCTGTTATACATTTACATGCTATTGTTTATCATATTGAGATTACTGTACATGTCCCTCACTGATACCATTCATTCTCCATCCGTTTATATACATATTACTAATACTAACACACACACACACACACATGTACTGCCCTCCAAAAATATTCACACCCCTTTTAAGATGTGTTGAAGACTTACAATATATTACATTTTTATTGCAGAAGCTCCACTCACATTGAAATTTCCGGGGGGGTTCCCTGATTCAGAAATAATTTGTTTTCATAATCACCTGTTCCACAGTTTTTCGCACTCCTAACGGCTTCTCAGAAATAAATGTAATTGAAGTAGTGCTGTCATTTCTGCAGTAGTTTACAAAGTTGATCAGAGTATTTAGGTATTTAGTATTAGTATTTAATTACTAATTCGTCACTACCTGTTTCACTGGTGAAAATATGATGTGACAGAGAGACAATTTTTCTTATCTCCGCTTCACCATGGGAAACACAGAGAAACACACCATTCGAGTATGACAATGTATTTCGACCTTTACAAGTCAGGTAACAGCTACAAGAAAATCACCCCTCACCTGGACCTGCACATGTTTACAGTCAGAGGAATCTTTAAGAAGTTTAAAATAACCAGAACAGTGGGGAACAAGCCTGGACGAGAACACAAGGCTATTTTGCTACCACGCACAGTGAGGAGGATGGTAAGAGAAATAAAAAGTTCTCCAAAGCTCACTTTTAAAGAATCACAACAAATGTGAGCATCTTGGGGTCACAAAGTCTCCAAAGCAACCACCAGACACCATCTACATGTGAACGAACTGTTTGGGAGGCATGCGGAGAAAAACCTTTTCTCACTCACAATCATAAACACAAACATCTAGAGTTATTAAGTGGTACCGGGAATTAAACTGGGACTGTATGCTTTAGTCAGATGACAGAGCCAAGATAAAGCTTTTTGGCAACAAACACTCTAAGTGGGTCTGGTGGAGCACAAAAGATGAGAATGCACAAAAGCACCTCATATGCATTGTGAAGTCTGGGGAAGGATCGGTGATGCTGTGGGCCTGTTTCTCTTCCAGAGTCCCTGGGATGCTTGTTAGAATGCAAGACATCATGAATGCTTTGAGATACAAGGACATTTTAAATCAGAATCTGGTGGCTTCTGCCCGAAAGCTGAAGATGGGCCGTCACTGGGTGTTTCAGCAAAAAATTACCCTAAACAAATGGCCAAATCTACATAGAAATGGTTCACCAGACACAGAATCAAGCTCCTCCCTTGGCCATCTCAGTCCCCAGACATCAACCCCATTGAAACCCTGTGGCGTGAGCTGAAGAGGAGAGTGCAGAGGAGAGGACCCAGGTCGCTGGATGATTTTATAGAGATTGTGCAGAGAGGCATGGACAAGATCCTCTTTCTGTATTCTCCCATTTTGTGAAACATTATAGGAGAAGATTAGGTGCTGTTTTGTTGGTAAAAAGTGTATACAAAGTATTAACATCATGGAGCTAATAATTGTTCTACACATGATCTGATGTAAAAGAAATATTTCTTAATGTGGGATTTTTTTCCAACTAAATAAATGCAGTTGAATTTGCCTCTTTTTTTCCCATTGTGGTACAATATTATTTAGAAAAACACTGAATTTATTAGAAGCTAAAGAACACATTTTAACCAAGACACCAATAATTATGGAGGGCTGTGTGTGTGTGTGTGTGTGTGTGTGTGTGTGTGTGTGTGTGTGTTTATATATATAAACACATTTGTAATATGTCATTTTAGACATTTTATATCTACTATTTAAATTGGAAGAGAGCAACTGTGTGCACAGTTTCCTCGGGGATCAATAATGTATTTTTATTCTGAAAAGGTAGACAAGCTAGACAAGGTAAAATAAAATTTTGAGTTCATGCGTGCTGCAGCAGAATTGGTAATCTCATTTTTAAATCTGTCGTAAAGATTTTGGTAACCTCCACATTCATTTTGATATTCTGAGAGATTATCATGATTACAATATACAATTTCTATTAGTACACTGGTCATCTCAAACACATGCCACCTACCCAGTGGTATCTGCTCCAGCAGGTACAGGTAGCTGGCGAAAAACTCCTGTCTGAGTGTATTGTGCAGGTGTAAGGACATGCTGTTTCTGCACATTTTCTCATCTGTTTTCTTCCACCGCTCCCGAAAAGCTTGATGTGTCTTCTTGAATTCCATGATGAATGATATATCAGAGTCCTATAGTCAGAATCTGTGAGTTGTAAACTCTCTCTCTCTCTCTCTCTCTCTCTCTCTCTCTCGCTCTCTCTCTCTCACCAAGATTTTGAACATGTGTTGGTGTTGCTATTTGTGTCTCTGCAGCTCTGACTTATCTGACCAGTAGTGAGTTCTTTTTCTGCTTAGGGTGCTGAACATTTCTGCCAATTAACAGGTCACATGTTTCAGAAGTGGAAAAGATCAGCCAGAAAGAAAGGCAGAACTGCCTCTTGAACTCACACATGACACCCAAAGAGCTTACAGGAGATCTTAGCTTTCAGCAAAGCCAAATCGTGTAATGGACATTTTTAGCATCTTGTCCTGTATGTATACATAGTGTCATATATCAGTGACTTCTGCCATGCAGTTACAGAGAAAGCATGAACCCATCCCATGCAGCCCAGCCATGCTGTTCTGCTCTGAGGATCAGGATACAATTTTAAAATGTTAAACACGTTTCTATTTTTCCAATAGCATGAGCACAGCATTACAAGCACTGCTACGACCTTTCACCTACACAAACATATAATAAACTAATTATTTATTTTTATTCTTTCCTCTTGTTCAGATGCATACCACCATTTTTTTTACCTTAATATTTAGTGAATAATTTGGTGCAATTAAAAAAAGGTCTAGAACAGTAACGTCTGTGGGGAAATGAACTGTATTGAGTAGTATGTACCAACCATGACTAATTATGCTTCACATCTTCACATTTGTTGTTAAAATGCTCCTTGGTGGTCGAGCTCTAGGATTGGATGAAATCCACCCTGAATACCTGAGACCTCTGTATGTTGTAGGACTGTCTTCATGCAATCATACTCCTCAGCCTACACGGGAAAGTCTATGGAGGGGAGCCGGAGAGGAGGATCCAGGATCCAACTGATTTTTGAACCTCGGACTCAGGAGGAACAATGTGGTTTTAATCCTGCCCATGGCACTCTCGACCAAATCTATATGTTCTACAGCAGTGGTCTCCAACCTTTTTTGGACCAGGGACCGGTTTTATGTATGAAAATGTTTCCGAGGACCGGTTAGAGTCTACTCCGTAGTCTTGTTTTGGTGGCTGTCACTGCAGAAAACTCACAAAGATATGTGGTTGGAAACAGAAGAAGGGATTTCAGTGCTTCTGTGGCAATATCAAAAACAGTTATTTTTCAAAATCAGACCCGGAAGCTCTAATAAAAAAAATAATTTGTACTGTGAAAGATTTTGTTTGCGGATCCTGTACCGGTCTGTGGACAGGGGGTTGGGGAGCCCTGCTCTACAGGATCCTAGAGGGGGTGATAGAACTTTGCCCAATCTGTCCAAATGTGTTTTGTGGATTTGTAGAAGGCTTTCAACCGTGTCCCTCAGGTCCCTCATCTTGCGTGATGTGTTCCGGGAGTATGGTGTGCCAGAGCCGTTGCTACGGGCCATTTGGCATCTGTATTACCAGAGCCAGGTCTGCATTGGTACCAACATGCCACAGCCTCTGCTGTAAAGCAGAGCCTGTACCGGTCCATCGCGGTGAAAAGGGAGCTGAGTTGCAAGGCAAAGCTCTCAATTTATCAGTCGATCTATGTTCCAATCCTCAAATATGGGAAGTGACTAAAAGAACAAGATCGCAGATACAAGTGGCTGAAATGAGCTTCCTTCACTGGGTGGCGGGGCTCTCCCTCAGGAATATGGTGAGAATCTCAGCCATTCAGGAGGAGCTCAGAGTACAACCATTACTCCTCCTCGTGGAGAGGAGCCAGTTGAGGTGGCTCGGGCATCTGGTTGGAAAAGCCTCTCGAATGTTTCCCTCGTGTGGTATTTTGGGCATGTCCCACCGGTTGGAATGAGGTTCTTCCCCAAATGGATGAGTTTAAGTAGCAGTGGTGGCTTAGTGCATACAATGACAGGTTACTGATCCAAAGGTCAGCGGTTCAATCCCCACTATCACCACTGTTGGGCCCCTGGGCAAGGCCCTTAACCCTGAATTGCTCAGTTGTAAAAAAAAAAAAAAGTCTCTCTGGATGAGAGTGTCTGTCAAATGCTGTTAATGTAAATGAACAGTGTCTTGGTCATGAGTGAGGGAAGGGTAGAGCAGGAGATCGACAGGCAGACCGGTGTAGCCGCATCTGTAAAGCGGAGCTCGTATCGGTCCACTGTGGTGGACAGGGAGCTGAGCCGCAAAACAAAGGTCTCAATTTACCAGTCGATCTATATTCCAACACTCACCGATGGTCGCAAGCTTTGTGTAGTAACCGAAAAAACACAAGGTCATGGTTGCAAGTGGCTGAAATGAGCTTCCTTCACCAGGTGGCGGGGCTCTCCCTCAGAGATGGTTTGATTTGACTCAGTTATCCTAGAGGAACTCAGAGTAGAACTACTTCTGCTCCACGTTGAGAGGAGCCAATTGAGGTGGCTCAGGCAACTGGTTCGAATGCCTCCTGAACACCTCTCTGGTCTGGAGTTTCTGGCATGTCTAACTGGGAAGAGACCCTGGGGTCAACCTAGAACACGCTGAAGGAACTATGTCTCTTGGCTGTCCTGGGAACGCCTCGGTGTCCCCCTTGAAGAGCTAGAAGAAATGGCTGGGGAGACGGCTAGCTGGATCTCATTGCTTAGGCTGCTGCCCTGTGACTCAACCCTGACACAAGTGAAAGAAGATAAAGATAAGATAAGATAAGATAAGATACAGCTTTATTAATCTCACAATGGAGAAATTCACTGTTACAGGCTCTTGAGGTACTATCAGTAGGGGGTGCAAAAATAGATACAAGTACGAACATACACACATACATATATATTATATAAGTAAATAAATAAATAGATACATAAATAGTATAAATTACTAAACAATAAAAGAAAAGAAAAGAATGGAGCAACTTTATAGATTGGCCTATATTAAAGTGTAATGTATCTGAGTGCAGAGTAGATGGGTTGATATGGTTCACAGTCAGTGGGGTAGATGTGGCTGATTAAAGTACACGGGGTTGTTATTGCACATGACCGGTGTTGTCACAGACAGTTCCAAAGGGGCGTGGTACAGTCTGATAGCGGGGGGAATGAGGGACCTGCGGTAGCGCTCCTTCCTGCACTGAGGAGGCCTCAGTCGTACACTGAAGGAGCTGCTCAGCTCCTCGACAGTCTGGTGCAGTGGGTGATAGATGTTGGACAGGATGGATGTGAGCTTTGCAACCATCCTCCTCTCACTCACCTCCTCCACAGAGTCCAGTGGGCAGCCGAGGACAGAGCTGGCCCTCCTGACCAGCTTGTTCAGTCTCTTTCTGTCCCGCTCTGTGCTGCCCGGGGCCCAGCAGATGGCAGCGTAGAGGATTGCAGAGGCTACCACAGAGTCATAAAATGTCCTGAGCAGAGGTCTGCATATGCCGAAGGACCTGAGTCTCCTCAGAAGGTGGAGGCGACTCTGGCCCTTCTTGTACAGGGCGTTGGTGTTGTGGGACCAGTCCAGTTTATTGTTAAGGTGAACACCCAGGTACTTGAAACTGTCCACTGTCTCAATGTCCTGTCCCTGGATGTTCACTAGTAAATGTGTGTGTGTGTGTGTTTGAGTGCTTCTCCTGAAGTCGACCACCATCTCCTTCGTCTTCCTAGTGTTCAAGCACAGGTGGTTGCGCTCACACCAGTCCACGAAGTCGACGATGACCGACCGGTACTCCAGCTCGTTCCCCTCTGACACACGGCCCACGATGGCAGAGTCGTCCGAGAACTTCTGGAGGTGGCAGCTGTTTGTGTTATATATGAAGTCCGAGGTATAGATGTTAAAAAGGAAGGGTGAGAGGACGGTGCCCTGCGGTGCCCCCGTGCTACAGACTACCACCTTTGACTTACAGCCGCGCAGCCGCACGTACTGTGGACGGTTAGTAAGGTAGTCAATAATCCAGGCAGCAAGATGCCCGTCCACTCCCACGTCCTCCAGCTTCCCCGCAGGCGCCGCTGGCCTGATGGTGTTGAAGGCGCTGGAGAAGTCAAAGAACATGACCCTCACAGCGCTGCCGGCGATCTCCAGGTGGGTGAGTGCCCGCTGCAGAAGGTAGATGACGGCGTCTTCTACTCTGATGTTGGGCCTGTAGGCAAACTGCAGCGGGTCTAGGTGGGGGGCTCACCATAGAGCGGAGGTGTTCAAGGAGGAGCCTTTCCATGATCTTAATGAGGTGGGAGGTCAGGCGACAGGTCTGTAGTGGGCTGGTTCCTTCGCTTGTGCTGTTTTGGGAACCGGAACCACACAGGAGGTCTTCAGAGGACTGGAACCTTCTCCAGGCTGAGGCTCAGGTTGTACAGGTAGCATAGTACCACACAGAGCTGGTCTGCGCAGGTCCTCAGCAGCCTGGGACTGATGCCATCAGGTCCTTCAGATTTCCTCTGATTTAGTCGCCTCAGCTGTCTCCTCACCTGGTCTGATGTGAGGGAGAGGGGGCTGGGGTGGGCTGCAGAGGGAGGGGATGTGTCTGTCGGGCTGTAGCAGTCAAGTGAAGTTGGCCTGGGGAGGGGGAGGTGTCAGCTGGTCTGGAGACGTGTGAAGAGGGGAGGGAACGGGAGGGGTGCAGAGGGGAGGGGGAGAATCAAACCTGTTGAAGTAGCAGTTTAGTTCATCCGCCCAGCGCTGGTCACCATCAGCTGTCCCTCTGACACTCTGCCCAAATCCAGACATGGTCTTTAGTCCTCTCCAGACGTCCCGACGTTGTTCTGAGCCAGCTTCTCCTCCATCATCTTCCCATAGTCCTTCTTTGCCCTCCTGATCCTCCACTGGAGCTCACGCTGGACCTTCTTCTGCTCCTCTCTGTCCCGAGATGAAAGCCCTCTTTTTCTGGTTCAGGAGGACTTTGAGCTCAGGGGTGACCCATGGGTGGTTGTTGGAGAAGCACCGTACTCTCCGTGTTGGCACGGTGCTGTCCACGCAGAAGTTCATGTAGTCGGTGATACAGTGTGTGAGGCCGTCGATGTCATCACCAAAGGAGTTACAGAGCATGCTCCAGTCTGTGGTCTGGAAACAGTCCCTAAGCCTCTCGTTGGTCTCCTCGGTCCACACTTTCACAGACCTCTTCTGTGCAGGTTCCTTTCGCACCCTGGGTGTGTATTGGGGAGCAGGTAGACCAGGTTGTGGTCTGATCGTCCCAGTGGGGAGGGGGAGGAGCTGTAGCGTCCTTCACATTTGCATACAGTAAGTCCAGTGTTTTATTGTCTCTTGTGGCGCACTTCACGTGTGCGTGAACGTCGGAAGAGAGGCGGAGAGAGGCGTGGTTAAAGTCCCCGCTGATCAGAATCATGGCGCGGGGGTGACGAGTCTGTGTCTGGTTAACGGCGCTGTGTAGACGCTCACACGCGGCCGCCGCATCAGCCGAGGGCGGAATGTACACGCAAAACACAATCACGTGTGAAAACTCCCTCGGTAGATAATATGGCCGCGCGCTTACCGCGAGCAGCTCTAGGTCCCGCGTGCACAGCTGCTCCTTCACGTGCACGTTTGCCGGGTGGCACCATCGTTCATTCACATAGACCGCCACACCCCCTCCTTTCTTCTTACCGCTCTCCGTTACACTCCGATCTGCACGCGCGAGTGTAAATCCGTTAAGAGAAACCACAGACTCGGTGTGAGTTCATTCAGCCACGTCTCCGAGAAACACATGAGGCTGCAGTCGGTACTGCCTCTGCTGCCGGGTCAGCGCCGCCAGCTCCTCCGTCTTGTTGGCGATCGCGCGGACATTTCCCATGATGACAGAGGGAACACATGTCCTCCGCGTCTTTCGTCCCCCTCTGCAGCCTCTCCTTTTCCTCCGTATTTCCAAAGGAACAACGGGCTTTTCCGCGTGAAGGAGGGCGGGGGCGCGCAGGCCGAGGAGGGTCTCACGTGTGTAAGACCTGCGTTGCTCAGAGTCGTCGGTGAATGAGTTTCCTGACGCCGATCCAAAAAGTGAAAATAAAAGTGCACAGAAGAACAAAAGCATCATGAAAGTATGTTTAGATTATAGATAATAAAGATTTGCTGGGTTTATTACGGAGGAACCATAATCAACTTCACCAAAAATTTCAGGCATATAGAAGATGCAATGTTACCTGGGAACCATGAAACATTAATGAAAGTCATCCATCCTTCTGAATCGCTTTATTCTAATGGGGTTGCTGGAATGCTGGAGTCTATTTCAGCTAACTGTGGGAAAAGGCAGGGTATATACCCTGAACAACTCTCAGTCTATCACATGGCCAACACTCACAATTTCAAACAGACAGTTAGCTTAATGTGCATGTCTTTGGAATATGCAAGCACATAGAGAACAAGCAAAACCAACACAGAATCGCCTCACTGAGCCAGGACTTGAACCCAGCACCTTCTTGCAATGAGGTAGATGTGCTAACCACTACAACACTGTGTTCCGCCAGTCAGGTGACTTTTTTTTTATTGAGTCGGGTTTGGTTTTAAAACAGATCCTTGGTAAACCAATCATGGGTCATGTCTCAAAGGGCTCTGTGTGTGTGTGTGTGTGTGTGTGGGGGGGTTTCGAAGTTTGTATCACACGTCTTGCTCGCTTGTTCATTTAATGATTTCATGTGCTGTCAAGCTTCTGATTTCAGAGTTTGCTCAAGTACCATTTATCTACCTCAAAGTTTTCTGCCTTCCTGAGGTACGTTGTGTTTTTTATTCTGTGTGTCTGAGTGATGGTGTATAAGACTCCATTTTTTTGTGGTTTCAGTTTCATTATTAATAATAAATATGATTTTATTGTTGCCATCAACATGCAAGTCAGTGACGAATAAGCATTAACTCACTGGCCTGGTAACATTACTGGACTTTCTGTGGCTGGTATTCCTGGACACTGGATGGACACGGCACAACCGCTTGGGAGGTGTTCGATAAAATCTCTGATTTACTCCAGAAATTTGACGACCTACTATTTTCACAAGCTCAGAAGTCCCAGTGTCGAGATGTCACCTTGAATCAACAAAATCGTTACTTTTTTTGTAAATAAATAAATATTTGTTGGAAGTATGAATCCATGGCATACACGTCACTGATTTTAAATGTCCCTCCACCCCCTCCTCAAATTAGGAGGATGTACTCCACCCAGTGTCGGTTCAGATGGACTCCAGCCCCTATGACCCTAATGGAAGTAAGTGGTTTGATAAATGAGTGAGTGAGAATGAGTGAAGGTCCTCCAATGCTATTCATCATCTATCCATCCATTTGCCAAACCACTTAATCTCACTAGAGCTTAAAAAATAGGTTTAAGTTTCTTTTTTACAGTCAATGCTTTGTGTTAAATTGAGTTCCATAGTCTGTAATGAATGTGAATTTGAAAAGTATTTCATACTCACAGAGATTCTGTCCTGTTTAAACTGAGTATGGGAGACGTTTCCAGCAGTCTATCTATGTAGTGCCTGAGTCGTAGGACGACCTTTGGCAACCCGCCATGAAGGACAACACCCTGGTGATCATCTCCATGGAGGTTTTCTTGGCAGGATTAGTGCAGTGGTTTGCCATTGCCTTCTGCACAATGCGAACCTACAGCCAATTAACCTACTGTGCATGTCTTTGGATTGTGGGAGGAAACCGGAGCACCTGGAGGAAACCCACGCAAGCACGGGGACAACATGCAAACTCTACACAGAAACGCCCAGGCCGGGAATCGAGCCCAAGGCCGGGAATCGAGCCCAGGCCGGGAATCGAGCCCAGGCCGGGAATCGAGCCCAGGCCGAGAATCGAACCCAGGCCGGGAATCGAACCCATCCTTCTTGCTGTGAGGCAGACGTGCTAACCACTACGCCACTGTGCCGCCGAGATGAATATATCAGGTCAAAATATCAGTGTTGTAAAAATAAATAAATAAAATAAGATTATTTGGACAGAGCAAACTTTTGCCAAGCTCAGTAATGCATCATACGGAACAAGCTGTCAAAAATCTCATGGTTAAAGAACCATTTAAAAAATTTCTGTATCCTGAATTTGATCCAGAAATAAAAATGAAATTGAATTTCATAGTTGAGGATTCCAGAGCCTCGAATATGACGCAGTCTCCAGACCTGCAGGGGGCGATACTTCCACGTGATTGACCGGTCCGTGATGCATGATGGGAAACAAGGTACACACCTTAGCAACCACTACAGACGTAAACATTAGTCAGGGACCGGGTGAATTCGCCTAAAAACGAATACACCAGTCCTTATACATTCATATTAGAGAAGGGGAAAAAAACTCAATAAAAAAAAAAAAACAATGCAGGCAGATGACGTAAGATATTTAAAAAGGTGAGTGTGCTGGTGCGCTGTCTTTGTTTGTGTTGTACAGTTTAGCATGAGAAGCTCAGTGACGCTTTGTGTTTAATCAAGAAATTCTTCTTCCGGTGTGTGGAGCTGGAATCACTTTGATCTCTCACATAAAGAGCTCTGATGCGCTGACATGTTTTCATCATTCCGAGTTGATATTGCTCTTAAAAGCCTTGATATAAAACAATATATAAACAAGCATGCACGTATTATTAGTTCATTATCAAGTACATCAGGTCTCTATGAAAGCCCACTTTCACCAACATAGGTGACTTCTCAAGATACTAGTGGGCTACTAACTCATAATTAGGAATAACCAGCTCATAATAATTAATATATATGTTAAATAATAATTTTATTCTAAATATACTTTTTGATTATTCTATAACTTCACATGATTTTTGAGGTTGTGGGTTCAAATCCCCTTTGGACCCCCACTATGCTAAGTCCTCTGGGCAAGGTTCTAATTACAACACAGCAGTATAAATGGGTATCAGTACAAATACCAGGACAGTTTACCTGCAGTGGACCTTCCTTCATACTACAGATGCCAAAACGTTCAGCAGACTTCATCTTTTCTAATAATTATGACTTAATAACTCATAATCTCAGGCAGCACAGTGCTTCAGCACATCTGCCTCACAGCATGGTCTCAGGTTTGAGTCGTGTGTTTGATGAGGGTGTTTCTGTGTGGAGTTTGCATGTTCTCCCTGTGCATCTGCGGGATTCCTCTGGGTACTCCTGTGTCCTCCCAGACCATAAAACATACCAAAGACATACACATTAGGTTAACTGGCAGGTCCAAATTGCTCCTAGGTTTGAGTGTGAATGGTTGTGTGTATCTTGCCCTGTGATGGTCTGGTGAGCTGTTCGGGGTGTACCCCACATTTGCATAAAGTCGTCTGAGATGGACTCCAGCCTCTTCACAACAATCAGTAGGATTAAGCTGTGAGTGAGAGGACTCATAATAATAATAATAATAATTCAGCATTTCATAACAAGTTGCCTTTTTTGGGTCTTATGGCAGAAATGGGCTTCCAATGGCAGGGTATTTTTGAGAGTAGAAGGAGGATATTAATAATTAGGGGGTGGAAATTGTTTGAGGCAAGCATGGAGAGGGCAGGGGGGATCAGGGGGGCCACCCCCAGAAAAAAAAATTAAAATTCATGTGCTCTGTGATTCATTCTGGGCCCATATTTATTAGAAGATCAGACAAGATGGAAACAAATAAAACTAAAAGTTTATATTATAAAAATAATATTTGTTACAAGAATAGTAGACTTACTTCTTAAAGGAAAGTACATAAAACCTCTTATTTGAAAAATCCAACAATTACCTTACTAATATATAACATTTGTGAATCAAACTGCTACCTTAATCTGTCAAAACTGTTTATGTAATATCAGTTTCTTATGATTTTATTAATTTAAATATCTTCTGACTCAGAATGGTCATACTCAGCCCCCCTCCCCCACCACCACCACCACCACCACCACCAATATGAAATAATTACACTGAGCTGCTAGTGAAACCCCGTACTGTATTAAGACCTTTTTGCCACGAAAAAGGCATGGGAATGACTTGGGCTACGTTAACAAATGGATCGACATAACGCTCGTGTTCAATGCAGGACCTAACGAGCGTGATGTAGATCTATTTGTTAACATAGCCCAAGTCAGGTACATGAATTTTCGTCCCTGTATCGGGTGGCGTGAACCCATTAAGAATAAGATTAGGCTAGTTTAGTTGGGGGGCGAGTTTTCACTATTATCGCTCAGTGCAATCAAGAAATAATTTGTCTTCAGACATGACATAACACTTTTTTACCGATTTCATGAGATACGGATGTTTCCGAAACAGTGCAATCATCGGTCTTGAGTCACTTTCACAACATATTTAATGTTGGTTGTTTAGATCTAATTTGCTTTCGTGCCATGCTTGTCGGTACGACTCGCATCAATCTGGACTATATTTTACCCGGGTTTGTACGACCCGTCACGATCTAAATCTACACGGGAGCACAGGCAAATGGCGGCACGTATATAAAAAGTGCGCAATGAATGAGGTAGTATAGTGCATCATGGGATATCAGAAGTGAACCGATTGAGAAATTATCAAAACAAGTGATCGTGTTTTCAAATACATAACTTATCAAAGCCGTGAAAATGTTTTTTATTAAGGATTATTATTAGTAGTATATTATTAAATACGCTGTATCATCGGAGCCAGAGTTTGGTCCATATTGGCAACAACAGGTCGAATTCGTTTCCGGTGGGAGTTGGAGTCCGCCAAGGCTGTCCTTTGTCACCGATTCTGTTCATAATTTTTATGGACAGAATTTCTAGGCGCAGTCGAGGCAATGAGGGGTTCTGGTTTGGTGGCCATCGGATCTCGTCTCTGCTTTTTGCGGATGATGTTGTTTTTTTGGCTTCATCAAGTCGGGACCTCCAGCTCTCATTGGAGCCATTCGCAGCCAAGTGCGACGCAGCCGAGATGAGGATCAGTACCTCCAAGTCTGAAGCCATGGTTCTCAGTCGAACAAGGGCGGAATGCACCCTCCGGGTCGGGAATGAGGTCCTGCCCCAAGTGGAGGAGTTTAAGTATCTTGTGGTCTTGTTTACGAGTGAGGGAAGGATGGAGCGAGAGCTCGACAGACGGATCGCTGCAGCCTCTGCTGTTAAGCGGTGCCTGTACCGGTCCGTCGTAGTGAAAAAGGAGCTGAGCCGCAAGGCGAAGCTCTCAATTTACCAGTCGATCTACATTCCAACCCTCACCTATAGTCACAAGCTTTGGGTAATGACCGAAAGAACAAGATCACAGATACAAGCGGCTGAAATGAGCTTCCTTCGCCGGGTGGCGGGTTCTCCCTTAGAGATAAGGTGAGAAGCTCTCCCCGGATGGTGATCCGCTGCTCCTCCGCATTGAGAGGGGCCAGTTGAGGTGGCTCAGACATCTGGTCAGAATGCCCCCCCAGACGCCTCCCTGGTGTGGTGTTTCGGGCATGTCCAACCGAGAAGAGACCCTGGGGTCGACCTAGAACACGCTGGAGGGACTTTGTCTCTCGGCTTATCTGGGACCGCCTCGGTGTCCCCCCCGGGAGAGTTGGAGGAAGTGGCTGGGGAGAGGGACGTCTGGACCTCTTTGCTTAGGTTGCTGCCCCGGCGACCCGACCCTGGACTAAGTGGAAGATGATGATGATGATGGTGATGATATTATTATTAAATATTATTATTTACTATTATAAAGTGTAACTGGCGCTAATGAAACGTGTGCATTGGCCTGTAAATATAGATGGTGATGAAGTTATTGTCTGTCGTGATTTTCTCTCCCTGCTTCCTGACTCAAGTCAGGTGATTTATTTGGGCTTTGCAGGATGTTGGAAGTTTCCATTTAAGTTCCATGTACAGGTGAGGTCAAAGGTTTATGTACTCTTTTAAAGAACATGCCTGTCGTGGCAGTTTTGAGGTACCAGTCATTTGTACAACTCTTATTTTCCTGTGGTAGTGATTGGAGAACTTTCGTCTTCGTCACAAAAGTTTGGTTCTTTTATGACTTTATCATGGTTTATGAAAATGTGACCAAAATCTAGTGGATTATAAATATACATACCACAATGCTCATGTTTGTTTCCATGTCCTTTGGCCATTTTAACTGCAAGTAGACGATTTTGGTAGCCATCTATAAGCTTCTGGCAAGCCTCTGGTTGAGTCTTTGACAACTTTGACTTGTTTCGACAGCATTGGCCAAAGATTCTGGGTGGGGTTCAAGTCAAGACTTTGGGAAGGCCATTGTAGAACATTAATTCTATCCTGACTTAGCCATTCCTTCACCGCCTTTGATATGTACTTTGGGTCACTGTCTTGTTGGAACATCCAACTGCACCCAAGACCCAACTTTCTGGCTGATGATTTTAACTCATTCTGAAGACTTTTGAGGTAATTTTCCTTCTGCATTATTATTATTATTATTATTTTATCTTATTATTATTATTATTATTTTATTTTATTTTATTTTTCTAATAAAGCACCAGTTCCATTATCAGTAAAACGGCTCCACAGCATAATAAAAATGCTTGGCTGTAGACATTGTGTTCTTGTCTTCTCCAAAGATATTTCTGGTTATCGTGGCCAGACAGTTCAATTGTTGTTTTATCTTTAGCTTCCGCTTTCTCCTTGACTGTGGCAGTGACGCAGCTGTGCCATTCACTTTATACTTACAAATCTGTTTGCACAGTTGATCTTGGGGCACGCTGCTGCTTTGAAATGGCTCCAAGGGACTTTCCTGACTTGTTCAAGTCAATGATTCGCTTTCCCAGTTGAGCTACTTTGACTTTCCCATTAACGCATGTGGCAGAGTCAAATGAAACTTATCCAATGAGCCCTATTTCACAAGGGGCTCAGAGAAGTCACCGGCTGTGCCCAAATATAATCATTCACAAGAAGTTTGGAGGCCATGCCACGAAGCTGATAAAACTTTCTACATCATGAACATTGATCATTCATGTTCCTGTATTTATATTCCTGACCCAAAAGATTTTGGTCACAGTTTCATAAAGGCCATCATTAATTCATTCATTTTATGAACCGCTTAATCCTAATTAGGGTTGCGAAGAGGCTGGTGCCCATCTCAGCCAACTCCAGGTGAGGGCGAGGTACACCTTGGACAGCTCGCCAGGCCATATAAAAGCCATCATAAATTCATAAAAGAACCGAACTTTTGTGACCGAGATGTCTGTGCTCCAATCCCTCTATCACAGGAAAATATTATTATTATTATTATTAGTATTATTATTATTGTTATTATTATTATTGTTATTGTTAGTTATTATTTTTTATTGTTATTATTGTTATTGTTATTATTATTATTATTATCTCATTGTGAGTATAGAATGGAGCTACTTGTGTATCATGGACTGCAAAAAGTTAATTGTACCTCGTTATTTGTGTGTGTTTTAATTACCGGTTAAGCTCGATGATGCCACTCAAACACTGTGCGTCTTCTCTGGCTAAGCGCTGGATGTCTCTTCTGAAGAAATAAGACTTTCTCCTGAAGAAACGACAGTTTCCTCTGAACTGTTGGAGTAAAGTCTTTTTCAATTATTATTCCAGTACAGTATCTAAGTTAATGTTTAGAATGTTTGTGCGTGAGATTTTATGTTCTGTAGCATGTTTAACAAATGATACCAAAATGGATAAACTTTATTACGCTTCATGTGCTTTTACATTGAACTTGGAGTGACTTCTCCAAGATAGCACTGCCGAGAGGGTGACGTTGCGGAGTTCTCAGAGTCGAATTGTTTCTTTGTTCATTTTAATTTGTTTTATTTGTTGTTTTGTTTGTTCATGTTTGCACTATGCTTGTCTATGACCGGTCGACCCTACTACAGCTATGAGCAGCTTCAGCTTTGGGCAACTAAGCATGCAATAACTCCTATTGTGAGTTAATATGCTATGGTTGCTCAATGCTAGCCGCACCCTGGCTAACAATAAGCCCAGGCCGAGTTTTCAGAGTCTCCGGCGCTTGGTTAGCACTTCCGGTCACACTGCTTGAAAATGTTCAGTCCCTGCGAAACAAGATGGATGAGCTTCATGCTCAGATTGCAGCGCAGAGGGCTCTACAGGACTGCTCCATGCAGTGTTTCTGTGAAACATGGCTTGAGGAGAGTACACCCGACGGGGCGATTGCACCAGTCAGCTACACGGCCTTCATCCCCTGCGATCTCAAGTGCCGGAGTCGTCGTTCGGCCCCTTCCCGCCTGGGCTCATTGTTAAAGAAAACTCGTCGAGGACGCAAAAGTGTCAGCTTATTATAAGCAAGCATTGGAAACAGCTGATGGGCAGAACGAAGTATTCACAATTGCCACTAAACTCTTGTTTAAGCAAAAATGTGCAGCACTTCCTTCCCATTCATAAGTGGATGAACCTGCAAACCGGTTCTCCACATTCTTCACTGATAAAATAGCAGGGATAAGACGATCACTGACTGTAGCGCAATGTCTTAACCAACCACCATTGTATATCTCAACCTCTTACATACTTTAGACCAGTCACAAAACAAGTTTTCAAAATTGTCATTAATTCACCAACCAAATCCTGCAAACTGAATCCTATTCCAACATGGCTCCTGAAGAAAACCTTGCTCTCATTACTCCCAATGTTGATCCACATAATCAATGCCTCTCTAAGCGAAGGTGTCATGCCAAACAACCTGAAGTGTGCAGTCATCACTCTTCTCCTCAAGAAGAAGAACTTAGAGCCGGAGCAACTTAAAAACTACAGACCCATTTCCAATCTCACATTTGTTTCAAAGTTGATAGAGCGAGCAGTTGTAACACGACTCAAGGACCACCTTTCCCCCCAATGATTGCCAGGAGGAATTCCAGTCTGCTTAGCATAACTTCCACAGCACAGAAACAGCTCTGACAAAGGTTCAAAATGATCTTCTCAGAAGAGTAGATGAAAACGTAGCTGCTATCCTTGTCCTCCTAGACCTCTCAGCTGCATTTGATACCATTGACCACAAGATACTCCTTTCAACTTTGGAATGTATTTGTGGTATCAATTGAATAGCATTGAAATGGTTGGAGTTATATACTAGTATATCAGGGAGACAACAGTCCGTCATGATAGATGGACATATGTCAAATGCCAAAGACCTAACATATGGAGTCCCTCAGGGCTCCGGAGTAGGTCCGCTCCTTTTTACTATCTACACTTCCCCTCTTGGTGCTATTGTGAGATCATCCCAATTGGACCTGCGCCTTTATGCGGATGATACACAAATCTACATGACATTTAATCCACTCGACCAGTCATCAGTCAACCGCACTTTTGAATTAGTTCAACAGTGTGCCAATAGCATCAAGGCGAGGATGTCCTCCAACTTTCTGAAGCTGAATGACGACAAAACTGAGCTTCTAGTTTTCAGTTCAAAACGAATTCAAAATTCTCTCACCATTCCAGAGTTCCGCATTGGTGATTGTGTGATCTCTGTGAGCAAAGAAGCCCGGAATCTTGGTGTAATAGTGGACTCCCGCCTCAGTATGGAATCCCACATCAAGAGTGTCTGCAAGAGTGCACATTCACAACATCAGCAATATCAGGCAATATCTTGATGTGAAGTTCACTACAGCTCTCGTCCAAGCGTTCATCACGTCGAGACTCGCCTATTGCAATTCTTTGGTATTTGGAACATGCGAGTATTTACTTGACAAGCTTCAATGTGTGCAGAACACTGCAGCGAGGGTCATTACATGTCACCAGAAGTATGACCACATTACTCCTGTACTACACAGCTTACACTGGCTGCCAGTCAGATACAGGTTTCAGTATAAGATAATGCTCCTTGTGTTCAAGTGCATGAAAGGCCTTGCTCCCAACTACCTTACCAATCTTCTTCGAGAGTACCAGCCATTCAGATCTCTCCGATCAAACTCAAAGAATCTCCTGGCGATACCAGCCACCTAAACACACACATTTGGTGACCATTCATTTGAGAAAGCGGGTTCAATACTGTAGAACAGTCTACCGATCCATGTCAGATCCCAAGTGAACATAAACATGTTCAAGGCACAACTTAAAACACATCTGTTCACACTTGCTTACCATGCCTATCAATAAGTTCTCAGACTCATCCCCAGCGCTTTTGAGTGGCATGTGCCAGAATTAGCGCTATATAAATATTTGTATCATAGGCTGCAAAGCCGTCAGCGTGTTTCTACAACCTGGAGAGGGATGGGCACCGCTAGGCCAAATCAGCCCAAGTCTCGCCATGAAGGCGCCCCAACGACAACATCGGATGTTAAGGGATAAGTGAAGTGAAATATTTGTATGTATGTATGTATGTATGTATATATTTATATATATATATATATATATATATATATATATAAATAATATATAAAGAACATAAAAGTGTGACATAATGACAGAATGACCTTTCACCCAGAATGCGGGAGGCAGTGTGAGATAGCACAGAGTGGGATAATTATTCAAAGGGGAAGCACTTAAGCCGAGCGCACACACTTTAAATACTGTACTGATGACGAAGAAAAACACAAACAGCATTAAACACTGGAACCAGGAGCCAGAGAGAACACAAGGGAGCAGGGACGTGATATGAGAATCTTGTGGCGTAGAGGTGAGCGTGTGGTTTGTGTTTATAGGGAGTAGATGAGAGGAGTGAATTCAGGTGTGCGCTGCTGCAATCAGCCCGAGCAGCTCAGCCACGCCCCTCAGCCATAGTGGGGAGATTTAGAGAACACAGCCGTCAAAATCAAAGTCCCCCAAAAACACAGACCATAACAAAAGAACATAAAATAACATGAAGTGTAATAAATTGGATAAACGAAACATAAGGATAAACATGCTACATCATAGTACATAAAATCTCACACACAAACATTCTAAACATTAACTTAGGTACTGTACTGGAATAATAATTGAAAAAGACTTAAATATTAAGAGACATGCTTAAGAGACATCCAACGTCATTACAGTAGGCCCTTGACATTCACAGGGGTTCGGTTCCGGCCCCTCCCGCGAATCGAGATAATCCGTGAGTTCTGTATTGACAACTGTAAATGTAGTTCCGGTATTAACTGCATTAAGTCCGAGCAGCTCAGCCACTCCCCCCAGCCGAAGCGAGTAGAATTTTAGAGTGAAAGAGTTAGAGAGTGTGTTCGGAGTAGAAGACGCCGTCAACTACCTTCTGCGGCGGGCACTCACCCACCTGGAGATCGCTGGCAGCGCTGTGAGGGTCATGTTCTTTGACTTCTCCAGCGCCTTCAACACCATCAGGCCAGCGCTTCTGCGGGGAAAGCTGGAGGACTCGGGAATGGACAGGCATCTTGCTGCCTGGATCACTGACTACCTTACTAACAGTCCACAGTACGTGCGGCTACGCGGCTGTAAGTCAAAGGTGGCAGTCTGCAGCATGGGGGCACCGCAGGGCACCGTCCTCTCACCCTTCCTTTTCAGCATTTATACCTCGGACTTTAGCTATAGCACAGACAGCTACCACCTCCAGAAGTTTTCAGACGACTCCGCCATCGTGGGCCGTGTGTCAGAGGGGAACGAGCCGGAGTACCGGTCGGTCATCATTAACTTCGTGGACTGGTGTGAGCGCAACCACTTGTGCTTGAACACCAGGAAGACGAAGGAGATGGTGGTCGACTTCAGAAGAGGCACACTAACACACACACACACACACAATCACTAGTGAACGTCCAGGGACAGGACATTGAGATAGTGAACAGTTTCAAATACCTGGGCGTTCACCTTAACAATAAACTGGACTGGTCCCACAACACCAACGCCCTGTACAAGAAGGGCCAGAGTCGCCTCCACCTTCTGAGGAGACTCAGTTCCTTCGGAGTATGCAGACCTCTGCTCAGGACATTTTATGACTCTGTGGTAGCCTCTGCAATCCTCTACGCTGCCATCTGCTGGGCCCCGGGCAGCACAGAGCGGGACAGAAAAAGACTGAACAAGCTGGTCAGGAGGGCCAGCTCTGTCCTCGGCTGCCCACTGGACTCTGTGGAGGAGGTGAGTGAGAGGAGGATGGTCGCAAAGCTCACATCCATCATGAACAACAGCTCTCACCCACTTCACCAGACTGTAGAGAAGCTGAGTAGCTCCTTCAGTGGACAACTGAGACATCCTCAGTGCAGGAAGGAGCGCTACCGCAGGTCGTTCATTCCCACCGCTGTCAGACTGTACAACGCCATTTTGTAACTGTCTGTGAAAATACCGGTTATGTGCAATAAAAACCCCGTGCACTTTAATCAACCACATCTACCCCACTGACTGTGAACATCAACCCATCTACTCTGCACTCAGATACATTACACTTTAATATAGGCCAGTCTATAAAGTCGTTCCCTTCTTTTCTTTTATTGTTTATTAATTTATACTATTTATGTATCTATTTATTTATTTACTTATATAATATATATGTATGTGTGTATGTTTGTATATGTATCTATTTTTGCACCCCTACTGATGGTACCTCAAGAGCCTGTAACAGTGAATTTCTCCATTGTGAGATTAATAAAGCTGTATCTTATCTGTATCTTATCTGTTACAAACCAAAGAAGCGGCGATGTTGTGAATTAATCGTCTGGCGCAGAGGTGAGCATGCTTTTGTTGATTGAGAGTAAATAAGAATAGTGAATTCAGGTGTGTGCTTCCCAGCGCTCAGCCACGCCCCTCAGGACATAAACAGTTAGTTAGAGACACAGCGCCAAAATCAAATTCCCCCAAAACACAGACCATAACAAAAAGGACATAAAAGAACAAGAACTGTAATCAATTGGATAAACAAAACAAAATGAGAAAAATGCTACACCACAGTAAATAAAATATAACACACAAATATTTTAAACATTACCTTAGGTCATGTACTGGAATAATAATTGAAAAAGACTTTAATAGTGGAATTACAATAGTTCAGACGATTATTCCTCTTCAGCAATGACATGACTTCAGAGGAAACTGTCGTTTCTTCCAGACAAAGTCTTATTTCTTCAGAAGAGACATTCGTCATTACCTTTTTCTGGTGCTTAAGCAGGCGTTTGAGTGACATCATAGAACTTAACTGGTAATTAAAACACACTAAAAAAAGGCTCGTTGCCAACTTGTGTGTGAATGAGGAAAAAGGGGCGTTACATAATCTCAACCAATCAGCAGGAAGGAGGACAGCCATTGGCTGAATTTGAATCACATGCGAGTTGATCGGCAGTCCACAAATACTCAAACCGTGAGGGCAAAACCACGAATAGTCAAGGGCCTACTATACCTTTTTTCTGGCGCTTCGCTGGCGTTTGAGTGGCATCATAGAGATTAACTGTAGTGGGGCTGGTGGCGTAGTGGTTAGGGTGCTGCGCTCATGATCGGGAGGTTTTGAGTTCGAATTCCACTGAGACCCTCACTGTGCTAAGACCCCTGGGCAAGGTCTCAACCACAAGTGTGCCTCTGTTCACCCAGCAGTATAAATGGGTACCAGTAAAATATACTGGGAAGGTAACCTGCGATGGACTAGCGTCCCATCCAGGAGGAGTTGGACTCCTGGTCGCCTCACGCTACAGAAACCGGGGATAAGCGATATCCGAAGGGACCACGAGGCTCGGGTGTAAAAACCCAACAGACTATAGAGATTAACTGGTAATTAAAACACACTAAAAAAGGCTCATTGACAATTTGTGCCCGAATGAGGAAAAAGGGGCGTATACATTATCTCAACCAATCAGTAGGAAGGAGGACAGCCATTGGCTGAATTTGAATCACGTGACAGTTGCTTGGCAATCCGTGACTATGCGCAGCTGTGAGTGCAAAACTGCGAATAGTCAAGGGCCTACTGTATATAAATATAAAGTCACAGGAAATGCAGAAAATTTCAGAAACGTGGACCCAAGCCTGGGTTTGTGGTTAAGTTTATAAAATTTCTTTACGTCATTAAGCTTATTTTTATTCTTTCAGTACGGAATGGTTTTTAGCGAGCTCTGTGTTTAGCAGCATCTGCCAATCACTTTTTGTCTTTTGAAGTCTGATTGTTTATCGCATCTATGATGTATGCTGCCCACTTTGCATCGCATTGCTGGTCTTCACACTTTGTGGCACTTCTCCACAAAATATTGGCTGCGATAGTCTTCATTCTCTCTACCACAACAGTAGGAGTGATTAGTTTGGTGAATAAATAAAGGGATGAATATAATGGAAGTGTGTTGAAAGGGGTATTGATGGCCTGATTGCATGGGACTGGATCACTGATCCAAAGGTTGGGGGTTCAAGCCCCACTCTCAACGAGTTGTAGCTCTTAAACACCCGGTAACTGGGTTATCAAAGGCTGGCCATGTCTCTCACTGTCTGTGCTGAGAGGTTCATGTAAAAGAACCATCGCGAACTTTTGTAAAGAGAGACTGCATAGCCGTCAGTGTGTTACTGTCCAGGGTGTACTCTGCCCCAGAGTTGTTGAGATGGGCACCAGCCTCCCCATGACCCAAATTAGGATTAGGTGGTTCAGAAAATGAATGAAGTGCCTGGAAAGGTTGCTTATACATACAGTCATCCCTTGCCACTTCACGATTTGAGTATCGCGGTCTTGGTACATCGCGGCATAAAAAAAAAAAAAAAAAAAATTAAAAATTCGCGCTGAAACTCGCATGGAAGCAAGCGGAAGGCAGGGACCCAATGCAGGCTGCGTCCATTGTTTCCAAACGACGGATTGAAGTGCCCCTCCTCCCTAGTTCAGGCAGGCCCGTACATTCAACTCAATCTCTCAAGCTGATTGGCTTAGACGCGTGACACTGTTGCCTCCCGCCCACTCAACTCAATCTCACAAGCTGATTGGCTTAGACGCGTGACGCTGTTGCCTCGCACATTCCCGTGGGATTTTTTTTTTTGTGATCTGATAGTGTTTGTGAATATCCTGCACCGCAGAGAAGAGCTATTATCAGAGGTAAGTACAGTACTTAAAGTATTTATATATAAATTCTATTTAAATATTAATACATACAGTATTTACATATGCATATAACTGTGTAACTTTTAATATACACTTCTTGATATTGTATAGACGCGAAAACGTATAGAAATGAGACAACATGGTAGAAATGAGAGAGGCGTTCCTACTTCGCGGTTTTTCAAATATCATGGCCAGGTCTGGTCTACATTATTCGCGATATTCTAGAGATGACTGTATATCGTATTTTCCGGACTATAAGTCGCACTTTTTTCATACTTTAGCTGAAGGTGCGACTTATACTACTGAGTGACTTATATGTGACGTTATTACATATAATTCTGTTCATTATAATAATAAGACATAATTTCATATGTTATTTTTACACTCATAATTACAAGAGGGCACTGTCGGCTTGGGTACCAGTACCTGCTCATCCACCACTGAAGAAATGTCCCCAAAAAGAAAATCCTATTCTACGGATTACAAGCTGCAAGCAGTGAAATATGGAGCAGAAAATGGTGATCGAGCAGCAGAAAGAAAGTTTGGAGTGAACGAGAAACTTGTGAGGGACTGGAGAAAAGCAGAGATTATTATTACAATAATAATGCAATGAAGAAAACCAAAAATGCGAATAACAGGATAAAAGCTAGAATGCCATAGCTAGAAGAATGAGCTCCCACATGGGTGCTTGAGCAACGTGCAGTCGAGAGAGGCTTTTCAACAGTGCAGTTGCGTCTCCACACCCAGGTAGTGAAATTATTACACTCACAACCGGAAGAACGCAACAAGAGGGCAGAAAAGCGGAGATTATTATTAGTGCAATGAAGAAAACAAAAAAGCCAATCGTGGGCGAAAAGCTAATCGGCTAAAAAGGCTAAAACCTAGATGGTCACAGCTAGAGGAATAAGTTCGCACATGGGTGCTTGAGCAACGTGCTGCAGGGAGGGTCTTGTCAAAAGTGCAGTTGCGGCTCCACGTCCAGGTAGTTGTCAAGGAGATGAATATAAATAACTTCGCGTGAAGACCTTCTTGGTGTTACCGCCTCTCTATCAGAGCAAGGAGCACAGCGTCACATAAACTGCCAGCAGTTTTCCAAGCCAAGGTAGACTGTTTCCATGAGTTTGGGACTTGGAGTCTAGTGGAACTTATATATGTGTTTTTCTTCTTTGTTATACATTTTTTGGCCAATGCGTACTCTGGAACGATGTATAGTTCGGAAAATATGGTACATATATATCATTTGTTAGGCCAGTGTCCTGGGGAGGTTATCCATGAACTTGGAGCTATTGTTCAAATGTCGACCTACTGTGTGGACCAGAATAATGCCCAGAACAGTCCAACTCGTGGCGAAGGCCAGTGGATTACAGATTACAAGCAGTAATTGTATAAATTCTAAATAATTCTAAATTTTATATATATATATATTTGTATGGAGTATGTTTATGGTTTTCAGGAAAGTTAAAGGAGGCAGTCTGGATGTCCATCCCACAGAGAAAGCCCTTGTTGTGCAGTATGAAGTGGAAGCGACTATTATGGGAGATACTGGAGGCCCAATGCTTGGAGAGCGCAAGGCCTGTCAGAAAATGTAAGACATGTTTCTGTAGTCCAAATTACTGATGGATCCAGAATATCATGTTTGTTTGTTTGTTTGTTTGTTTGTTTGTTTATTGAAATGCCTTAAAAAAAAAAGTCAACATGTTTTTGAGGAACCGGTAACTTATTTTTTATAATAAAAATATTTTTTTATAATTAAATCATTTTTGTAATTAAATAAATACAGACTCTCCCCAATTTACGTTCATCTGTTTTACGTCTTTTCGATTTTGTTTGTTTTTTTTTTGTTTTGTTTTGTTTTGTTTTTTTTCGGGGAAACATGGTGTGTAAAAACGTAAGCTCAGTAGTGATAGTAGAACTGCAAAAACACGGCAAGCCATCTCATTGGAAATGAAGATGGCTATAATCAAGAGAATTGATGATGGTGAGAAACATGTCGATGTAGCGCGCCATTTCCAAATGGCTCCGTCTACCATCGGGACAATTTATAGGCAGAAAGATTGCATCAAGGATCATGTTAAAGGCTTGTTAAATCCACGGTGATTAAGTAAGAAGCGTGGAAAGCTGATAGAAGAAACGGAGAAGCTGCTCACCATCTGGCTAGAAAATCAACGGCAGCGGCGTATGCCTTTAAGCTTTATGTTCATCCAAGAAAAGGCACGACCTATTTTTGAAGCCCTTAAGGCCAAGATAGGAAAAAGTGCTGCTAATGAAACTTTTAATGCTAGCCACGGCTGGTTTAACCTATTTAAGAAGAGGGCAGATTTGCATCATGTCACTGTAAGTGGCGAAGCTGCATCTGCAGATAAGGAAGCCGCCGACTGTTTCCCGGAATTATTACGGGAAATAATTGAGAAGGAGGGTTATTCACTGAAGCAAATTTTTAATGCCGATGAGACTGCCATTTTCTGGAAAAAAATGCCAGACAAAACGTATATCAGCCGTGAGGAGAAAACAATTCCTGGCTTCAAAGCGGCTAAGGATAGGCTAACGCTAATGCTTGGGGGGAATGCAGATTGTAACCACAAGCTAAAACCTCTGTTGGTGTATCGGGCAGCTAATCCTCGAGCCCTTAAAAACGTTAGCAAGAGCTCTCTGCCAGTGATCTGGATGTGGAATCGTAAGGCATGGGTGACGCTGGCCATCTTTGAAGACTGGTTTTATCATCATTTTATCCCAGAAGCAAATTTGCATTGCCGGGAGAATAACCTTTCCTTCAAAATCCTTCTCGTTTTGGACAACGCCCCCGAACTCCCCCCCCCCCCCACTTGGATGACTTTCATCCCAACATTCAAGTTGTATACCTCCCACCTAATACAACTTCACTTCTACAACCAATGGACCAAGGTGTAATTGCCAACTTTAAAAAATATTACACCCGACGAACCTACAGAATGGCTCTAAAGGCTGTAGATAGCATCCCTGGGGTGACTTTGAGGGACTTCTGGAAGTCAGTTGACATCCTCAAATGCATCAAGAACATCGATGCTGCATGGCAGGTTTCCCAGGTCAACCTCAATGTGATGTGGAAGAATCTTTGCCCACAATTTGTCAACGATTGTCGGGGCTTTGACCAGCAGGAGACTGCCAAAAACCCCATAACCAGTCTCGTCAGCATAAGTGATCAGCTCAACCTCGAGTTGGAGGAGGAGGACTTTGAACGGATTCTTGACTTCTGTGGTGAGGAGCTAACTAACGAAGACCTTATGGAGTTGGAGGCTCAGCTTCATGCGGAACATGAAGAAGAAGAGAACGAGCCCATTCCACTGAAGACATTTGAGACCAAATTGTTGGTGGACGGGTTTTCTCTCATCGACCAGGCCCTTGCGTTGTTTGAGAGACAGGACCCAAACGTTGAGCGTCACACGAAGGTCACCAATAAAGTATACGATGCAATACAATGCTACCGTGTTATTTATGATGAGAAGAAGAAGACCGTCCAGTCATCCTTGGATAGGTTTTTTCTGCCTCAACCCTCGACCTCCAAAGCCGATGAACCTCACCCTTCAACCTCTGAAACAGCTGAGTCTCAGCCCTCCACCTCAATTTTCTTCAATGATGTCGACCATCCACAAGCCCTGATGTGACTCATCCTCCCTCTCCTCCACCATCTCAGTTCAAGCACCACTGTGAAGTTTGATATTTGATTACTGAAGTCAATTTGAATCAACTTGTGTATTTTAAGTTATTCTGCTTGAATTTAGTTCATTTGAAATTACAGTAATGTTCAGATGAAAGTATTTGATACAGTTTAAAGTATGTTTGTTTGATTACTGATGTCAATTTGATTAAACTTGTCTATTTGAAGTTATTTTGCTTGAATTTAATTCATTTGAAATGAATGTTGATATTATTTGATATATTTAATATTATTTTACAATGTTATGTTTAAAATAATTGATTTATGGGTGTTTTATGAGACACTGTAATGATATTTACAGATGTACTAGTGCAGTATGAGCGTCGTATGTCACTAACAACTTACGTTCACTTTCAACTTACTCGACCCTCCGGAACCAATTAAAAACGTAAGTCGGGGAGTGTCTGTAACAATTTACAACTTTCACCATTTTCCCACCAATTTTGGACAAAAAAGTTGAAATAAACTTTGGTGTATTTATGCAATTTTCACTTCAAAATCAGACTCTGTCATCAGATTTGGCACAGCTGTCATGATTTAAAATATTCGTGGCAAAATGCCCCAAACTACCTACACAACCAGTCAGCGTAGCTCCAGAGCAGAGTCCTATCGGCACGGGGCATGACTTGTGGGCAGTGGTGGCTCAGTGTTTAAGGTGCTGATCAGAGAGTTTGGGGGGCCATGTCCCAGCAACACCAAGCTGCCCTTTTTAGCCCTTGTTTCTGTCCAGACCGTAGTCAGGAAACGCAGGAGAGATGTAATTCTCAATTTTCTCCGGGACTGAAGTCGGTTCCTTAAAGTAGCCATGCTACTCTTATAACACGAGTCCTGTTTTGTCAGGAGCTCCACCTTTAGGCAGCGCATAAATCAATATTTTGATGAACTGGACAAATGTTTTTCAATATTTGAAGCATTATCCACACTGGTAAAAATACAATACCTGTACATCACACACAAGTAACTATGACGTGAGATCACATGGATATTTTCATAGCCGAGATAGCTTCAGATCCGAGGGCATGCCACATATCACAAGGTGTGCTCAGGCCAGATTTTGGATGAAAGTTGACTTGTCCGTATGTATGTACTTACAGATGGTGAAAAAATAAACAGTATCTGAGATTGAGTGGTGAAAAGCTCCCAGTCGATTTAATGATATTCCCCTGTACATGTTCTTGCACTGTCGCTTTAAACAAACCCAATTCTTCATCTCTCAGCGTTCGTTTAAAAAGCCTTAATCCCACTACGGACATCGGATCTTTAGCACGGAAAGTGGTGGAAGAATGCAAGCTCATTTCACCATCCAAGCTGCCGGAAGTGGAACGACTGCTCTTCTATCTGCAGAACCGCAAGTCACCTTCAGGTATGAATGATGGCGTGTATTAAATCCCTGTTTCCATTGGATTGCAAGTGAAGGGGGTTGTTTAATTTGGGAAGTTATTCCAGTGAGAAGTATAACTTCAGTGATGCTTGTGTATTCTGCCCTTCAGAGAAAAAAGAGAAGAAGCAGATAAAACCAAGAGATCCTGCTCTGTTTGAAGGCATGGAGGTAAAACAGTGACACACACACTTCATCGCTACGTGTATCCTTTGTGACTCTTCTTTATATTTTCAGTGTGCTCGGTACTTCACCGTCGTATTTTACACAATTTAAGGTTAAGCCTGTAAGCTTGCATACCCCGATGCTCAAGATCGTCGTTTCTCTTCGGTCTTGTGCTACAGCATGTTTCCTTTGCTAATTCTAGCCCTTAATTTTTCAATTTTAATGCAACTGATTGAAGACCGATTTAATTTCAGTTTGAATTTACTGTTTGAGAATTCTGCTGGGTCAGATGTTTACACCCAGCAAATCGACCTCTTTTTTTAATGCTCTGAAAGGTTTCAGTGATTAGTGTAATTTTTTTTTAGAAGATTCTGATTAGCCACTTGTCATTCTTAAGCAGTATCTACACAGGAGGTGATGTCTGACGATAATCTATGTGCTAATAGCCTGTGAGGGACGCAAATCACGTGCCTGATAAAGTGTCATCTGCTCTTGCTGGCAAGGCGACCTTCTCGCGTGGTTGCTGCGTAAAACACTTCTCAGCGAAACTGGGAGCTGCGTCAAGCTACTTCCCTACAATAGACATTTGAGAGCTTTTATTATCCTTATTTTATATTATTTAATCACAATAAATAGATTAGACTCTTGCGCATCATGATCCAAGAACAGTTAAACATGTATAAATATAAACTTCTGGGGAATGCAGACTTTCAGAAACGTGGACCCAAGCCTGGTGTTTCCTGTTATAATGCTGATAAAATTCATAAAGCACAACACGATACTGAGCAGCGGTTCCGTGTTCAAGTCATTGAATGGATAAAGAACTTGTAGTACTGCTCTTTGGCATCAGGTACCTGAGTACCTAAGTACATCCACCTAGCATTAAGATGCTCACTATGTCCAGGAAAGAAAAAAACTTTTTTAGCAAAAGGATTTAAAAAAATTGGACAAAAGTTCTTAAAAGCAGTTGATAATATATGGTAGGGCACCGTTATTCGTGGGGGTTTGGTTCCGGCCCCTCCCACGAATGAAGATAATCTTCAAGTTCTTTACCCGGAAGTAAAACCCCCATGTATCATATTACATGTGTGAATGACTAACCGGAAGTAAAATGCTATGTATCTATTACATGTGCTAAAATATGCTTCTTAAACACATTCTATAGACAGTCTTACTCATTAATACAGTATTAAAGAAGCAAAATGTAGGAATGATTAAGAAAAACTTTTTAAATTTGCAGTATGATATTTATTAATAAAATATATAAACATTATACAGCATACATATATGGTCGGTCCTATCAAGGCCCTGACATCATGTCAGATCACAGTCTAGTGATGAGTAAACTCAAAACCCGCCTCAAGAGAAACTCGCACAACAAAGTTAAAGTCAAACACGACATTGGCAGACTCAAGGAGAACAGTATCCTCAATTCCTTCCAAACCGAGCTTAGGAAAAACATTGAGCAGATGAATCACACGAATGACATCAATGAGCGCACAAACAACTTATACCAAGCCATAAACAATGCCACCGAAAAATCCATCCCAATAAAGAGATGCACACGAAAACCCTGGATATCAGATAACACCTTGAGACTGGCGGACCGCAAAAGAGAACTTAAAAGCAACATGAACCAATCCCAAGAGAAACATGCTGAATACAAAAGACAATGCAACAAGGTTCGGACAGCTACTATAAAGGACAAAGAGGAGTGGTTGAAATCTAAATGCCAAAGTATCGAGAACAGCGCTCAAGAGAATAGTTGCCGCGAAACCTATAAGCTGATCAAAGATCTTAATTGTAAGTTCCAACCTCGCCAATTGACAATTAAAGATGAATCGGGCAACATACTCCAATCAAAAAAGGAAGTCCTTAAGCGTTGGACAAGTTACTGCAAATCTCTCTACAAAGCTCAAGATACAAAACACAATACTATTGTTGATATGCTAGATAAAATTGCACCGGTAGTTGAAGATCACGCTGACGACATAATGCTTGATGAGGTAAGACTAGCAATGAAACAGCTCAAACCCCATAAAAGTCCTGGTACTGACAACATCATTGGAGAAATTCTCCAGGCCAGTGGTGATGCTCTTGTTAAATAAATCCACAAACTTTGCAATGAAATTTGGTCTGCAGAGTACATCCCCAATGAATGGACAAAAGAAATTGCTGTCACTATTCCAAAGAAAGGAGATCTCATAATGTGTAATAACTACCAAACTCTTTCCCTGATAAATCACATGACGAAAATCCTTCTCAGTATTATTCTTAAATGCTTGAAAAGCAGAACAGAGCCCTAGCTGAAGAACAAGCTGGATTCCAGCATGATAGAAGTACGGTGTAGCAGATACTCATCCTCAGACTACTGGCAGAGAGAGTCATTGAGAAAGGCAGAACAGCATTTAACTGTTTCATCGACTTTCAGAAGGCGTTCGACACTATTATTCATGACGTTATTTGGGCAGTACTTAAATCTTACGGCGTTGATCCCAAACTGATTAGAATGCTCAAAGCTATCTATGAAAGCTCTAAAGCAGCAGTGCGCCTTGATAACGGAATCGGCGAATGGCTCAACTTGGGTCCAGACAAGGTGACCCACTGCTGCCAACCATATTTATTATCTACTTAGAAAGAATAATGCAGGAGATCCAAGAAAGTGGGAGTGGCATCTCAATCCATGGTTATAAAATCAACAACCTGTGCTTCACTGACGACATTGCTCTTATTGAGGCTGACATGGATTCCCTCCAGGAAGATGTTAACACTATCCACGAGAAAAACAGCAAAATGGGTTTGAAAATCAACATAAAAAAGACCAAGACTATGGTTTTTGGGAATCAAGATGCCCTCAATATAAATATCACTGTCAATAGAGAACAAATCGAAAATGTCACTGAGTTTGAATATCTTGGCAGCCTTTTCACTCATGACAATAACTGCAACCGAGAGATAGCGAGGATGATTGTTAAAACCCCCAAGTGCTCCATAAGCTTTACCAAAGTGTGGAACAGTTCAATGATAAACATCAAGAAAAAACTCCAAATACTGCACACATGTGTTTTTAGTGTCCTTTATGCAGCAGAAACCTGGGTGATGACCAAAACCACAATGAAGAAGTTGCAAGCCTTAGAAATGGCATGCTATCGCAGAATACTCAACATAAGTTGGTTCCACAGAGTCAGAAACAAAGATATCATCGACCGATTGGACATCAAGACCAACATCACCAAAACCATCATCAAACGTAAACTCATTTTCTTTGGCCACATCTGTAGGATGCACGACTCAAGAGTTGTCAAACAGGTTATTTTTGTGATCATTGAAGGCACAAACAGAAGGGGCAGACCTAGAACAAGATGGACTGATAACATCAGAGACTGGTGCAACAACAGCATCCAAGTGCTTTACAACAGAGTGCAAGACCGATAATGCTGGCATAGTATTGTGAAGACAGCCTCCGACACCAACGGGCTCTGGACCTATGGAGCTTAATGAAATAATGAAATGATATATACAGGTCATTCTCAAAAAATTAGCATATTGTGATAAAGTTAATTATAATTATTTTCTGTAATGTACTGATAAACATTAGACTTTCATATATTTTAGATTCATTACACACAACTGAAGTAGTTCAAGCCTTTTATTGTTTTAATATTGATAATTTTGGCAAAAAATAAAGAAAAACCAAAAATCCCTATCTCAAAAAATTACCATATTTCATCCGACCAATAAAAAAAAAAGTGTTTTTAATCCAAAAAAAGTCAACCTTCAAATAATTATGTTCAGTTATGCACCCAATACTTGCTCAGGAATCCTTTTGCAGAAATGACTGCTTCAGTGCGGCGTGGCATGGAGGCAATCAGCCTGTGGCACTGCTGAGGTGTTATGGAGGCCCAGGATGCTTCGATAGCGGCCTTAAGCTCATCCACAGTGTTGGGTCTGGTGTCTCTCAACTTTCTCTTCACAATATCCCACAGATTCTCTATGGGGTTCAGGTCAGGAGAGTTGGCAGGCCAATTAAGAACAGTAATACCATGGTCAGTAAATCATTTAGCAGTGGTTTTGGCACTGTCAGCAGGTGCCAGGTCATGCTGAAAAATGAAAATATTCATCTCCATAAAGCTTTTCAGCAGATGGAAGCATGAAGTGCTCCAAAATCTCCTGATAGCTAGCTGCATTGACCCTGCCCTTGATAAAACAGTGGACCAACACCAGCAGCTGACATGGCACCCCAGACCATCACTGACTGTGATACTTGGCACTGGACTTCAGGCATTTTGGCATTTCCTTCTCCCCAGTCTTCCTCCAGACTCTGGCACCTTGATTTCTGAATGACCTGCAAAATTTGCTTTCATCTGAAAAAAGTACTTTGGACCACTGAGTAACAGTCCAGTGCTGCTTCTCTGTAGCCCAGGTCAGGCGCTTCTGCCGCTGTTTTTGGTTCAAAAGTGGCTTGAACTGGGGAATGCGGCACCTGTAGCCCATTTCTTGCACACGCCTGTGCACGGTGTCTCTGGCTGTTTCTACTCCAGACTCAGTCCACTGCTTCCACAGGGCCCCCAAGGTCTGGAATCGACCATTCTTTCACTTTTTCCTTCCCACAGACGTCCCACTGAGTGCCTTGATACAGCACTCTGGGAACAGCCTATTCGCTCAGAGATTTCTTTCTCTGTCTTACCCTCTTGCTTGAGGGTGTCAATGATGGCATTCTGGACAGCAGTCAGGTCGGCAGTCTTACCCATGATTGCGGTTTTGAGTAATGAACCAGGCTTGGAGGTTTTAAAAGCCTCAGGAATCTTTTGCAGGTGTTTAGAGTTAATTGGTGGATTCAGATGATTAGGTTAATAGCTCGTTTACAGTACCTTTCATGATATGCTAATTTTTTGAGATAGGACTTTTGGGTTTTCATGAGCTGTATGCCAAAATCATTAGTGTTAAAACAATAAAATACCTGAAATATTTCAGTTGGTGTGCAATGAAGCTAAAATATCTGAACATTTAATTTTTATCAGTACATTACAGAAAATAATGAACTTTACCACAATATGCTAATTTTTTTAGAAGAACCTGTGTGTGTGTGTGTGTATATATATATATATATATATATATATATATATATATATATATATATATATATATATATATATAAAAGAACATGAAGTGTAATACAGAAAAGTGGTTTGATAATTTGCACATTAGTGGTTAAAAATGCTTTTCAGACACCTACTAGAGGGAGGCATTGCATTATTTATTGTACTGTACATAAAGAACATAAAAGTGTGACGTAATGAGCTTTCAGCCCGACCTAGAATGCAGCGTGAGATGGCAGAGTGGATTTATTATTCAAAGGAGAGGCACTTAAGCAGAGCGCTTTACATACAGTATTGATGGCAAAGAAAAACACAAACAACATTAAACACTGGAACCAGAGAGAACACAAGGAAGCAGGGACTTGATGTGAGACAATCTTGTGGCGCAGAGGTGAGCGTGCGGTTTGTGTTTATAGGGAGTAGATGAGAGGAGTGAATTCAGGTGTGAACTGCATTCAGCCCGAGCAGCTCAGCCACGCCCCTCAGCCAGAGCGGGCAGAAAACAGGGAACACAAATTAGCAGGGATCTGATGTGAGTTAATCCACTGGCGCCGAGGTGAGCGTGCTTATGTTTATTGGGAGTAGATGAGAAGAGTGAATTCAGGTGTGAGCCACCCAAGCAGCTCAGCGACGCCTCTCAGCCGGAGCGAAGAGAAAAGAAGAACACAGCCGCCAAAATCAAAGTCCCCCAAAACACAGACCATAAGAAAAAGAACATAAAAGAACATGAAATGTAATAAATTGGATACCAAAAGGATAAAATGCTACAGTACATAAAATCTCACACACAAACATTCTAAACATGAACTTAGGTACTGTACTGGAATAATAATTGAGAAACACTTTAATACTGCAGTGCTTTACTACAGTTCAGATGATTGTTCCTCTTCAGGCACTTCAGAAGAAACTGTCGTTTCTTCAGGAGAAACTCTTATTTCTTCAGAAGAGATATCCAATGTCATTACCTTTTTGTGGCGCTTAGACTCCTTACCAGAAGCCAGAGAAGACGCGGGGCATTTGAGTGGCATCATAGAGCTTAACTGGTAATTAAAACACACTAAAAAATGCACATTGACAACTTTTTGCGCGATTGAGGGAAAAAACGGGCGTATTCATCATCTCAACCAATCAGCAGGAGGGAGAAACAAAAGCTTTCAGCCATTGGCTAAATTTGAGTCACGTTCCAGTTACTTCCAGGTTTGTCGGCAATCCGTGAGTATGCATGGGCGCGAGTGCAAAACCGAGAATGGTCAAGTGCCTACTGTACTGCCTACTAGTGGTAGAAAGAAACCTTTTGAGAGGTGAGACTTAATCTTTAAAAAAAGTAATAAAAACTTTTGTTGACCCTGATGTGCACGTGACTTGCCCTCCTTTGCCCGTCAATATTTCTTGTTTTTTTTAATTGGTTATCGCAGATTGCTGGCACACGATCACCACTCTTCGGTCTGGAGTTCTCTGCTCGCAGACTAATTCATAGTTTACAAAAAAAGAAAATAAACAAATTGGAGAAAGACATCTATTCTTTTTTTCCAGTGGTGAAAAACCTATATGCTGCTTATCTTATCTCTGCTCCCAAACCGTGCAAATATAAACGTCACATGGGTTACAGAGTATGAGTGAAACCATGTGACCTATGTTCTGTTGTGATATCAACAGCTGGACGAGGAGGCCAATATTAACAGTATCGATGATTACGTGGAGCTGCTGTATGAGGACGTTCCAGAGAAAATCAGAGGAGCCACACTCATTCTGCAGCTGGCGCGTAATTCTGACAACCTGGAGGAGCTCCTTCAGAACGGTATACCACAATGTCAAATTACAACACAGGGAAAAATTCACCAATCAGATGCCGTGAAAAAGGGATGAGTTCAGTAAAACTGATTGCATGACAGAAAGTCAGTGGGGCATTTAAAAAGAATAAATTCTTCGCCCCACTCAGCTGATTGAAAACAGGTCCAACCCTGAACACAAATGTCATATTTTCCTGTCATAGTCACAACACCACCTACTGACAAATTGTAATATACTGATTGTGTGTCTTGATGCCCAACTATTTTATACAGTACTCTACAGCACTGCTCTAAAAGGTCTGAAGACCTTGATGATGTCTGGTAAATTTATCACTGCAGATCAAACATCACTTCTGCAGTACAGCGACTCCAGAAGTCCTTGTAAACGCCCTCGAGATGTTGCGAATCTTACAAAGTTTGACACACACCTGTGAACATGGGAAATAATTAACATTTTATGGTTCTGGCCCATAAGTGTTGAAAATGGCTACACAGCCCCCTCAGAGGGAGGGAGGGATGGATGGATGGATGGATGGGAACATAAAAGCTGCTCATCCACTGGACCACCTCTCAACAGTCAAAGGGTTGTCTGCATTTTAAAGTGGTTGTCTGTAAGCATTAATATCACTCGCAGGGTGGTGCATTGGTGTAGCAGTTAGCATGTCCACCTCACAGCAAGAAGTTTCTGGGTTCAATTCCATTCTGGGGTGTTTCTGTTTGGAGTTTGCAGCTTATCCTTGTGCGTGTGTAGATTACCTCCGGGTACCCCCATTTAGCTCTCACAGTCTCAATACATTCGGCTAACTTGTTCCAAATTGCCCCTGGATGTGAATGAGGTGGTGTGTGTGTGTGTGTGTGTGTGTGTGTGTGTGTGTGTATGTGTGTGTGTGTGTGTGTGTGTGTGTGTGTGTGTGTGTGTGTGGTGGCTGTGAAATGGTCTGCTTAACTTTTTAGGGTCGAATCCGCCTTCTCCCAGTGTTGGCTGAGATAGGTTTCATCCTCCCTGCAACTGAGAGAGACAGAGAGAGAGTGTTCATGTGAAACGTTCTGGAATCAAATATATAATAATGAGCATGATATTTGTTTAGTTAGATTTATTTAACCCTGGTAAAGCCCTTTAAAAAGTTATTTTTATCTTTGTTCAAGTTGTGATTGAGGGGTAAATGATGTGGGGTGTGCCTGAGTGAGCACCAGGGGCATCCATATGATCCAACCGTCAGCTCAGCCAGTGCCTTTTACTAATTTAGCAGAAATGCTTTATCGAGACTCCGAGCTCATACACACAGAGTAAATGTACACCTCTTTTAAGTTTGCTTGGTGCTGCATTATGTGGAAACCATAACTCTGAGATCAGGAAGCCTTGTGGCATTTACGTGATGTCGTACATGTACGTGTGAAAACACAGACGATCCTTTTCCACATAATATTTCCCAGCTGTGTTCTCAGAGGCACACATCCAGTGTCCATCTCTCCTGTCACGATGCATTAGATCCTTCATAAGCCTGTCAGTAGTGTTACTGTTTTTTTTTTAAATAGTGATGAGGCTGTAACAGAGTCACGGCAGGGTCATACGGAAACGACAGGGTCACAACGTGCATGTCCGCTCACAGAGGAAGTCTCATTGCTCATGTCGCACGAAACGTGACCTCTCCTCCTCTCTCTTTCCCTGAGCTCCTGGGTCCTCTGACCCTTCTTCTCTTCTCTGTAGCTCACACTCTGTCTTGCTCTCTGTTGCTTTAACCCCTCTTCTATCATTTCCTTTCTGTGTACTTCACCCTTCACCCATTTTTCTCCTCACGGAAAGGCAGGCCACATGTTCTTGCCTTTTAACGCCGCTCCTTCACCTCAACCCAGCCATGATGCTTCGTGATATTTCTCTGATGAATGCAGCGGTCTGAAAACATCATCAAATCACTGAGAAATGAGGAAAGTAGGGTTGAGGGAGCTGACTGACTGCTTTCTGTTAACCTGCTGTCTTACCCAACATGATATTTGCAGGCAGGTGTCCAAGGGAAGGTTAGAAAGTAACTCTGCTTTCCAGAAATGCAATGACATAATGTTCCCAGAATGCACCATAGACACAGTTTTTTCAGGGAAGGGAAAAGTTTAGTGTTCTCCACACAATTTTTAATCCAAATTCCTTCCACTATATTGTTCTTAAAGCACAGCAACATAGTAAGGTCCTGAGTTCAAGTCCCAGAGTTTTACCTGTTCTCCCTGTGCTCGGGTGGGTTTTCGCAGGTACTCCAGATTTCCTCCCACAATCAAAAGAGGTCCATGAAAAGCTAATTTGCTGTCCAAATTTGCCCCTAGGTGTCAGTGTACATGTGAATGGTTGTGTGGTTGTTGACTCAGTGATCGACTGGCAGGGTGTTCTTTGCCTTCGCTTAGTTGTCTACCATTATAGATACTGGCCTCCCTGCGACCATAGTCGAATTAAGCAGCTCAGAAGATGAATGAATAAATGAAAATGTGTGCATTGCCAGTGGTGTCCTCTGGTGGACAAACTGCAATGAGAAAACTTGATCCAGCATGAATGAAATACTATAGCTCACCTTTATTTTCAAATGATCTGCCATTAAAAACACCAGTAGCTCATAGTTAATTGCATGAGGCTATAGGACCAGGCGCAAACCGAAGCTCCATTAACCATGCAGTCATATTTACTTATTTATTTATTTTTACGTTCACTTGTGCTTCACATCTTGATAGGAAGAGAGGTTTCTGAGGTTGAACAGTTTTTAGTCATCCATATTGTGTGTGTGTGTGTGTGTGTGTGTGTGTGTGTGTGTGTGTGTGTGTGTGTGTGTGTGTGTGTGTGTGTGTGTCCGCACGCGCGCATGGTTTACAGAGACCGCTCTGGGAGCCTTGGCCCGAGTACTAAGGGAGGACTGGAAGCAGAGTGTGGACTTGGCAACCACCATCATCTATGTCTTCTATTGTTTCTCGAGGTATTAAACTTGATAACAGAATCTGCACTAAACACTTTCTGATTGGGAACGTTGGAACTATTCTCATATGTTATTCAGGATATATTGTGTTTTTTTCTTTAAATAATCATGCGAGAACGATTCCTCATCATAATAATGCCTCCTGTCAGGACCTATTAGAGAAAGGGATTCAGAGGGTGGCTATGAAAAACCTGTAGTTGATCTTGGCTACGGTGTAGTTAATTGTTTCTCTACTGGGCTGCAGAATGTATTCGGTTCACATCGGATCATGTTTGGTGCGAGCTGCAGCTTTATTTTGGCATGTCTGAATGTAGTCCAGGTCCAGGAGTCAACCCAAGTGAACATTTCTTCCCCAGTTTCATCCAGTTCCATGCACTGATTACTCACTATAAGATCGGTGCCCTGTGCATGAACATCATGGAGCATGAGTTGAAGAGGTACGACCTGTGGCAGGAGGAGCTGCAGAAGAAGAAGCGGGCTGATATCCTTTCTGCATGGTTGAATATGAGGAAAAAGGGAGACAGGAGTCATTCAGGGGTCAAGTGGTTAAGTCGGGTCAACAGTTAGCAGCGCGTTAGCGTTTCCTTTGATCCAGAACACCATGTCGACAAAGTAACTGATCTGAGGTGATGTTCACGCTTCCTGGTACAACTGACCCGCCTCGGATTTTTTGCTCGGGTATGGTACAGTTTGAATATTATGAGTGTCTTCTTCTTTTCGTTGTGGCTGTTCCCTTCAGGGGTTGCCACAGCGAATCATCTGCCTCCATCTTCATGTTTGATTTGGTTCATAGGTTTTTATGTCGGATGCCCTTTCTGACACAACCCTTTAGCGAGGGACAGAAACACGCTGATGGCTTTGCAGCTCCTCTTTATGAAAGTCAGCAACGGTTCTTTTGCATGAACCTCTCACCATAGACAGTGAGAGACATGGCTGGCCTTTGATAACCCAGTTAGCTGTACTGTGGAAGGGGGGGGGGGGGGGGGGAGACAGTGGCAACCTTGTGGAGAGTGGGACTCGAACCTCCAACCTTAGGATCAGTGATCCAGCACCCAATACCACTAGACCACCACTGCCCCATATTATGAATGTATAGGAAGAAAATAAACAAATGGAATTGGATATTCTCTGATCCGTCTCAGAGCCCGAGTTGGATCTCTGCTAATGTCAGTGGCATATGAAGAGATCAAATAGTTTGGGTTATACCACAATCTCTGAACTGATATAAAAGGATGATTCGCCTGGTGAGGCAGAATGAGTCATGTAGAGGAAATGGAGTAACTTTTTTTAAATTTAGATGTCAAGATTATATGAAATATAGCATTTACCAAAGGTGAGCCGAGCAGGAGCGATAGAAATGGATTCTGTCCATCCGAATGATTGTTATTGCTATAACTTTGGAAGGAAATGACATAAGCTCCCCAAATCTGGTGTATGAGCCAACCTCAGGGGCAAATATGGTGGGATTGGTTATAAGTGACCTCGACCTTGTTTAAAAGGCACATGATCATTTTGTCTCTATTCGACATGCTAGAGCTTGTCACCCTGAATTTACATCGGCGCATGAGGTCAGTGATTTCTATTCAAAAAGGGGGTGGAGCTTCATGATTTCACTCTGTGTATGATTATGGTATAAGAAGGAAGCAGGGCATGCAAGAGATGAAACTTGAAGGAATCGTGTTCCCAAGTTCGTCAAAATCCCCTACGAGAGTGCATCAAGGTCTATTACGCCCTGTTAAGGTCTTAGTGCAGCGTACTACTATTACCATGTCAATCAAGATTTTTGTCAATTCATAATACATTATAATTGCACACCTCCAACAAATTCCTTCAAGATCACTATGATTCGATTCCACAACACACACATACACACACACACACACACACACACACACACACACACACACACACACACACACCTTTGTCGATTTTCTTAAATCATGAAAATTGTGGACGTTATGTCCCAGTGTAAACCCAGCATTAATGTGATAACTTTGGAAGGAAATGACATCGGATCACCACATTTGGCGGATGGGTTCGCTCAGGAAGTTCATCAATTACTGCCGCATACTCTGAGACTACAACAAGGGCTTTTCCTCATGCTCCTCCACTTTAAATAAGAAAACAGAATGTTTTTTAAACATCTGAAAATGCTTCAGAAAGCAGGTATTCGGTGAAATGAATGAACAGAATAACTGCGTTTCCACTGCAGCTTTAGTAGATACTGTAGCAGGGATCCCAGACAGCCGCGATTTCATGGAATTCCGCTATTTTTACAGAAACACACTGACGGCTTTGCACCCTACACTTTACGAAAGTCAGCAATCGTTCTTTTACATGAACCTCTCAGCATAGACAGTGAGAGACATGGCCCGCATTTGATAACCCAGTGATATCATGTCATATGACATCTAAGCCATTGGTAAGTTATGTTTCCTTTTTACAGAACTTTTTCCGAAGTACCTTGAAATGGTAAATTGTCTTCAGCTTCACGGGCCCTGCGGCCCCCTTGATCCCCGACTGAAATATTTTATTTCCTCTATTTCTAAACCCGTTTCCTCTATTTTTTAAAACCTCATTGGGATCCCTGTTGTAGGTACTATAGCAGAATAATCAGGTCGGTGTAATAGAACAACGGGGGGCAAAACACACTGGATTTACTTTCAGTTCATTTTGAATCAGGAAAGACTTTTTAATGAATGTTTTATTTTTTTAGGTTTTTTTAATTTTATATTTTCATTTCTGTCTTCCTCTCGGCTCCAATTCTTTTAAAACCAAAAGAAATATGATTAAGCAAAAAGCCTAAGCAGTGTTGTGTTAAACTACTTTGACTGGTTGAACTGGAAGAAGACCATGAAAACCAAAATGTGAAGAAAGAGTATGAGAAGGCGCTGAAGAAGTACCACGGCCTGCTGAGCAAACAGGAGCAGCTGCTGAGAGGTGACGTATCAGACTGTTTATGCATGAGATGGAGAAGGTATATATATATATATATATATATATATATATATATATATATATATATATATATATATACACACACACACACACACACACACACACACACACACACATACATAAAATTGTGTGTGTGTGTGTGTGTGTGTGTGTCCTTTGTTATGGGCTGTCAAAGTCATCCATTCATTCATTCATTTTCTGAACCGCTTAATCTTAATTAGGGTTAGGGAGAGGCTGGTGCCCATCTCAGCGATGGCAGGGTACACCCTGAACAGCTTGCCAGTCCATTACAGGCTAGAAACATGCTGATGGCAACCCAGTGACATTCTCTTTACGAAAGGCAGAGATGGTTCTTTTACATGAGCCTCTCACCACAAACAATAAGAGACATGTTCGGCCTTTGATAACCCAATTAGCTGCACTGGGGGGTGGGGGGGGTGATAGTGAGACTTGAATCCCTGACCTTTGGATCAGTAAGCCAGCACTTTACCACTGGGCCACCACTACCATTCCATTAGATACAGAAAATATAATGTGTTGTTAATTTAACCCTGAATAATTAACAGTCCGTGGTGCCCTTTGACCCTGTACTGGCTATAGTTCTTCTGTGAAATGAAGAAATTAAAATACAAGTGCACTGGTGTAATACAATGTTGGAGGCACAGCCTGAAGGCGGTGGTGTGATTTTTGTTTCTCGTACTGGTGTTTTCCTGAAAAATAAGTTGATTCGTTAGAAAACTCCTTTTTTCAGGGATGGGAATTTTCCGCCAATCGGCAGATTTCCGCCTTTTTGTAAGTCAAATGGGTCATTTTTGAGATCGATGCAAATCCGTTGTAAAAATCTGGGGGGGGTGGGAGGTAGTGCTTTTATCACTAATCATCTGGTCATATTATATCCAAATCCGTGAGGTGCTCCCCTCGTTTTGTTTATCTGTGTGGTTGTTGATATCGCCCAGTGGAGTGAAACACAGCTGGTTCTGGTTTATTGCACGTGTCAGGCTTCGTAATATGATATGCCAGTCTGGTCATCTTGCCGTGGGCCCATGGCACAGAGAGCAAATGTCAGATCATCAACAGAAGTGATCGAGCAGCATCTGGTGAATTTTGTCATCAAAGAAGCAAGAAAAGCGTCGATTGGTTTTTCAGAAACGAGGTGAAACGTCCTGTCCAACCACGAGCATGTTTATATGGGAATTCTCCTCTAACAAAGGTTTGGTTTTCCGTGCGAGATTTTGGAAGTGTACGTCTTCAGCAGCACCGACCACAAAAATGTGTTTCTGACTGCAGTATGTCTTAGATTTAGTCATGTATTTGTTTATGAAAATGCCAGCGTTTAAAGTTCTTGAGCGCAAGAATGAACATCTCGTCAAGGAACTTGACCAGAGCGTTAGAATAAATTAAGATGGGCATGGCTGGAGAAAACAGTAAAGATGCACTGAGCTTATACTCGCGGACTTCATCAGGAAAGTGTACGTGACCGGGAAAGTTTTGTACACATACTGTGACGATTTAATCTGCAATGGATCCGAAGGCTGTGTTGCTATTGAGAACCATGCCAGAAGTAAGAAGCATATAGAGAAGGTGACACTGAGGAAAACCAACGATACACTGTCAAGTGCTTTACACAACAATTTCTCACTTGCTGATTATACATGACACACACTTGGCAGACTCCTACTGTACAAATGTATTAGTTGAGGGATCGATGCAGCTGAAACATGGCTTATACTCAGTGCTGTAGTGGTGGGTACACGCCGTGTATCCACTTGTTTTACTGGGTTTAATGAGTTGCGTGTACTGACTTCATTTGGTCTACTATATAGTTGATCAACGTAAATTTCCGCCACTGTGTCAATAAAAAGCGGAGATGAAGTGATAAATAGTTTCAAAGCCAAAGCCACACCCTCCCCGTGGGCAGAGGTGCTGCTGCGTGCCTCGTTCGCTTCGCTGCCATCGTGTACACACTCATTTTTTGACCACTACAGCACTGGTTATACTCTTTGGTCACTTGGCTAATCAACAAGAAAAAGGTGAAGTAAAATATTTTATCATTTTATTTTTCATAAGGTTCTCTTTAAAAATATTCCTTCCAGGAGACATCAATCAAGCTCCTTTTTGTAAGTATAAGCCCAAAGCTTTTGGGGGGGCTTTGCCCCCCTGAATCCCCCCCGCAGGGCCACTGCTCCCGCTCCCCCGCACGGGGCCTGGGCAGCCCCCTTGACCCCTGCCAATTTCCTCCTTTTCCATAAAGGCATGTTCTCATCCCTGTTTTTTACCGAATCTTCTATCGTACTGATATAATCATGCTATTATTACGATTAAAATCTACTGGGGAAGTTACAAGTTCAGGTCATTTCCTGTTCCATTATGGATTTGCAGAAAAACAATATAATTTCAGCAAATATATATTTTTATTTTTTATGAGGCTGTTTTGGTAAAATTACCACTGTATGGTTTCTTTCCATTTTCTCCTCCTCCATTTCTAATTGCACTGTCCGGGCTTCTCTCTCTCTCTCTCTCTCTCTCTCTCTCTCTCTCTCTCTCTCTCTCTCTCTCTCTCTCACACACACTCACACTTTATAAACCACTCCCGTTCTCGACTATGATTATTAAAAAGTTATCAGTGGTTAATTTATCACAGAGCTTTAATGCTAATGAATTATACAATCAGCATTATTGCATATTTTTTAATCGCTCTATAGTCCAAATATATAAAGGACACTAATCCCATGATCGCTGAACACATTTTGAATGCATAGATTGTGAGGATGGTGATAACAGGCTGTTAATCATATCTAATCAGAGGGAGTGGAGAAACTATAACGCTGTAGTCTGGGTTGTATAGCGTGTTTATTTTTGTGCAGTTCATTTTCTGTAACTGCTTAATCCTAAAGAACTTGTTTTGTAGACAGACAAAAAATGTATCGTAACCTGGATTTTTCGTTTTTCTGGGACTATCATAAGGCGAGGTACCACTATATATATATATATACATACAGTCGGCCCCCTTCTTACGAAATTAATCCATTCCATTGCCTTTTTCGGAACCTGGAGTTTTCGTAAGTAGAGGTGCATTTTACATGTAAAACATGTGATTTGTTCCAAGGCTCCCAAGACTACCCTTTAAAAATTATAAAAGCATTCCTTTTAAAGTACTTACTTCGTGTTGACCATGACTTCTTAGCAGAGTTATAATCTTACAATGACCTTGGCACCGGGAATCACTTTCTCCGGGAATTACATTCGCACGCGCGTGTTGACCATGTCTTCTTAGCAGAGCGATAATCTTACAAATGTTTATGCAATGAGAGGCCAGCAGGACGGTATGTTGAGAGATAACCAATGGGATTGAGCTGCGTCATCCCATGTTTTTCGTGTACTGGATTTTTCGTATTCAAGGGTTTTCATAAAAAGAGGGCCAACTGTGTGTGTGTGTGTGTGTATATATATATATATATATATATATATATATATATATATATATATATATATATATATATATATATATATATATATATACATACATACAATTATAGTTATTTTTTCATGATATTTTCCTGACAGTTGCTCTGTATCTACTGCTGAACCTCTCTGAGGACACGCGCATAGAGCTGAAGATGAGGAACAAAAATATAGTGCACCTGCTGGTGAAAACTCTGGACCGGGAGAGCAAGGAGCTTCTGGTGCTTGTTGTGTCCTTCCTCAAGAAGCTCAGCATATTTTTAGAGAACAAGAACGATATGGTGAGGACACACACACACACACACACACACACACACATTTTTAAGAGAGTCAGTGTGTACTGTGGCTACGATAAACACATTGGATCGGAAGCTGGTTAGAGATGCTGTAATGGACTTGAGTTTCTTGAGGTCTGTGAGGCTGTTGCACCGGGTGCACTAGCCCAGAGATACATTACAAACCGGGCCAGGACTGTATCACGTGACCTTTTTGGGTGTGTTCCAGGCTGAAACGGACACTGTGGAGAAGTTGGCTATGCTGGTCCCTTGTGATCATAAAGATCTGCTGAATGTCACTCTGCGTCTCCTACACAACCTCTCCTTCGACACGGGCCTCCGCAGCAAGATGGTGCAGGTGGGCCTGCTGCCCAAACTCACTGCCCTGCTAGGTATGCTACACGGTATAATCATCCTATTCTGATATTTCACAGAGAATCCAGCAGTGGCCTGAATTACACTGAAAGATCAGGTTAGTATTGATGTTTGTGAAAGTTATACTGGAGAACCAAAACACTAACAGCACTGTTTAATCCACATCTCCTGCTTTACTGTCACATGAACTTGTAGTACATCTTGATTTGTGCCAGTTATTAAAGTGCTGTATTAAACTATATAGTTCTATAGTCATGGACTAAACCTTGGATGGTTAGTGCATGTCCTTCCAGTGTCTACATGCACCCACCACTGGAAACTCATCAAGGCTGCTGCAGCACTGAGGTTATGCCTTGCATGATGATGGGCAGCAAAAAATAAATAAAATAAATAATAACAAAACTAAAACCCAAAAAAGACACCACCACCACCACCAAGCAGACTCGTAAAGAATAAACAACACAATCTAACTCCGGTAAAATTAATGTTTATGGAGTAAATCCTAACAGAACATGAAGTTAAGAAAGGTATGTGAAAAGTAACAACAGGCGGTACAGATTAAAAGCAGAAATTACAAGAGGAATAGAAAGGAAAGGCAGTGAAAAGCAGACTCAGACCTCAATCAGAAGCTCTGCCTTCAGGCAGTGCCCAAATCTATACATTCAATTTTCTTAAATTATGTTCATATTACTCACCAGCACAACATAAAGCTGGGGGCAGTGTTGGTCTAGTGGTATAAGGCGCCGGATCGCTGATCCAAAGGTTGGGGGTTCGAGTCCCACTCTCCACACGGTTGCCACTGCCCCCCCCCCCCCCCCCCCCGTGCAGATAACTGGGTTATTAAAGGCCGGCCATGTCTCTCACTGTCTATGGTGTGAGGCATGTAAAAGAACCATTGCTGACTTTCGAAAAGAGTAGGCTGCAAAGCCGTCGGCGTGTTTCCGCCCTGTGATGGCCTGGCGAGCTGTCCAGGGTGTACTCTGCCCTCACCCTGAGTTGGCTGGGATGGGCACCAGCCTTCCCGTGACCCTAATTAGGATGAAGTTACAGAAAATGAATTAGGATGAAGTTACAGAAAATGAAATGATGAACAACATAAAGCGAACAAGTGCATACGATTTCAGAATTTCACTTTGAATCCTTTGAAAAGTTGTAATCATTCAATGGGAAAAAATTATATATATATATATATATATATATATATATATATATATATATGTATATGTATACTAGTCCTTCTCAAAAAATTAGCATATTGTGATAAAGTTCATTATTTTCTGTAATGTACTAATAAAAATGAAAATTTCATATATTTTAGATTCATTGCACCTCAACTGAAATATTTCAGGTCTTTTATTGTTTGAATACTGATGATTTTGGCATACAGCTCATGAAAACCCAAAATTCCTATCTCAAAAAATTAGCATATTTCATCTGACCAATAAAAACAGTGTTTTTAATACAAAAAAAGTCAACCTTCAAATAATTATGTTCAGTTCTGCACTCAATACTCGGTCGGGAATCCTTTTGCAGAAATGACTGCTTCAATGTGGCGTGGCATGGAGGCAATCAGCCTGTGGCACTGCTGAGGTGTTATGGAGGCCCACGATGCTTCAATAGCGGCCTTAAGCTCATCCACAGTGTTGGGTCTGGTGTCTCTCAACTTTCTCTTCACAATATCCCACAGATTCTCTATGGGCTTCAGGTCAGGAGAGTTGGCAGGCCAATTGAGCACAGTAATACCATGGTCAGTAAACCATTTAGCAGTGGTTTTGGCACTGTGAGCAGGTGCCAGGTCGTCCTGAAAAATGAAATCTTCATCTCCATAAAGCTTTTCAGCAGATGGAAGCATGAAGTGCTCCAAAATCTCCTGATAGCTAGCTGCATTGACCCTGCCCTTGATAAAACACAGTGGACCAACACCAGCAGCTGACATGGCACCCCAGACCATCACTGACTGTGGGGACTTGACACTGGACTTCAGGCGTTTTGGCATTTCCTTCTCCCCAGTCTTCCTCCAGACTCTGGCACCGCGATTTCCGAATGACATGCAAAATTTGCTTTCATCCAAAAAAAGTACTTTGGACCACTGAGCAACAGTCCAGTGCTGCTTCTCTGTAGCTTCTGCCGCTGTTTCTGGTTCAAAAGTGGCTTGACCTGGGGAAAGTGGCACCTGTAGCCCAGTCCACTGCTTCCACAGGTCCCCCAAGGTCTGGAATCGGCCCTTCTCCACAATCTTCCTCAGGGTCCGGTCACCTCTTCTGGTTGTGCAGTTCTGGACGTCCCACTGAGGTGGCTTGATAGAGCACTCTGGGAACAGCCTATTCGCTCAGAGATTTCTTTCTGTGTCTTACCCTCTTGCTTGAGGGTGTCAATGATGGCCTTCTCGACAGCAGTCAGGTCGGCAGTCTTACCCATGATTGCAGTTTTGAGTAATGAACCAGGCTGGGAGTTTTTAAAAGCCTCAGGAATCTTTTGCAGGTGTTTAGAGTTAATTGGTGGATTCAGATGATTAGGTTAATAGCTCGTTTACAGTACCTTTCATGATATGCTAATTTTTTGAGATAGGAATTTTGGGTTTTCATGAGCTGTATGCCAAAATCATCAGTATTAAAACAATAAAAGACCTGAAATATTTCGGTTGAGGTGCAATGAATCTAAAATATATGAAATTTTCATTTTTATTAGTACATTACAGAAAATAATGAACTTTATCACAATATGCTAATTTTTTGAGAAGGACTAGTAGATACAGTCATCCCTTGAATATCACGGGTAATGTAGAAAAGAACTGGCCGCGATATTCGAAAAACTGCGAAGTAGGAACACCCCCCCCCCCCCCGCTCCCATTTCTACCATGTTGTCTCATTTCTATATGTTTTCGCGTCTATACAATATCAAGAAGTGTATATTAAACATTACACAGTTATATGCATATGTAAATACTGTAATGTATTAATATTTAAATAGAATTTATATATAAATACTTTAAGTACTGTATTCAACTCTGACAATAGCTCTTCTCAGCGGTGCAGGACGTTCACAAACACTATACAGTAAGATCACAAAATCACAAAAAAATACCGCGGGAATGTGCGAGTCAAGAACGGCACGCGTCTGAGCCAATCAGTTTGCGAGATTGAGTTGAGTGGGCGGTCCCTGCCTGAACTGGGGAGGAGGGGCACTTCAGTCTGTCGTTTGGAAACAATGAACGCAGCCTGCCTTGGGTCCCTGCCCTCTACTTGCTTACATGTGAGTTTCAGCACGAATTTTGAATTTTTTATGAATTTTTTTTTTTAATACCGCGGGGCAGTAGTGGTCTAGTGGTATTGGGCGCTGGATCGCTGATCCACAGGTTGGGGGTTCGAGTCCCACTCTCCACAAGGTTGTCACTGTGTCCCCCAGTGCGGCTAACTGGGTTATCAAAGGCGGGCCATGTTTCTCACTGTCTATGGTGAGAGGTTCATGTAAAAGAACCATTGCTGACTTTCGTAAAGAGTAGCTGCAAAGTCGTCAGCGTGTTTCTGTCCCTTGCTGAAAAGGGTTGTGACAGGAAGGGCATCCGACGTAAAAACCTCTGCCAAATCAAACGTGCGAATCAGATGATTCACTGTGGCGACTCCCGAGTAAAAGGGAAAAAGCCGAAAGGAAGACAGACAGACAGACAGATGTACCAAGACCGCGATGCGTGAAGTGGCAAGGGATGACTGTATGTATGTATGTATATATACCAGTCCTTCTCAAAAAATTAGCATATCGTGATAAAGTTCATTATTTTCTGGAATGTACTGATAAAAATTAAACTTTCATATATTTTAGATTGATTGCATCCCAACTGAAATAATTCAGGTCTTTTATTGTTTTAATGCTGATGATTTTGGCATACAGCTCATGTAAACCCAAAATTCCGATCTCAAAAAATTAGCATGTTCTATTACAGACCTAAAATATGCTTCTTAAACACATTCTATAGACAGTCTTCTTCTTCTTCTTTTACTTTCGGCTGCTCCCTTCAGGGGTCGCCACAGCAAATCATCCGCCTCCATCTCACCCTGTCCTCTGCATCTTCTTTTCTGACTCCAACGACCTTCATGTCTTCCTTCACTATAAAGCTCTTCTTTGGTCTTCCTCAAGGCCTTCTGCCTGGTAGTTCCAACCTCAGCATACTACTGCCAATATACTCACTATCCCTCCTCTGTACATGTCCAAACCATCTCAATCTAGCCTCTCTGACTTTGTCTCCAAAACATCTTACATGGGCTGTCCCTCTGATATACTCATTTCTGATCCTATCCATCCTCGTTACTCCCAGAGAGAACCTCAACATTTTCATCTCTGCTACCTCCAGCTCTGCCTCCTGCCTTTTCCTCAGCGCCACTGTTTCTAAGCCATACAGCATCGCTGGCCTCACCACCGTCTTGTACACTTTTCCCTTCATTCTTGCTGACACTCTCCTATCGCACATCACACCGGACACTTTTCTCCAACCATTCCAGCCTGCCTGCACATGCTTCTTCACCTCTTTTCCACACTCTCCATTGCTCTGGATTGTTGAGCCTAAGTACTTAAAATCCTCCACCTTCGTTATCTCTGCTCCCTGTAACATCACTGTTCCTCCTGGGTCCTTCTCATTCACACACATGTATTCTGATTTTCTGAGGCTAACCTTCATTCCTCTCCTTTCCAGGGCATACCTCCACCTCTTTAGATTTTCCTGCACTTGTTCTCTGCTCTCAGTACAGATCACAATGTCATCTGCAAACATGATAGTCCATGGAGATTCACAATGTCATCTGCAAACATCATAGTCCATGGAGATTCTTGTCTCACCTCGTCTGTCAGCCTGTCCATCACCATAGCAAACAAGAAGGGGCTCAGAGCTGACCCTTGATGCAGTCCCACCTCCAGGGGCTCAGAGCTGACCCTTGATGCAGTCCCACCTCCACCTTGAACTCCTCTGTCACACCGACAGCACACCTCACCACTGTCTTACATCTCTCATACATGTCCTGCACCACTCTAACATACTTCTCTGCCACTCCAGACTTCCTCATGCAATACCACAGTTCTTCTCTTGGCACCCTGTCATATGCTTTTTCCAGATCCACAAAGGCACAATGTAGCTCCCTCTGACCTTCTCTGTACTTCTCTATTAACATCCTCAAAGCAAACATTGTATCTGTGGTGCTCTTTCTTGGCATGAAACCAAACTGTTGTTCACAAATGCTGACCTCTGCCCTTAGTCTAGCTTCCACTATTCTTTCCCATAACTTCATCGTATGGCTCATCAACTTTATCCCTCTGTAGTTGCCGCAACTCTGCACGTCTCCCTTGTTCTTAAAAATGGGCACCAGAACACTTCTCCTCCGGCATCCTCTCACTCTCTAGTACCTTGTTGAATGTTCTTGTCAGAAAATCTACTGCTACCTCTCCTAGACACTTCCATACCTCCACAGGTATGTCATCAGGACCAACTGCCTTTCCATTCTTCATCCTCTTCAATGCCCTCCTCACTTCACCCTTACTGATCTTTGCTACATCCTGCTCCCTCTCGGTCCTTTATCAATCTAACTTGCTGCTCTTCCTTCCCATCTCTTTCTCTGCTGTGCCAACCTGTATAGATCATTTTCTCCCTCTTTATTGTCCAACCTATCATACAAGTCATCATACGCCCTCTGTTTGGCCTTAGCCACTGCTACTTTCGCCTTACGCTGTGTCTCCCTGTACTCCTGTTTACTCTCTTCGGTCCTCTCTATGTCCCACTTTTTCTTAGCTAACCTCTTCCTTTGTACACACTCCTGCACTTCCACTCATTCCACCACCAAATCTCCTTATCTACTTTCCTTCCAGAGGACATACCAAGTACTCTCCTACCTGTGTCCCTCATCACATTTGCTGTGGTTGTCCAGTCATTTGGAAGCACTTCCTGGCCACCCAAAGCCTGTTTCAACTCCTCTTTGAAGACAACACGACACTCTTCCTTTTTCAACTTCCACCACTTTGTCTTCTGCTCTGCCTTTGCCTTCTTCACCTTCCTCACCATCAGCGTCATCCTGCATACCACCATCCTATGCTGTTTGGCAACACTCTCACCCACTACTACTTTGCAGTCACTGACTTCCTTCAAATTACATCGCCTACACAAGATGTAGTCTACCTGTGTGCTCCTACCTCCGCTTTTATAAGTCACCCTATGCTCCTGTTTCTTCTGGAAGAAAGTATTCACCACAGCCATTTCCATCCTTTTTGCAAAATCTATCAACATCTGTCCTTCTGCGTTCCTATCCTGGATACCAAACCTGCCCATCACTTCCTCGTCCCCTCTGTTGCCTGCACCAACATGTCCATTGAAGTCTGCACCAATGACCACTCTTTCACCTCTGGGGGCACTCTGCATCACTTCATCTAAGTCACTCCAGAATCTCTCCTTCTCTTCTAGCTTACATCCTGCCTGTGGGGCATAAGCACTAACAACATTGAGCATTAAACCTTCAATTTCTAACTTGAGACTTATCACTCTGTCTGACACTCTTTTCAGTTCTAGAACATTCCTGACAAACTCCTCCTTCAAGATGACTCCTGCTCCATTTCTCTTCCCATCCACACCATGATAAAACAGCTTAAACCCTGCTCCTAAGCTTTTAGCTTTGCTACCTTTCCACCTGGTCTCCTGAACACACGGTATGTCCACCTTCCTCCTCTGCATCATGTCAGCCAGCTCTCTACCGTTTCTTTGCATAGTTCCAACATTCAAAGTCCCCACTCTCAGTCCTACACTCATGCCTTTCCTCTTCTCTCTCTGCCTACGGACACGCCTCCCACCTCTCCTTCTTCGACGTCTTCGACCAACAGTAGTCCAATTTCCATCAGCACCCTGTTGATTGACAGCATTGATGGTGGTCGTTGTTAACCTGGGCCTCGACCGATCCGGTATGGGGGTAATACTTCTGATTTGCATCATAAATGTTTGGCATTGGTTTTACGTCGGATGCCCTTCCTGACACAACCCTCTGCATTTCTTCGGGCTTGGGACCAGCATGAGGGGGAGAGACAGTGGTTAGTGCCCCCCCCCCCACCTCATGGCTGCATTCTTTATATATATATATATATATATATATATATATATATATATATATATATACATATATAGACAGTCTTACTCATTAATACAGTATTAATGTCGTGAAATATAGTAATTAAGTAAAAACTTTTGAATTTTTATATATATACACAGTAGTAGGCCCTTAACTATTCGCAGTTTTGCACTCGCGACCCCGCATATTCGCGGATTGCAAGAAGTATCCAGAATACTAAGGCAGGTTCCATTCTCAGTTATTATTCCAGTACAGCAGATTCCATTTTCAATTATTATTCCAGTACAGTACTATACCTAACTTAATATTTAGAATGTTTGTGTGTGAGATTTTATGTTCTGTAAGATGTTTATTCAAGCATGAAGTATCCACGTCATGTCATTTCATTGGTATCCACTTCATGTAAATATAATGCAATGCAAAGTAAATATAATCCTTTCCAGGTCCTTTTTTGTAGCCTGGAGTTTACGTAAGTAAAGGCGCATTCCAGGGCTCCCAAGCCTACCCCATAAACCCTTTAAAAATTATTCAAGTACACCAAATAAAATTATTTATTAAACCATTTAAACATATTATTAACATATTAAACCATTTTATTAACATATTTATTAATTAAACTATGATTATTTTTTTTATTAACGCACACACACACACACACACACACACACACACACACACACACACACACACACACACACCACACTGTCTCTCTCTACAGTATCTCTTTTTCTCTCACACACACACACACCACACTGTCTCTCTCTACAGTATCTCTCTTTTCTCTCTCACACACACACACACACACGCACACGCACACACACACACACACACATTTGTTGCGCTCCGCTGAATGCGGGCTCTGCCCACACACAGTGCGCAGCCAGAGCTTTTGAGACGGGGTATTAAAAGCGCACTCCCTGCTTGACAGATCGGAGGTCCGGACTCGACATTAATTTGTTTGGTTGAAGGATCGGAGGTCCGGATGAGCCACGTTATGCTCACATTCGGCGGAACGCCGCCACATTTATGAAACATTTACTGAATTAAACAAATTCAGAATTTATAAAACATTTCAATATCTTTTCAAAACTGCAGGATTAATGAAGCATTCCATTTAGGAAAAAAGATCACACAAGTTGTTCATGTTAAAATGCTGGTACCTAGTCTCAGCAAAATCTGTGCAATCTATTAACATGTTCTTGACAGTCAGGGGGACTGAACAAGTGTCACACACACAGGCGCAGGCTCCCCTTTCAGTAAATAGCTGTGTGTAATGTAAGTCTGGCCAATACGAGTCCTGGCCAACATTACTTCTTCTCTTCTACTAGTTCTACTTGAGTAAGAAGATAAAACGTTTTACACTGGGCTTTATGAGATGAAGTTTACTGTTCGTCTCTTCATCCCACTGGCTCTGCCACTGACTAAAAACAAAATTATTTACACGACACTTTACGTCAGTATAGGGGACCTTGTTCTCAGAAACACGATGATTAAGAGCTTCCTTCGCTAGTTTATCAGACTTTTCATTACCTTTGATGCCAACGTGACTGGGGCACCAAGCAAACACTATAGTTTTTCCACCCTCAATGAAACCATGGCACCTTTGTAAAATCTTTAAAAGTGTAGGGTTATCAAAATCATTACCCTGTAAGGCAGTTAAGCTAGACAAAGAATCTGAAAAAATAATAAAATTGTTTCCATTGTAAGAAGACACAATATCAAGTGCATGCAGAATCGCCCGCAATTCTGCTGTAAAAATAGAAAGTCCATCCAAAAGTCGGACCTGAACATTCAAAATATTGGTGACTGTAGCGGCTGCTACTCTGTTGTTCTCCTGAGAGCCATCTGTATAAATAGCCCTAAAGTCCCTATATAGATCTCTCAACTGACCAAACATCATCTGAAACACTGAAGGACGCCACATTTATTAAACATTTACTAAATTAAACAACTTAAAAAACGAAAACTAAGCTTCAATGAGCACTTTCAAAACTCACGAACCAACAGTACAGCTCTCCTTTACGCGTGTGACAAACAAGCTTTATGGGTGCAGTACTATGGAGATTCAGCTCCCTCCTGACCAATGGGAGGCCAATAGGAGGCCAGCTGGGCGGGATGTTGGGAGACAATGAGAGAGCAAGTAGTCCATCGCAGGTTACCTTCCCAGTATATTTTACTGGTACCCATTTATACTGCTGGGTGAACAGAGGCACACGTGTGGTTAAGACCTTGTCCAGGAGTTTAAGCATAGTGAGGGTCTTAGTGGGATTCGAACTCACAACATCCCGATCATGAGCGCAGCACACTAACCACTACACCACCGGCCCCACTTTATGTTGAGGTGAGCCCAACTATATCTAACTAGATATAGTTGGTAATCTCTCCACCTCACACACCAGATCAGGCTTCTTCCCCGCCAGAGAGGTGACATTCCATGTCCCGTGGGTCAGAGTCAGTAGCCGAGGATCAGTCCGACAGAACCCATGCCTTCGGCTGCCACCCAACTCACATTGACCCAAATCACCTGACCCCTAAAGATCCTCCCACGGGTTGTGGGTCCATGGGAGGGTGGACCCATGTCTCCTTTTCGGCTAGGTCCAGCCAGGCTCCATGGGCAGAGATGGACCTTCACCCATGACAAGTTTGCTTTTATGCCCCCGACAACATAGCTCCCAGGATCATTAGGTCACGCAAACCCCTCCACCACGATAAGGTGGCGATTCAAGGATGTTTGTATGTGTGTGTGTGTGTATGTATATGTATATATATATATATATATATATATATATATATATATATATATACAGTAAAACCTCCACTGACGAACGCTTAAGCTCACGAACTTTTCGCCTCAAGAACATTAAATTCGCGAGCATGTAGTCTCTGTTGACGAACTAGTTTTCGGCGGACGAACCAAACCACGCGGTCGAACAGCGCCACGGTGGCGGCCACGAGAAGCTGACGCACGCTCATGGCGTCACAGTTCGTCACCCCCTTTCTTTGAGTGCGGAAGTGGTTTGTGTTTGATAGACATTTTGGACCATATTGAGTGTACTTTTGCTATTATGGGACCGAAAAAGACCCCACCACAGGCGGAGATCATTGAAAAACACGAACGAGGTGTGCGTTCGTGTGACTTAGCGTCCCAGTACCAGTACGCTGTCTACCATTGCTCCCATCCTTAAGAACAAGGAAGCTATTAAGGGTGCGTGTGTGGCTAAGGGTGTTTCCAAACAGTAGGCGTTTCCAAACACTCCTTCCAAACAGTAAGTCCCTCCCTCCCTCCTCCTCCCACTCCATTCCATCAAGCCATCAACTACCATCACAAAGGTAAATAAAACCACTTTATTATACAGTACAGTTTATTTCTTTAATTACAATACAATAGCACATTTATTATACATAAAATAAGGTATATTTTTGTGTAGTTTTAAGGCTTATTTTGTAGAAAATTATGTTTTATGGGGACCTGGGAACAAATTATTCTCATTTTAATGGTTTCTTATGGGAAATAAATGCTCGGAAGACGAACTTTTCGCCTTACACACACTTTCTGGGAACCAATTATGTTCGTGAGCTGAGGTATCACTGTATAGATATATACTAGTATATAAAAAAGTCTGTTGGCTTTTTACACCCGAGCCTCATGGCTCATCAGGCCGGTGCTTATCCTTGGTTTCCGTAGCGTGAAGCGACCAGGAGTTCAACTGCCCCTGGATGGGACGCTAGTCCATCGCAGGTTACTTTCCCAGTATATTTTACTGGTACCCATTTATACTGCTGGGTGAACAGAGGCACACTTGTGGTTGAGACCTTGCCCAGTGGGCAAGTGTGTGTGTGTGTGTGTGTGTGTGTGTGTGTGTGTGTGTATATATATATATATATATATATATATATATATATATATATATATATATATATATATATACATACATACTAGTCCTTCTCACAAAATTAGCATATTGTGATGAAGTTCATTATTTTCTGCAATGTACTGATAAAAATTAAACTTTCATATATTTTAGATTCATTGCACACCAACTGAAATATTTCAGGTCTTTTATTGTTTTAATACTGATGATTTTGGCATTCAACTCATGAAAACCCAAAATTCCTATCTCAAAAAATTAGCATATTTCATCCGACCAATAAAAAAAGTGTTTTTAATACAAAAAAGTCAACCTTCAAATAATTAAGTTCAGTTATGCACTCAATACTTGGTCGGGAATCCTTTTGCAGAAATGACTGCTTCAATGCGGCGTGGCATGGAGGCAATCAGCCTGTGGCACTGCTGAGGTGTTAGGGAGGCCCAGGATGCTTCGATAGCGGCCTTAAGCTCATCCACAGTGTTGGGTCTGGTGTCTCAACTTTCTCTTCACAATATCCCACGGATTCTCTATGGGGTTCAGGTCAGGAGTGCTGGCAGGCCAATTGAGCACAGTAATACCATGGTCAGTAAACCATTTAGCAGTGGTTTTGGCACTGTCAGCAGGTGCCAGGCTGGGAGTTTTTAAAAGCGTGTGCAGGTAGGTTGGAATGGTTGGAGAAAATTGTCCGGTGTGATGTGCGATAGGAGGGAATCGGCAAGAATGAAAGGAAAAGTGTACATGACGGTGTTGAGGCCAGCGATGTTGTATGGTTTAGAAACAGTGGCGCTGAGGAAAAGACAGGAGGCAGAGCTGGAGGTAGCAGAGATGAAGATGTTGAGGTTCTCTTTGGGAGTAACGAGGATGGATAGGATCACAAATGAAAACATCAGAAGGACAGCACATGTTAGATATTTTGGAGACAATGTCAGAGAGGCTAGACTGAGATGGTTTGGACATGTACAGAGGAGGGATAGTGAGTATATTGGTAGTAGGATGCTGAGGTTGGAACTACCAGGCAGAAAGCCTATAGGAAGACCAAAGATAAGATTTATGGATGTGGTGAAGGAGGACATGAAGGTAGTTCGAGTAAGAGTGAAAGATGCAGTGGATAGGGTGAGATGGAGGCAGATGATTCGCTGTGGCGACCCCTGAAGGGAACAGCGGAAAGGAAAAGAAGAAGGTGAGGTTCATATATATATGTATATGAAATTTCACCCAGAATGCAGGAGGCAGTCTGAGATGGCACAGAGTGGATTTATTATTCAAAAGATAAGCACTTAAGCAGAGCGCACACACTTTAAATACAGTACTGATGACGAAGAAAAACCACAAACAAAATTGAACACTGGAACCAGGATACCGAGAGAACACATGGAAGCAGGGACGTGATGTGAGACAATCTTCTTGCGTAAACATGAGCGTGCGGTTTGTGTTTATGAGGAGTAGTTGAGAGGAGTGAATTCAGGTGCGAACTGCATTCAGCTCGAGCAGCTCAGCCACGCACCTCAGCCAGAGCTGGGGGAGTTAGTGAACACAGCCAAAATCAAAGTACCCCAAAAACACAGACCGTAACAAGAAGAACATGAAGTGTAATGAATTGGATAAACAAAACAAAAGGATAAACATGCTACAGCACAGTACATAAAATCTCGCACGCAAATATTCTAAACATTAACTTAGGTACTGTACTGGAATAATAATTGAAAAAGACTTTAATACTACATTGCTTTACAACAGTTCAGATGATTATTCCTCTTCAAGCACTTCAGGAGAAAATCTTATTTCTTCAGAAGAGGCAGCCAACCTCATTACATTTTTCCAGCGCTCAGCCAGAGAAGACGCACGGCTTTGAGTGGCATCATAGAACTTCACTGGTAATTAAAACACACTAAAATGCACATTGACAACTTGTGCGTGAATGAGAAAAAAGGGGACTATACATCATCTCATCCAATCAGCAGGAGGGAGAACAGCCCATTGGCTGAATTTGCATCACTGACAGTTACTCGGCAATCCGCGAATATGCAAGTGCGAAACAAGTGCAAAACTGTGAATAGTATGTGTGTATATATATATATATATATATATATATATATATATATACACAGTAGGCCCTCGAAATTCACGGGGGTTCGGTTCCCGGCCCTCCCGTGAATCGAGATAATCCGCGAGTTCTGTACCCTGATGTAAAACCCCATGTTTCACGTCACATACGCTAATGAACATTCAGAAGTAAAATACTATGTATCTATTACATGCGCTAAACGATGCTTCTTAAACACATTCTATAGACAGTCTTACTCATTCATACAGTATTAATGTAGTAAAATGTAGTAATGATTAATAAAAACTTTTCAATTTTTACTCTTTTTTTCATTGATGATAAAATATAAACATTATACAGCATATACTGTTATAAAGCACTCGTTTTAAAGTCTTTTTCAATTATTATTCCAGTACAGTACCTCAGTTAATTCTTAGAAAGTTTGTGCGTGAGATTTTATGTTCTGTAGCATGTTTAACAAACAATACCAAAAGGATAAACTTTATTACGCTTCATGTCCTTTTACACTGAACTTGGAGTGACGTCTCCAAGATGGCGCTGCCTAAAGGGTTGAGTTCTCAAAGTCAAACTGTTTCTTTGTTCGTTTTAATTTGTTTTATTTGTTGTTTTGTTTGTTCATGTTTTGCACTATGCTCGTCTATGACCGGTCGACCCTACTACAGCTATGAGTTCGGAGTCCTGGGGCAACTAAGCACGCTAAGCACAAGCTAAGCACGCTTAACACTGAGCTAATATGCGATGGTTGCTCTATGCTGACCGCACTCCGGCTAACAATAAGCCCATGCGGAGTTCTCAGACTCTCCTTGTTTCTTTTGATTTGTTTTATTTGTTGGTTTGTTTGTTTATGTTTTACACAATGCTCGTCTCTGACCGGTCGGCCCTACTACAGCTAGAGTTCGGAGTCTTCAACTCTTATCATGAGCTAATATGCTATGGTAGCTCAATGCTAACCGCACCCCAGCTAACAATAAGCCCAGGCGGGAAGGGGCCGAACGATAACTCCAGCTCTTGGGATCGCAGGGGATGAAGGCCGTGTAGCCGGCTGGTGCAATCGCCATGTTGGGTGTACTCTCCTCGAGCCATGTTTCACAGAAACACAACATGGAAAGCAATCTGAGCATGAAGCTTGTCCATCTTGTTTCGCAGGGACAGAACATTTTCAAGCAATATGATCGGAAGTGCTAACCAAGTGCCGGAGACTCTGAGAACTCCGCCTGGGCTTATTGTTAGCCGGTGTGCGGCTAGCATTGAGCTACCATAGCGTATTAGCTCACAATAGAAGTTGTTGTGTGCTTAGTTGCCCAAAGCTGAAGCTGCTCATAGCTGTAGTAGGGTCGACCGATCATAGACGAGCATAGTGCAAAACATGAACAAACAAATTAAAATGAACAAAGAAACAATTTGACTCTGGGAAGTCTGCGATGTTACCCTCTAGGCAGCGTCATCTTGGAGACGTCACTTCGAGTTCAATGTAAAAGGACATGAAGCATAATGAAGTTTATCCATTTTGGTATCGTTTGTTAAACATGCTACAGAACATAAAATCTCACACACAAACATTTTAAGAATTAAAATGATCAAGTTCCCTGACTGACATATATGTACATGTATATGTGTATATAATATCAATAAATACATATTCAATGCTGTAAATGCTTATAATAACAAATAAACATTAAAAATAATGCATAAGATGTAAATAAATACACACATATACAAATGCGCGGGGGTCCCTGTTTTACTGTAAGTCAGAAAAACTGAACACAAGCTGCTTCAATCTCTCACTGGATGTTTCTGCATGTTCAGCTATTGGTCAATGTAAACCGCATTACATGCAAGCCTAGCAAACCCAGTCTTGTGATTTAATATCCCACTTCACCTCGATCTATAAACATTCGATATTTCAACATGTCTCATCTGGGCTCCTAGCCATGTCTGGGATGCGATTTATTTATTTTTTTTGTTTGTTTGTTCTTTTTATCAGTCATTAATTTAGTACTATCATCATTTTTCGCTTGTTCCAGGGTCAGGTTACTGCCTAAGCAGTGAGGGCCTCTTTGGCTTCTTCAGTGGAACACTGAGGTTTCATCATCCCGCTACCATGTTTGTTCTCAGTTGACCCCCGGGTTCTATTCCTGGTAGGACATTCCCGGAACACCACACCACAGAGGTGTTCAGGACGCATTCTAACCAGATGCCTGAGCCACCTCAACTGGTTTCTCTCAATGTGGAGGAGCAGTGGTTCTACTCCAAGCTCCTCCCAGATGGCTGAGCTTCTTACCCTATCCCTAAGGGAGAGCCCCGCCCTCCTGCAAAGGAAGCTCATTTCACCCGCTTGTATATGCCATCTCGTGACCATAGGTGAGCGTTGGAACACAGATCAAATGGGAAATTGAGAGCTTTGCTTTACGGCTCAGCTCCCTCTTCACCACAACGGACTGGGACAGGTTCCACTTTACAGCAGAGGCTGTAGCAATCTGACTGTCGATCTCCTGCTCCATCCTTCCCTCACTCGTGAACAAGCCCCCCAGATACTTCAACCCGTCCACTTGGGGCAGGACCTCATTCCAGACCCAGAGGGGGCATTCCACCCTTTTTCGATGGAGAGCCATTGCCTCAGACTGAGAGGTGCTGATTCTAATCCCAGCCGTTTCGCACTCGGCTATGAATCGCTCCAATGAGAGCTGGAGGTCCTGGATTGATGAATCTAAAAGGACAGCATCATCCACAAAAAGCACCGACAAGATCCTATGTTTGAGACCTCTCCTCTCTCAACCCCCTACTGTTGTTATTATTTTTATTTAATTATGTTATTGTTACTAATTATTTTAATTATTATTATTATTGTGATTGATGTTATTATTATTGTTATTTATTATTATTATTATATTATTATTATTATTATTATTATTATTATTATTGTTTTTGTTGTTATCTTCATGTTCTTCCACTTAATCTGTGGCCGGGTCCCGGTGGCAGCAGCCTAAGCAATAAGGTCCAGACATTGCTCTCCCCACTTCCAGGGACACTGAGGCGTTCCCAGACCAGCCAAAAGACAGTCCCTCCGGCTTGTTCTAGGTTGACCCTGGGGTCTCTTACTGGTCGGATATGTCTGAAACACCACACCAAGGAGGTATTCGGGAGGCATTTTAACCAAATGCCCGATCCGCCTCTCAATGCAAATGAGCAGCGATTCTGCTCCGAGCTCCTCCCGGATGGCTGAGCTTCTCACCCTATCTCTTAGGGAGAAACCCGGCAAAGGAAGCTCATTTCATTTCAAAAGACCCCTATGAAGAAAAACACAAGGACTCAGTTTCCCTTCCTCGGATGCGAGTCACCAGGGTCTCCCCAGAGCCAGGCCTGGGGAGGGGCTCGAAGGGGAGCGCCTGGTGGTCGGGCTTCTTCTCATGGAGCCTGGCCAGGCCCAGCCCGAAAAGGAGACATGGGTCCGCCCTCCCAAAGACCCACTATTGCTGGGAGGAGCTATGGGGTTCGGTGCAGTGTGAGTTATGTTGCAACTGAAGTCATGGGTTCTGTCAGACCGATCCTCAGCTTCTGACTCTTGTTATTATTATTTTTATGATTGTTGTTGTTGTTAATATTATTATTATTATTGTGATTAAATGTTTATACACACGTTATATGGCTCATATGTGTGGGCAGTGGTGGTCTAGTGTATAGGGCGCAGGATCGCTGATCCTGAGGTTGGGAGTTCGAGTCCCCACAAGGTTGTCACTGTCCCCCCCAGTGCAGCTAACTGGGTTATGAAAGGCGGGCCATGTCTGTCACTGTCTATGGTGAGAGGTTCATGTAAAAGAACCATTGCTGACTTTCTTAAAGAGGAGCTGCAAAGCCGTCAGCGTGTTTCTGTCCCTTGCTAAAGGGTTATGATAGGAAGGGCATAGAAACCCATGCCAAATCAAATGTGCGAATCAGATGATTGTGGCGACTCCTGAGAAAGGGAAAAAGCCGAAAGGAAAAGAAGAAGAAGAAGATATGGCTCATATGCGCTTGTTGTTTGGATTTGGTCTCTGCTGTCACGATGTTGCTGTAGGGAATCGTGACCTTGTACATGAATGTTATTGCTTCAGTGTATGTCCCAATCAGAAAGGTGAAAGGTTCTGAAGCCCTGGTGTGTATCTGTTTTTCCATCACTTTGTTTTTGTCCATTACTGGTCCTCTGTGTACTGTAGAGATTTTACGAGTCAGATCAGGGAAGGGGCTTTTAAAGAGTTGCTACAGAACCAGCTGCAATACCACAGTACAAGATATTATAAATCTCCATTTGTTTTTCAGCCCTGCGGACCCCTCAACATTTTACTACATAATTAAATAATGTTATAACAAGCAAAAAAATCTGCTTGTTCGGTCCTCAGACTGTCTGTAAATAACTTTTAATCTGACCCATTTCGGAGGAGAAATAAAGAGTGTGATTAGTGCGTGATCCATCCACTCCGGCGTGGTTGCCTTTGGCACCAGTGCTATGTCTTTTTAAAAGTTCTGCAAGGTCTTGTGTGTCCCACATAATTAACATAATACAAGTGTTAAAATAACAAGCTTGATCAAGTAAATGTTGTTTTTTCAGGACGAGGGATGTACAGTGCTAGGCTACCTGTGGAGGTCCGTACATGTGTGCAGTTTCTCACACTCAGAGGAACTTCATGCAGCTAAATATCTATCCATCCACTTTATCCAGTCTCAGAGCCTGTTGCACTTTCAGAAAGGAATACACTCTGTGTGTGTGTGTGTGTGTGTGTGTGTGTGTGTGCGCGCGCGCACGCGCACACAAAAGTAAAGGGGTGTGCATCTGGCACTCAGGCTGATGACTGTAATCACCTGAGTTGAACTCTTTTCATCTTTTATCTGTTCTGAGCCGACCTGCTTGAGTGAGAAGTCCACAAATCCCGGCAGCCCACCCCGAGGTCACAACCTTGCCGATAAGATAGAACAGTCAGCCTCATCTTGTCACTGCTGTCCGTCCGTTATCTTTGTTCCTGTCAAGAGGAGGAGGGAACAGTTATCCACTTTAGCAACAATCCAAACATATTTTATCGTGTTTATCAATGCAGCACGTTTTTGAAGCACCTGAAATCAACTCTGAATTTTCAGGGGAAGAGGTCAGGGGTTACAACCCTAATGGGTCCGAGATAAATATCTATCTGTCTATCTATGTAGTGCCTGAGTCGTAGGACGACCATTGGTGACCTGCCATGAAGGACAACGCCCTGGTTATCATCTTCATGGAGGTTTTCTTGGCAGGATTAGTGCAGTGGTTTGCCATTGCCTTCTGCACGATGCGAACCTACGGCCAATTTAGAACGACCAATTAACCTACTGTGAGCTGGAAACTGGAGCACCCGGAGGAAACGCACACAAGCGTGAGAACATGCAAACTCCACACATAAACCCCCAGGCCGGGAATCGAACCCAGGCCTTCTTGCTGTGAGGCGGACGTGCTAACCACTACGCTACCGTGCCGCTGAGATGAATATATCAGGTTAAAATATCAATGATGTAAAAATAAATAAATAAAATAAGATTACTTGGACAGGGCAAACTTTTCTCAGATGCTCAGTAATGCATTATACGGAACAAGCTGTCAAAAATCTCATGGTTAAAGAACCATTTAAAAAATTTCTGTATCCTGAATTTGATCCAGAAACAAAAAGAGCCTTTCTATCCACAGCCCTCTGGTAGAAATTTCACACACATCTGCACATCTGCATTGTGTAATCCTGTTAACGAATAACCTGCAGCTACCACACCGCTTCTTTCATGGAAGGAAAAACATTACACCAGAGTCTTAAACAAGTGGTGTACCGACGCCCTCCTGCAGAGACTGCATGGTGTCCCTGATCGTTTTGCTTTTATTAGTTCGATATTCTAATTCTATGAATACTGTACTGTTAAATCTATTAATTATTAAAAATCACAAAGTGGGGATTCGATTCTGTTGTACAGGGGCTGTGTATGTGCACACTAAACACATAAGAGTTCATCTGGTGTCACAAACCGTTTTAATCTTACTTACATGGTGGCACAGTGGCGTAGCAGTTAGCACATCCACCTCACATCAGAAAGGTTCTGGGTTCGAGTGACATGCTTGGTGAGGACGTTTCTGTGACGTTTGCATGCTTGTGTGTGTTTCTTCTGGGTACTCCAGTTTCCTCCCTCAGGACAAAAACATGCTCATTAGGCTGATTAACTGTTCCAGATTGTCTCTGTCTGTCTGTCTCTCTCTCTCTCTCTCTCTCTCTGTCTGTCTCACGCTGTCTCTCTCTCTCTCTCTCTCTCTTGCTCTCTCTCTGTCTATCACTTTATCACACCTTGCAAAGTGCTTTTATGAGCTACTTCACTTCATGCTTTTTTTCATCTCATCATGTCCATGGGGGTTGGTTTTTGTAATGTCACCTTGTAAATCAGTGCTGTGTTTTTGAAGTTTGTTTACTGTAGTCGTTTGTTTTGCTTATTTGTATGAAAGCTAGCCATGCAGAAGCCAACGCCTGCAGGGTTCCTCGCTGTACTTTTTGGATGCTGTATGGTTTGTAATTGAAATGCAGCCCTCCAACTCACTGCCCCCAAACAGCATAAGTTTCTAACAATGCTCCCCCACCCGTCCCCCACAGGTCCTCTCCCTTCTCAGGGCTCTGGTAGGTTCTATGAAATATTTTTTTATAGGGGCCGATCAGTACAACCCCTTGTAAAGGATCCACTGTTGTGTTCTCCGTACCTGCTGAGCGGAGCACTACTGTGTGTGTGCGTCTCTTGGTTAATGAGAAGCACATGTGCAGACCAATCGCCATCATTGGTGGAGTAGTGCAGCATGGCTTGAAGTTATTAATGGCAGTAAAATTTATGCTTCCTTCTTTTTTGCCAATTAAATGGAGGAGTCCTTTTCCTTCTGGGTCTTCGAGAGAACATCTGGCTTCAATAGGCTGAGATAACCTAGCCTGAAGGGTCCGCAACCGGCTCCAACTGGTCCCCTTTAAACACCCCCTCCTCCCCGTTCTGTTTTTCGCTCACACTCACTTTCTTAGATTAAGCTACAGACCTCACTTCTGACCTTTACTCTGTGTGTGTGGGGTGTGTGTGTGTGTGTGTGTGTGTGTGTGTGGGGGGGTCTGTTTACAAGAAACACTTGTAGAATCTTTCTGTTTCATTTTACCTCCTTCTCCATATTTTTGTTGCCTGTTTATTAAATGTTCCAGACAGCTGTAATTATAATGTCCGTTCAGCACTTTATTTTACAGGAACAAATAATAATTGCACATAAATACCGAACCTTAATTTATGTGAACATCTTATACCCCATCATACATTGTTTTTTTGTTTGTTTTTTTAGTTCCAAAGCACCAACTTTGATATATAGGTGACATGTACACTATAAAAATGTTGCATTGTACGAAGTGTGCCCGGCTGCGAATGCAGCAGTGAGAATGAAACTCCGTGCCAATCAACCGGCTACACTGCAGCAACACGTATGCCTCAGTACACCGTAACTTTACATCCTTGGAATCTCATAAAAACTCCACAGGAACGGCCTTAAGGGACATGCCACAGGAAAGCCACAGATACACTGTGTGTGTTACGGACTTAATTTTGGACCTAATATGCTTCATTTCTTAGTAATGGTCCCATGGAAAGAATTTTTCTTAAGTACACTGCATGTATGGCAGGATTTGAGACATTACGATCATAGCATTAATAAACACGGGTAAAGACAAGGATTGTTCCTTATTTATGGAGAACACGTTTTAGCTAATAAGCGCTGGATCACTGACCCTAAGGTTGGAGGTTCGAGTCCCACTCTCCACAAGGTTGTCACGGGTCGTCCCCCCCCCCCCCCCCCCGAGTGCAGCTAACTAGGATATCAAAGGCGGGCCATGTCTCTCACTGTCTGTGCTGAGAGGTTCATGTAAAGGAACTATTGCTGACTTTTGTAAAGAGGAGCTGCAATGTAAAAACCTATGCCAAATCAAACATGCAAATCAGATGCTCACTGTGGTGATCCCTGAAAAAGGGAAAAAGCCGAAAGGAAATCTCAGTAATGAAAAAAAAAAATACAACTTTGAGATGTCAGCTATAGTTTAAAAATCTTTATTTAATGAGAACTTATATTTCTGGTGTGTGTGTGTGTGTGTGTGTGTGTGTGTGTGTGTGTGTGTGTGTGTTTTCAGGAGATGAAGCACAAAAGCATTTATCCATGCGCATACTCTACCATATTAGCATAGATGATCGCTACAAGTCCATGTTCGCCTACACAGACTGTATTCCACAGGTAAGAGTTAGACAAGTACGTGTCTTTAAGTATGAAAGAATAAAGGGACAACATCCAGATGATCCAGTGGCTTTTAATAAAACATATTCTGTGAGGAAAGATCTAGCTGTCCGGATATGAGAGCATGGGATTTGTAGTCAGATTGTGCATGCTTTAGCCTTAAGAGTATACGAAGGCGCTTTAGGGTGGTGAGGAACAGTGAGCAGGGCAGGTGCCAGTAAGTCTAGCCGCTGTGTGATTACGACTCCAGGGCTGCTGCTATGTGATCCTCCAGAGTTGGACAATCACACAGCATGGCCTCATCTCAGAGCTGACTAGCCTTGGCCAGGGCTGCCTGCCATCCTGCTTAATGTTAATGTCACACATACACAAACTCACTTCAAGTCGAACACCCTGGACTCCTGTTCAGTCCCGGGCATGTACTTTTACATCTGAGCTAATAAGGACTGACATGAGGGATACAATCAGGAATGGTTTAGGGGAAATCTTGAGCTCCTGCCTGTCTAGGTCTGGCCTAATTAGGACCGTTCTCTGGATGCCTGCTCAATTTGAGCTAGAGCTGAGCCATAGCCAGTGGATCGTATATTTGCTCTGTCCTGCCAGAGCTCAGCTGTATGTCTTGGATTCTTGGATTTATCTGATGTGATTTGTCTGGATTAGGTACATATTTAATTCTCATTATGACATCATGCTGATTTCTTATGTATGTTGATGATTGTCAGGTGATGAAGATGCTGTTTGATTGCGGCGAGGAGGGGGTCGATCCGGAGCTCATCTCCTTCTCCATCAATCTGGCAGCCAACAAGAGGAATGCACATCTTATTTGTGAAGGTTAGGACACGTGTCTTTACAAACATATCAATAAGGTACAACGCCACGGTTCTGGTACTGTTCCTGGAACAAATGAACGGCACATGGTTCGGTCATGCACGTCCAGCAGGCACAAGCAGTTATTGTTCTAAGTTATTATGCCACAAGACATTGGAGTTTCCACATCAGGAATTGTATTCCATACTTTTTGTGTTGGTGGCATGTAGGATTTCACCGTACATCTGTGACCCTGGTATTTACATTCATAGCATTTGCTAGATGTTCTTTTCCAGAGCGACTTACATTCTTGTCTTATTTATACAACTGAAAAGTTGAAGGTAAAGGGTCCAACAGTGGTAGATGGGTGATACTTGGGCTTGAAACGCTGCCCTTCTGATTAGTAACCCAGAGACTTGCTGACTGAGCTACTACTGACCGACAGAAGAGTGCTATACAGTTCATGGCAATGTTTAAAACCCGGTGGCATTGAGCTATTTATCAGTTACAGATTAACTGCTGTTTATGTAAACTATCCAAAGCATGAACACACACACACACACACACACACACACACACACACACACAGCATGAGCAGTTGGGGGTATTATACAATTCACTCAATTTTATTATTAACATTCTGGCAAAAGAACCAGGGAGAAACCTTGAGAGGAACCAGCCTCAGAAGGGAACTCCATCCTGATTTGGGTGAACCCAGATAAAAATATAAAACGTGCAGCAGGTCCTTCCCTGTAGTTTAACATGAGGTCGAGCTGGTATTATTATTATAAGTGGATTGGGAATTGTAGTCCTCAATCATTTCAGTTAAAGAGTTTATATCACCTCCAGTGAAGTCATCTTCACAGGTTCGGAGTGCATATTTAGGTCCATATGATGGTCCCATCAGCAGGAGTGAGGAGCTTCTAGGGTCAGAACTTCAACCAGTATTTGCACATCAGGATCACAGAATTCAGAGAGCAGAAAAATCACAAGCATCTCAGAAGTAAAATGGATCACTAGTATCTCAGAAGTAGCATGTGTATCTCAATAAAAACAGAGAGACTGGGAGATTGTTAGGTTTGCTCATAATAGTGTAATAGTTAAAGAAGAGTGTTTATTAGTGCTGAGTGCAATCAGGGACTCTGGCATGACTGACTGACATCATAACTAAAAAGAGAGAGTCAGAAAGAAGGCAAAAGAAGAAATAAAATATCGCTTTTTAATGCCCACTGGCGAATGTTAATGGTGTTACCATTAGCTTATCAACACTTGCATGTCAAGAATTTTAATTCTCATTATTTAGTTATTTTTAAACTTTTATTATTTAAAATGCTACATTGCCTCTTACAGAAAGTTTTATAAAAATTTAAAATTACTTTCCTTCTGTCCTGCTATATTCCTTGTTGGTTTTTTATAAAATTGGTTTGTTTCTTAATTTGTCCAGTTTACTCGTTAATTCTTTAAGTTGATAGAAAAGCCACCCCTCTGGCATGGGAGCATTTGTGATTGGTACTGGAGATCCTGAAATACCTCACCACACCTACTGCAATAAATTAGTGATGTTGTCAAAGTGTTTTGAGTGGCATTCCTGCTCAAATGTCACTCAGTACCCCGTTCCTGGCTTACTGCTTTGTTGTGAAAGGCTTGGTAAGGCGTTTTAAGTATCTTTAATATTTTCTCGCTGGTCCATAGTGAAATCATAAATGCACGCCACTCAATGGCACAAAAGCACATGTAACACAAGGTCCTAATGTCGAGAGCACAGAGTCATGCAGGGTGCAGAGGCATTCATTGGCTCTCCTGCTCAATCCCGATGTGTGAAGATAACCTCTGTTCGAGGCAGCCTCTGGTGTCAGTATGGCTCTGTTCATTTGCTAAATTTCACAGTTAAAGAATGGAATCACACTTCAGGTATACACTGTTTGGCCATAACAATATATGTACATTGTGTCCTCTCACCGTAGGTAATGGACTGAAGATGTTGATGAAGAAAGCATTCAAGCTGAAGGATCCATTGATAATGAAGATGATCCGAAACATTTCCCAGCATGATGGACCCTCCAAGACCTTATTCATTGTGAGGATTAGCATAGACCCCATCCAAGCCCATCCTCAGGGCTGCTTTTAGTCATACCAAGCTAGTTGGTATCACTGGTTGTAATTTTGCCAGTGCATAGCTGTGCTATTTTTTGTTTTGTTTTGTTTTTTTTTGTAGGATTATGTTGGAGCTTTGGCAGCTCAGATCGGTCAGAACGAGGATGAGGAATTCATGATTGAGTGTTTGGGCACACTGGCTAACCTCACCATCCCTGATCTGGACTGGGAACTGGTGCTTAAAGAGTACAACCTAGTACCCTTCCTCAAAGAGCACCTGAAACCTGGTGAGTCAGTCACACATCTCAAAACAGGACAGTGGAATATCACCGCAGCAGGGATGACCTGATGATCCTCAACATTCAATATGCCGGAACTAGTATTAATTTCATTGATTCTTCCATTCATTTTCTGAACCGCTTAATTCTAATTAGGGTCGCAGGGAGGCTGGCGCCCATCTCAGCCGACTCAGGGCGAGGGCAGGGTGCACCTTGGACAGCTCGCCAGGCCATCATAGGACAGACACACACACATGACCATTCATACTCACACTCACACCTAGGGGCAATTTGGCACAGTCAGTCAGCCTACTGTGCATGGTTTTTGGACTGTTTGACTAAACTGGAGTACTTAGAGTAGAGAACATGCAAACTCCACACAGAAACAGCCGAGCTGGGAATGGAACCCAGGACCTTCTTGCTGTGAGGCTGATGTGCTCACCACGACGCCACCGTGTTGCTGCAAGTATTAAATTATGATTCATCATGTCAAGGTTTTATATGAATTCTCATGTTTGTCAAATTGTGTACATCTTCTATTTGACCGGAAGATCACAGTATGTGTGGCTGCAACACTGCGTGTCGGACATGGTGGTCAGCCACACCGGAGCACCACAAGCAACCGTCCCCTCCCCTTTTCTCTTCAACCTCTACACAACGGACTTCAGCCACTGCAAAGAGGCCTGCCATCTCCAGAAGTTTTCTGATGACTCTGCTGTAGTTGGATGTATCAATGGAGGTGATGAGATGAAGTATCGGGCCGCTGTCGATTCCTTCGTCACATGGTGTGAGCAGAATCATCCACTGCTTAATGTGACAAAGACCAAGTAACTGATTGTGGATTTTAGGATCCAAAACACCAGCGACCCCTGTTTCCATCCAGGGCATCAATGTGGAAATGATGGAGGATCATAATACCTTGGAGTTCATACTGATAATAAACTGGATCAGGTTAAGAACCGTACCGCACTTTATAAGAAGGACCAGAGCCATTTCTATGTTTTGAGAAGGTGGTTTAACATCTGTTGGACACTGCTCAGGATTTTCTGTGAGTCTGTTGTAGTCAGTGCTGTCCTCTATGTTGTTGCATGCTGGGGCCCCCAGGCTGAGGTTTGCAGATGCTAACAGACCGAACAAACTGATCTGCGAGGCCGGTATTGTTGTGGGGATGGAGCTGGACTGTCTGATGGCAGTGTCGGAGAGGAGAATGCTGCCCAAAATAAAGACGATACTGAACAATACTTCCCACTCGCTTTACAACCTGCTGATCAGTCACAGGAGCCGTACAGTGAGATACTGATACCACTGAACCACACAGGAAATTGTTTCATCCTGTGAACATTGAACTGTACAAACTCGTCCATATAGCACCAACCCGCCACTGTTATATATTTATATTCTACTGTTTATCATTATTGATAAAACTGTACATATCCCTCACTATCACCATTCATTCTTCTTCTGATTATGTACATATTACTCACTCCTCATTTCACACGCACACACACACACACACACACACACACACACATATATATATATATATATATATATATATATATATATATATATTTTTTTTTTTTTTTTTTTTTTTTTTTTTTTTTTTATATATAATATACATACTGTATGCCAGGAAGGGCATCCGAAGTAAAACCTCTGCCAAATCAAATGTGCGAATCAGATGATTCGCTGTGGCGACTCCCAAGTAAAAGGGAAAAAGCCAAAAGGAAGACAGATGGACATACAGACTGGATGTATATCCTTTTGGCTTTTTTCAGGGGTCGCCGCAGTGAATCATCTGATACGCATGTTTGAGTTGGCATCGGTTTTTACGTCGGAGACTGATGGCTTTGCAGCCTCCTCTTTACAGAAGTCAGCAATGGTTCTTTTACACGCCTCTCAACATAGACAATGAGGGACATGGCCGGCCTTTGATAACCCAGTTAGCTGCACTGGGATGACAGTGACAACCTTGTGAAGAGTGGTACTTGAACCCCCAAACTTCGGATCAGTGATCCAGCACCCTATACTACTAGGCCATCACTGCCGCAGATATATCATCATCATCATCATCATTGTCTTCCGCAAAGTCCGGGGTCGGGTCGCGGGGGCAGGAACCTAAGCAAAGAGGTCCAGACGTCCCTCTCCCCAGCCACTTCCTCCAACTCTCCCGGGGGGACAAAGTCCCTCCAGCGTGTTCTAGGTCGACCCCGGGGTCTCTTTCCGGTTGGACATGGACACCAGGGAGGCGTCCGGGAGGCATTCTGACCAGATGCCCGAACCACCTCAACTGGCCCCTTTCAATGCTGAGGAGCAGCGGATCTACTCCGAGCTCTCCACGGATGGTAGAGCTTCTCACCTTATCTCTAAGGGAGAACCCCGCCACCCGGCGAAGGAAGCTCATTTCAGCCGCTTGTATCCGTGATCTTGTTCTTTCGGTCATTACCCAAAGCTCGTGACCATAGGTGAGGGTTGAAACGTAGATCGACTGATAAATTGAGAGCTTCGCCTTGCGGCTCAGCTCATTCTTCACCACGACGGACAGGTACAGGCACTGTTTAACAGCAGAGGCTGCAGCGATCCGTCTGTCGATCTCTCGCTCCATCCTTCCCTCACTCGTGAACAGGACCCCAAGATACTCCTCCACTTGGGACAGGACCCCATTCCCGACCCGGAGGAAGCATTCCACCCTTGTCCGACTGAGAACCATGGCCACAGACTTGGAGGTACTGATCCTCATCCCGGCTGCTTCTCACTCGGCTGAAAATCGTCCTGACTTGATGAAGCCCAAAGGACAACATCATCTGCAAAAAGCAGAGATAAGCTCGGATGGCCACCAAACCAGAACCCCTTAACGCCTCGACTGCGCCTAGAAATTCTGTCCATAAAAATTATGAACAGAATTGGTGACAAAGGACAGCCTTGGCGGACTCCAACTCCCACCGGAAACGAATTCGACCTGTTGTTACCAATACGGACCAAACTCTGGCTCCGATGATACAGCGACCGAATGGCTCGTAGCAACAAATCTGGAACGCCGTACTCTCGGAGCACGCCCCACAAGATCGTTCGAGGGACACGGTCGAAAGCCTTCTCCAAATCCACAAAACACATGTGGACGGATTGGGCAAACTCCCATGCCCCCTCCAGAATCCTGTGGAGTGTATAGAGTTGTTCAAAAGTGCTTCGGCCAGGATGAAAATCATACTGTTCCTCCTGAATCCGAGGTTCGACTATCGGTTGGATCCTCCTCTCTAGTACCCCTGCATAGACTTTCCCAGGTAGGCTGAGGAGTGTAATTCCATGATAATTGGAACACACCCTCCGGTCCTCCTTCTTAAAAATCGGGACCACCACCCCAGTTTTCCAATCCAGAGGTACAGCCCCCGATGACCACGTGATGTTACAGAGATGTGTCAACCAAGACAGTCCTATAGCATCCAGAACCCTGAGATATTCCGGGCGGATCTCGTCCAACCCCGGAGCTCGACCACCGAGGAGCTTTTTGACAACCTCAGTGACCTCCACTCGAGTGATGGGCGGACCCCACCAAAACCCCCAGGGTCTTCCTCTTCCACGGAGAACGTGTTGGTGGGATTGAGGAGGTCCTCAAAGTATTCCCTCCACCTCTCGACGACATCCCCAGTCGAGGTAAGCAGCTCCCCACCTCCACTGGAAACAGTGTTTGTGGAGAACTGCTTCCCCCTCCTAAGGTGTCGAATGGCGGTCCAGAACCTTTTTGAGGCCAACCGATAATCACGCTCCAGGCCCTCACCGAACTCCTCCCACGCCCGAGATTTTGCATCTGCAACGGCCTTGGCTGCGGCAAGTTTGGTCTGCCGATACCTGTTTGCTCCCTCGGGAGTCCCACAGGCTAATAAAACTCGATAGGCCTCCTTCTTCAGCTGGATGGCCCCCTTCACTGCAGGTGTCCACCACCGGGTTCGGGGATTACCGCCACGACAAGCACCGATGACCTTACGGCCACAGCCATGGGCTGCCGCCTCAGCAATGGAGGCACGAAACATGGCCCATTTGGATTCCATGTCCCCCGCCTCCTCCGGAACGTGGTTGTAGTTCTGAAGGAGGTGGGAGTTAAAGGCCTCTCGGACAGGGGACTCCGCCAAACATTCCCAGCAGACCCTGATTACACGCTTGGGCCTGCCAGGTCTGGAAGGCAACCTTCCCCACCACCGAAGCCAACTCACCACCAGGTAGTGATCGGTAGACAGCTCAGCTCCTCTCTTCACCCGAGTGTCCAGAACATATGGTCGCAAGTCCGATGACACGACGACAAAGTCAATCATCGAACTGCGACCTAGGGTGTCCTGGTGCCAAGTGCACTTATGGGCACACTTATGTTCGAACATGGTGTTCGTGATAGACAAACTGTGACAGGCACAGAAGTCTAACAACGAAACACCATTCGGGTTCAGACTGGAGAGGCCGTACCTACCGATCACACCCTTCATGGTCACACTATCGTTGCCCACATGGGCGTTGAAGTCTCCCAAGACAACGAGTGAGTCTCCTGAGGGAGCGTATATATATATATATATATATATATATATATATAAAATAGTGTATGTGTGTATGTATATGAGTGTGTGTGTGTGTGTGTGTGTGTATATATATATATATATATATATATATATATATATATATATATATATATATATATATATATATATGTACAATGGGGCCAATAAGTATTGGGAAATGTAAAAATGTGCAAGTTCACCCATTTAAAAAGATCAGAAAGGTTTGTAATTTTCATCATAGGTACACATCAAGCTTGAGAGACAGAATGTAAAAAAATATATAGGAAATCACATTGTATAATTTTAAAACAATTTATTTGTGAAAATGGGAGGCCAATAAGTATTGGGCAGCTAGAAAACAAACATTATTTCGGCCCCCACTAGTTAACAGTATGAATCAATCCTGTTTTAACTGATTAGATGCATAAGAGACACCTGCACACACCTTCAAACTGCAGTCTTCATCATGACCAAGACCAGAGACCTTCCCAAAGGTCAACTGCACAAAGCTGGGATGAGTCAAACTGCAATTGGTAAACAACTTTGTGAGAAAAGATCAACAGTTGGAAACATTATTAGAAAATGGAAGAAGTATAACATCACTGACAACCTCCCTATTAGTGGCGCTCCATGCAAGATCTCACCTATAATAACTAAATTACACTACATCGTCATGAGATGAAGTCCTGCATTGCCCGAAAGATTCCCCTACTAAACAAAAAACATGTAAAGGCCCGTCTGAAATATGCTAAAGACCATTTCGACGATCCAGAGGAGGATTGGGAGAATGTGATGTGATCAGATGAGAAAAATTGAACTTTTTGGTTTAAACAGCACTCGCCATGTTTGGAGGAAGAAGAATGCGGAGTTGCATCCCAAGAACACCATACCTACTGTGAAGCATGGGGGTGGACACATCATGATTTGGGGATGCTTCTCTGCACAAGAAACAGGAAGACTGCACCGTATCAATGGTAATACGAATGGGGCCATGTATTGTGACATTTTGGGTAAAAACCTTCTTCCCTCGGTCAGAGCATTAAAGATGAAACATGGCTGGGTCTTCCAGCATGATAACGATCCAAAGCATACAGCCAAGAAAACCAAGGAGTGGCTCCATAAAACGCATATCAAGGTTCTGGAGTGGCCTAGCCAGTCTCCAGACCTCAACCCAATCGAAAGCCTGTGGAGGGAGTTAAAACTTCGAGTTGCCAAGTGATAGCCCTAAAACATCACAGCTCTAGAGAAGATCTGTGCAGAGGAGTGGGCCAAAATACCAACTGAAGTGTGTGGGGACCTGGTCAAGAACTACAGGAACCGTTTGACCCCCATCATTGCCAACCAAGGCTACATTACAAAGTATGAAAAGTAACTTTTGCTGGCTGCCCAATACTTATTGGCCTCCCATTTTCACAAATAAATTGTTTAAATTTTGGAAAAAAAAATCTGGATTTTTTTTTTACATTCTGTCTCTCAAGTTTGATGTGAACCTATGATGAAAATTACAAACCTCTTTTATCTTTTTAAATGGGTTAAATGGGTGAACTTGCACATGTTTATGTTGCACAATACTTATTGGCCCCACTGTGTGTGTATATAATATATATATATATATATATATATATATAGGTGTATATATATATATATATATATAGGTGTATATATATATATATATATATATATATATATATATATATATATATATATATAGGTATATATATAGGTATATATATATAGGTATATATGTATATGTATATATTAGTCGTTCTCAAAAAATTAGCATATTGTGATAAAATTCATTATTTTCTGTAATGTACTGATAAAGATTAAACTTTCATATATTTTAGCTTCATTGCACACCAACTGAAATATTTCAGGTCTTTTATTGTTTTAATACTGATGATTTTGGCATACATCTCATCAAAACCCAAAATTCCTGTCTCAAAAAATTAGCATATCATGAAAAGGTACTCTAAACGAGCTATTAACCTAATCATCTGAATCAACCAATTAACTCTAAACACCTGCAAAAGATTCCTGAGGCTTTTAAAAACTCCCAGCCTGGTTCATTACTCAAAACCGCAATCATGGGTAAGATTGCTGACCTGACTGCTGTCCAGAAGGCCATCATTGACGTCCTCAAGCAAGAGGCTAAGACACAGAAAGAAATCTCTGAGCGAATAGGCTGTTCCCAAAGTGCTGTATCAAGCCACCTCAGTGGGACGTCTGTGGGAAGGAAAAAGTGAAAGAAGGGCCGATTCCAGACCTTGGGGGACCTGTGGAAGAGGTGAACTGAGTCTGGAGTAGAAATATCCAGAGCCACCGTGCACAGGCATGTGCAGGAAATGGGCTACAGGTGCCGCATTCCCCAGGTCAAGCCACTTTTGAACTAGAAACAGCGGCAGAAGCACCTGACCTGGGCTACAGAGAAGCAGCACTGGACTATTGCTCAGTGGTCCAAAGTACTTTTTTGGGATGAAAGCAAATTTTGCATGTCGTTCGGAAATCAAGGTTAGAGAAGTACAGAGATAGAGAAGTACTTAGAGGGTCAGAAGGAGCTGCATTGTGCCTTTATGGATCTGGAGAAAGCATATGACAGGGTGCCGAGAGAAGAACTGTGGTATTGTATGAGGAAGTCTGGAGTGGAAGAGAAGTATGTTAGAGTGGTGCAGGACATGTATGAGAGATGTAACAGTGGTGAGGTGTGCTGTCGGTGTGACAGAAGAGTTCAAGGTGGAGGTGGGACTGCATCAAGGGTCAGCTCTGAGCCCCTTCTTGTTTGCTATGGTGATGGACAGGCTGACAGACAAGGTTAGACAAGAATCTCTATGAACTATGATGTTTGCAGATGACATCGTGATCTGTAGTGAGTGGGGCAGTGGTGGTCTAGTGGTATAGGGCGCTGCATCACCGATCCAAAGGTTGGTGGTTCGAGTCCCACTCTCCACAAGGTTGTCACACACACACACTCACCCCCCCCCCCCCCCCAGTGCAGCTAACTGGGTTATCAAAGGCAGGCCATGTCTCTCATTGTCTATGGTGAGAGGCATGTAAAAGAACCATTGCTGACTTTCGTAAAGAGTAGGCTGAAAAGCCGTCAGCGTGTTTCTGTCCCTTGCTTAAAAAAGGGTTGTGTCAGGAAGGGCATCCGACGTAAAAACCTCTGCCAAATCAAACATGCGAATCAGATGATTCGCTGTGGCGACTCCCGAGTAAAAGGGAAAAAGCTGAAAGGAAGACAGAATCGTGATCTGTAGTGAGAGCAGAGAACAAGTGGAGAAAAATCTAGAGAGGTGGAGGTATGCCCTGGAAAGGAGGGGAATGAAGGTTAGTCTCAGTAAGACAGAATACATGTGTGTGAATGACAAGGACCCAAGAGGAACGGTGAGGTTACAGGGGGCAGAGATAAAGAAGGTGGAGGATTTTAAGTACTTAGGCTCAACAATCCAGAGCAATGGAGAGTGTGGAAAAGAGGTGAAGAAGCGAGTGCAGGCAGGTTGGAATGGATGGAGGTGATGTGTGATAGGAGAGTATCGGCAAGAATGAAGGGAAAAGTGTACAAGACGGTGATGAGGCCAGCGATGTTGTAGGGTTTAGAGACAGTGGCCCTAGGGAAAAGACAGGAGTCAGAGTTGGAGGTAGCAGAGATGAAAATGTTGAGGTTCTCTTTGGGAGTAACGAGGATGGATAGGATCAGAAATGAGTACATCAGAGGGACAGCACATGTTAGATGTTTTGGAGACAGAGAGGCTAGATTGAGATGGTTTGGACATGTACAGAGGAGGGATAGTGAGTATATTGGTAGTAGGATGCTGAGGTTGGAACTACCAGGCAGAAGGCCCAGAGGAAGACCAAAGAGAAGATTTATGGATGTGGAGAAGGCAGACATGAAGGTTGTTGGAGTAAAATTAGAAGATGCAGAGGATAGGGAGAGATGGAGGCAGATCATTTGCTGTGGCGACCCCTGAAGGGAACAGCTGAAAGGAAAAGAAGAAGATTCAGAAATCAAGGTGCCAGAGTCTGGAGGAAGACTGGGGAGAAGGAAATGTCAAAATGCCTGAAATCCAGTGTCAAGTACCCACAGTCAGTGATGGTCTGGGGTACCATGTCAGCTGCTGGTGTTGGTCCACTGTGTTTTATCAAGGATAGGGTTAATGCAACTAGCGATCAGGAGATTTTGGAGCACTTCATGCTTCCATCTGCTGAAAAGCTTTATGGAGATGAAGATTTCATTTTTCAGCATGACCTGGCACCTGCGCACAGTGCCAAAACCACTGCTAAATGGTTTACTGACATGGTATTACCATGGTATATAGGGATTTTTGGTTTTTCTTTACTTTTTTGTCAAAATTATCAATATTAAAACAATAAAATGCTTGAACTACTTCAGTTGTGTGTAATGAATCTAAAATATACGAAAGTCTAATGTTTATCAGTACATTACAGAAAATAATGAACTTTATCACAATATGCTATATATATTAGGGTGGCCCTTATTTTTAAAGTTTTTCATTTGTGACCTCTCACCCCGGCATTTTGTTCTATTTAATAATGAGCCACTTTGTGCAAAAAAATCATGAAAATGTAATAAATTTTAGGCTATGCTCCAAAACAATGAAATTTTGAAGTATAATACCATTCAAACAAAAAACCATTGTCAAGTTTGAAATGTGAGGTTTTTTTAATTTTGTAGCTCATGAACAATTGTCTCTTTTCTGGCATCAGGGAATCTTTTCCTGTGGTCCTGAATGATCTAAAGGAGGAACTGATGTTGTTCATCATTCTTAGATAGAAGGCCATTGTACTCCTGTACGAGGGCAACACCGTGTTGGGCCGTGTCATTCACAACATGCAGTTCAGACACAATTTTCAAAGCTTTGTTGAAATCCGAATTTTCTTCCCAGGTTTGTCGGTCCTTCTCCAAGAAACTATCAGGAAGATCTAGTAATTTGAAAAAATTGAGTGTCCTTTGGGATACAAAGTCACATAGTCTCATCCCAGATATAGCTGTCTTCAAGGAGATCCTGCTTGGTGAATTGAGCAATCCTTCCCGATCAAGTGCCCCAGCCATTGCCTGCTTCTCAGTCGAATTAATATCTGAATCGAAGAATGCCAATGCAACCGATTCTTCACTGAGGTATCAAAGCTGACCTAATAGTTTTTTAAGGCACCATGTGCAGCTGTAAGTTGCTTTCTCTGAGAGATTTGAGTAAAGCCAAATCTCCAGCGGGAGCTTTCACAGAAAGCGAGACAAAAACCAGGACTTCACATAAAATTGATCTGGTTTTCTTGAATGTCCTTTCACTAGGTACACATAATGCTGCAGAGCATCTCTAATTGTAGATAGTTTACAACCTGCTGTGTATGCTTTTGCTGTTTGTAAGAAACAGATCTGATTCTTCGATCTCAAATTGATTGCCATTTCACCTGTATAAAAAGATATGAGAGGTGAACAACACTTCACATATGTGAGGTGCTCCACCAAAAGTAGGCGCTTGTCGAACAGACCACTTTTGAGATAAGGGCCGGAAAAGTAAAAATGGTTCATTTTTATTGAAATTCGGATTTTTGCATAAACTATTAAAACAAGTATTCAACTATCACTTGCTCACGTGAAATGTGACTAAAACTCACTAAAATTGTCTTTTTTTTCCCTTCCATTTTTCTGACGAGTACCCTCATAAAAACAGCAGCAAACTTACCAGTTTTCATTGCAATTATTCACTGAGTTCAATACAAGACACACAATAACCCATACACCAGAAGAATGGTCGTGGAGTCGTCTCTCCATTTTGGATACTGTTTTGAGATTAAAATGCCGTTTCAGCGAATAAAATAAAGGTTATAATGACGATATGCACATAAACAATGCAGGCTAGTTGCTAAGGAAGATCTGAAACGAGCACACTGATTGGTCAGATCGGGCTTGTACATGCGCGGTGCCCGTCACACGTTAACTTCCGGTTTACTTCCTGACTCTAGTTTAACCACATGTGGAACTTATCTCCGACTTTCTATTCAATAACAGTCAGTAAGTTTATTTATAAGATTGTGAATACGCATAATTTTTGAAAAAGGAGAGTGAAATGTCATCTGTGATGTCTGTGATGTCTAGCAGCATTAGTATATATGTTAAATTCGACACTAGAATTCGGTTTTGAAGATGCCAGAATGCTCGGCGTTCTTAAAGATTATTTCTCTCTCTCTCTCTCATACACACACACACACACACAGTGTGCAAACGGTGAAATGAGCAGCATCCAGATGAACTAGTGCAATTTGAATGGAAGAAAATAGATGTATGGGTGAGTTTACAAAATGTGACAAAAGTAGTGCCTGAAGTGAGTGGGGCAAATGAGTGCAAATGGCGCGATAGATGCACAAATGAACAGTCACCCACTGCGGATAGTCTTTGTGTGTGTCTGTGTGTGTGTGTGTGTGTGTGTGTGTGTGTGTGTGTGTGTGTGTGTGTGTGTGTGTGTGTGTGTGAGAGAGATACCTCAGGTCTGCTGGAACATTAAGAAAAAGACATGATTCCATTGCAGTTCAGTCAAAATCCCATATGCTCAATATTATGAACTATAGAAACTTAATATGAGTATTGTATGAGTATTGGTATTTTTCTCTGCATGCAAAATTCAATGATGGAATTTCTTTGATCATTTGATTTCTGTGTAATCTTGTCTGGACTGGACATGCTGGATCGTGGGTTGTTTAATTTTGTATGAAAATTGGTCAAGACCTGGAAAATGCTTAAATGTTTCAAACCTTTATGTTGTATGATGTTGATGAAGAAGAGGCATCTGTTAATAAAAGTGTGATGACTGGTGTTTGTGAAGATGTGATCTTTTCTGCTGAGCAGGATATAGATGAAGATGATAATGATGAGGGCAGGATTGATGAAGCTTGCTTGTATAAAGAGATCAGATTTCGGCTGCTCCCTTCAGGGGTCGCCACAGCAAATCATCAGCCTCCAGCACACTTCTCCTCCACTCCTCCGGCATCTGCTCACTCTCTAGTACCTTGTTGAATGTTCTTGTCAGAAAATCTACTGCTACCTCTCCTAGACACTTCCATACCTCCACAGGTATATCATCAGGACCAACTGCCTTTCCATTCTTCATCCTCTTCAATGCCCTTCTCACTTCACCCTTACTGATCTTTGCTACATCCTGCTCCTCAATGGTCACCTCTCTCTCATTTTCCTCATTCATCAGCTCTTCAAAGTACTCTTTCCATCTTCCCAGCACACTTCTGTCATCAGTCAATACATTTCCCTCTCTGTCCTTTATCATTCTAACTTGCTGCACGTCCTTCCCATCTCTATTTGTCTGCTGTGCCAACCTGTATAGATCATTTTCTCCCTCCTTACTATCCAACCTATCATACAAGTCATCATACGCCCTCTGTTTGGCCTTAGCCACTGCTACTTTCGCCTTACGCTGTGTCTCCCTGTACTCCTGTTTACTCTCTTCGGTCCTCTCAATGTCCCACTTCTTCTTAGCTAACCTCTTCCTTTGTACACACTCCTGCACTTCCTCATTCCACCACCAAGTCTCCTTATCTGCTTTCCTTCCAGAGGACACACCAAGTACTCTCCTACCTGTGTCCCTGATCACATTTGCTGTGGTTATCCAGTCATTTGGAAGCACTTCCTGGCCACCCAAAGCCTGTTTCAACTCCTCCTTGAAGACAACACGACACTCTTCCTTTTTCAGCTTCCACCACTTTGTCTTCTGCTCTGCCTTTGCCTTTTTCACCTTTCTCACCATCAGAGTCATCCTGCACACCACCATCCTATGCTGTTTGGCAACACTCTCACCCACTATGACTTTGCAGTCACTGACTTCCTTCAAATTACATCGCCTACACAAGATGTAGTCTACCTGTGTGCTCCTACCTCCGCTTTTATAAGTCACCCTATGCTCCTGTTTCTTCTGGAAGAAAGTATTCACCACAGCCATTTCCATCCTTTTTGCAAAATCTATCAACATCTGTCCTTCTGCGTTCCTGTCCTGGATACCAAACCTGCCCATCACTTCCTCGTCTCCTCTGTTGCCTGCACCAACATGTCCATTGAAGTCTGCACCAATGACCACTCTTTCACCTCTGGGGGCACTCTGCATCACTTCACCTAACTCACTCCAGAATCTCTCCTTCTCTTCTAGCTCACATCCTGCCTGTGGGGCATAAGCACTAACAACATTGAGCATTACACCTTCAATTTCTAACTTGAGACTCATCACTCTGTCTGATACTCTTTTCATTTTTAGAACATTCCTGACAAACTCCTCCTTCAAGATGACTCCTCCTCCGTTTCTCTTCCCATCCACACCGTGATAAAATAGCTTAAACCCTATTCCTAAGCTTTTAGCTTTGCTACCTTTCCACCTGGTCTCCTGAACACACAGTATGTCCACCTTCCTCCTCTGCATCATGTCAGCCAGCTCTCTACCTTTTCTTTGCATAGTTCCAACATTCAAAGTCCCCACTCTCAGTCCTAGACTCATGCCTTTCCTCTTCTCTCTCTGTCTATGGACACGCCTCCCACCTCTCCTTCTTTGACGTCTTCGACCAACAGTAGTCCAATTTCCATCAGCACCCTGTTGATTGACAGCACTGATGGTGGTCGTTGTTAACCCGGGCCTCGACCGATCCGGTATGGGGGTAATACTTCTGATTTGCATCATAATTGTGGTTATCTTATTGTGGTTATATGGTTATCTTATATATAGTTTTCTTAGGAGCAGTGGTGGTCTAGTGGTATAGGGCGCTGGATCGCTGATCTAAAGGTTGGGGGTTCGAGTCCCACTCTCCAGAAGGTTGTCACTGTACCCCCCAGTGCAGCTAACTGGGTTATCAAAGGCGGGCCATGTCTCTCACTGTCGATGGTGAGAGGCATGTAAAAGAACCAATTCTGACTTTCGTAAAGAGTAGGCTGCAAAGCCGTCAGCGTGTTTCTGTCCCTTGATAAAAAAAAGGGTTGTGACAGGAAGGGCAGTTTTCAAGGTATTGACAAACCTTTTCCTGCATTTTGCAGCTTTGGGCCTCCTCTATCTGATGGTGTAAGAAGCTAATTTTTTATTTTTGGACACAAGAGCCTACTTTCAGTAGAGTGGCCCACATTTTAATACTTATACGATGACACTTTAGCATTGAGCTTATGGGCAATGAAAGATGTGGCTTGAGCATAGGCTAAACCTTTTTTTATATCCAGAATATTTTGTATGACACACTTTTGGACCAAAAAGATCAAATTTAGGGGGTGAGACAGTTTTATTTTCCAGAATTTTTTTTTGCTACATCTCTAAGGGCCACTATATATATATATATATATATATATATATATATATATATATATATATATAATGTGTGTGTGTGTGTGTGTGTGTGTGTGTGTGTATTTGTATATTATCTTAAATTTCAATCAAAAAAAGATCAATGAAGTACAGTGGGACCTCGACTTACGAAATTAATCCATTCCAAGGGCAAGTTTGTTATTGGAAACAATAATTAGATGAAACAAAAATTCCCGTAAGAAACAATATAAAACCAATTAATCCGTTCTAACCCCCTCCCAAACTCATTTAAACTGACACAAACATGGATATTTCATGTAATATATTTAAGATAAACATGTAACATGGGCAATGGTGGCCTGGTGGTAAAGGGTGCTGGATCACTGATCCTGAGGTTTGGGGTTCAAGTCCCACTCTCCTCAAGATTGTCACTGTCCTCCCAGTGTAGCTAACTGGGTTATCAAAGGCTGGCCATGTCTCTCACTGTCTATGGTGAGAGGTTCATGTGAAAGAACCATTGCTGACTTTTGTAAAGAGGTGCTGCCCAGCCGTCTGCATGTTTCTGCCGCTTTCTAAAAGGGTTTTGTCAGGATGGGCATCCGACGTAAAAACCTGTGCCAAATCAAACATGCGAATCAGATGAAGCTCTGTTGGCGACCCCTGAAAAAGGGGAAAAGCTGAAAAGAAAAGATGATGATGTAACAACAAACATTTCCTCGAGGGGGCATCACAGAATATAATTGAAAAACACTGCACAAGGCATTCTCGGAGTGCGGACACGCGGAAGAATACAAGGCTAATTGGCTTGGAAAGGCCATTTCCCCAGCATAGTTCGTTCGTCGAAAATTTGCTCATTGGATGGAGCAGAATTTTGGTGGGATTGAAGAACGTATCACGGAAAATTCATTAGAAAAGACACTCATCAGTCGAGGTACCACTGTGTTCTGGTTCTGATAACAAACAGCAAAATAGTTTTTCCCCACTGGCTGGTCTCTGTGAGCTCCAGGTTCTGCAGAGGATGACCTTGTGCTGGAGGTGGTGATAATGATTGGCACGGTCTCTATGGATGACTCCTGCGCCGCCATGTTGGCCAAGTCAGGCATCATCCCTGCTCTTATTGAGCTACTCAATGGTAGGATATAATCATGTCTTCAAATATCGTTCACTGTTCTACTCAATTTCTCATCTTATTTCATGTCTTTAAATGTTTGCAGCCCAACAGGAAGATGATGAATTTGTTTGTCAAATCGTATACGTCTTCTACCAGATGGTGTTTCATCAGGCCACACGAGACGTCATTATAAAGGAGACCCGTATCCTTTATTCTCCCGTGTGCTCGGTCTTTCGGTGTCAATCACACTGTGCACTCTTTAGTTCTTTTCACGGACATAAGCTTTTAATGGAAACATCAAAACATGAAATTCATATCATTTCATTCTCACTCAGTCATCCATAATGTTAAAATAACAAGTGTTGTGTGTTAACAATGGGGTACGGGCTACTTTGGTAAAGTACTTTTGGCTTGGTAGCTCGTATCTGTGGTTGATTTTATCTAGCATCTGAATGAACTAGCCCAGTGCACTAACTGGGTTATCAGAGGCTGCCCATGTCTCTCGCTGCAAGTGGTGAAGGTTCATGTAAAAGAACCATTGCTGACTTTTGTAATGAGGAGCTGCATAGAAGGCAGCGTGCTTCTGCCCTGCGATGGCCTAGTGGAGCCATCCAGGGTGTACTCTGCTCTTGCCCAGAGTCAGCTGAGATGGGTGCCAACCTCCCCACTACTCTTAATCCTAATTAGGGTCACAGGGAGGCTGGCACTTATCTCAGCTGCCATGCTGCCCAGTTTTGTGACAAAATCTTTACTGGCTTGTCTTGGAGGGGTAGTGATGCCGATCATAGAACTCAGGAAGAAAAAACAGTAGGCAGGCCCGATCTTCCCCTCCAAAGTTTCTTTATTTCAAGCTATTAAAATACACATTAAAAAAAAAACACACCATTTTTATTTCAATAAAAAACACTTTTTTCACTCGGTAAAATAACATATACTTTTAATAAAATACAATTTAATAAAATACAACACATTTCTAAATGAAATAAAATTCACTTTCTACAATAAAAATAGTTTTTTTTTAATCAAGTAAAACATAACACTTTTTATAAAGTGAAGTACACCTGTTTTAAATAAAAGAAACCTAATAAATTAACTTTAATAATAAAATAAAATAAAAAAAATTAATGTAAATAAAATACACTACAGTGGTACCTCTCTTTATGAAATTAATCCGTTCCAGCGCCTATTTCGTAACCGGCATTTTTCGTAAGTTGAACCGTATTTTACATATAAAACGCGTGATTCGTTCCAAGGCTCCCAATACTACCCCTAAACCCTTTAAAAATTATAAAAGTACACAAATTTTGTATGAAATATGTGTTAAAAGTAAAAGAAAATTATTTACCTTTTTTTTAAAAAAAATCTCTCAAACCACCCATGTGACGCTTTAAAGTCCGGGGGTTGCTGGTCTGAAGAACCGTCACCTCCCACCCCCACCCTCCTTCACGAGGTCCTTTCATATGGCGGTTGCTTTTTCCAAAATAATCGCCTCCGTCAATGTATCTCCACTTTTAAGGTCTCCTTCTGCTTCAATATCATCCCGATTGTGGCGGGTTTCGGCCATACAGACACTCCCCACTTTACGTTCATTCGTTTTATGTATTTTTCGATTTTACTTTTTTTTTTTTTTCCGTCAACTTTTGAATTTAGCGTGCTCTCTGTAGTACAAGACATACCTACGTAGTACGCTGACGTAATACGCTACTTCCACATGAGGCTGCGTCCATTGTTTACAAATGACAGACTGAACGTGCCCTGCTTCTTCCCAGTTCACCACATGTTATTCTTGTGTTAAGATGTCGTCTCTGTGATCTTTGTGTTTACACTGTTTTGCGGACTTTTGTAACCCGAAGCAAATATGGTTGGTCAGAAGCATAAGCCTACTAGTGATAGTGTTAATCAGAAAAGGCAGCAAGCCATCTCGTTAAAAACAAAGATGGCTATTATCAAGAAAATAAATGCTGGTGAAAAACAACTGAATGTTGCACATTTCTTCCAAATGGCTCCGTCGATCATCAGAACCATTTACAAGCAGAAAGATCACATCATAGAGAATGTTAAAGGTTATATTTGATACTGTATTTGATATTTCATGACTGAATTTTATTAAAATTTATCAATTTAAAATTATTTTACTTGAATTTAATTTATTTGAAATGAATGCTGATATTATTTGATATATTTGATATTATTTTACAATGTAATGTTAATAATAATTGATTTAGGGGTGTTTTATGAGATACGGTAATGGTATTTATGGATGTATAGTACAGTATGAACATCATACGTCACTGGAACATACAGTAAGAACTTACGTTGTTTTTTTTTTTTGTTTGTTTTTTTCACCTTACGTTTGGTCATCCGGAAGTCAAGGAGCAACTGTACTCCTTTGCGATTTTACTCAACCGAATCCCACTTTCATATTTTCTTTTTATCATCTCCTGTTTTACTTTTATTGATAACGAAGCCCGCTTCTTCCTTTCAGTCTCACCGGGAATCACTTTCTTGGGGCTCATGATTAATAACGAAAAATAACGCTGCAATAAGCACACTCAAAAAAACTCACGAAACTCAAGAATCAACAGTACATCTCTCCTTCACGTGTGTGTTGAACAGTGGGTTGAAGGCACATGAAAAGCATCATGGGTATAGTACTGTATTATGGAGATTCAGCTCCCTCCTAGCCAATGGGAGGCCAGCGGGGTGGGGTGTTGGGAGACCACCAATGGGAAAGCAACTTGCACACTGTTTGAATAGCGCTTTCATAACGTGAACTTGTTTCGTATCCAGAGACAAAAATTTTAGGAAAATGCGTTTCGTAACCTGAATTTTTTGTTTGGTGAGACTTTCGTAAAGTGAGGTACCACTGTATTTAAGTAAAGTATACATTTTAAAGAAAATACACTTTTTATGTAATAAAGTAAAAACAACATTTCTAATAAAATCAAATGCACTATTAATATAATAATATACATTGTTAAATATAATAATATACAGTTTTTGTTTTGTTTTTTAAACTCTAGTCCAATGACCTCATTTCTAAAACAAATATAATAGAACAGAACATTTATTTATTTGGCAAAAATTATAAGACTCTAAATGAAAAAAAGGAAATTGTGATACTCCTTATGTATTAAAAATGAAATACAAACCCATAGGAAACAACATCTGTCACAACTGTTCACATAATATTAATCCAGTAGCTTTGATTTCTACAGGAGCCATGATCCAAGATTGTCGTTCATGATGATAGGAATTATTTTTTTTTTGACGTCACAGATTTTGCTCCCTTTCACTCGCGACACCATTACGTCATCCTGATGCTAAAGAAACAGCTTTCAGGGTCGGTGAGAGGAGGGAACAAATTACATTCTGTAAAATCCTTAATTTTATTCAATAGAAGCTCCTGCTTACCTCATCGACCTGATGCACGACAAGAACGCTGAAATTTGCAAAGTGTGTGACAACACCCTGGATATCATCGCTGTAGGTGTTTATTTACAGAGCATTACTAGATTCCCATTCCCTTCCAGCTCTCTCCTATGTGGATCTCCAACCGGAATGACAGTCTTAGTTAAATGTTAGTTATGGCAGTGTGGGCTCGATCGTGAATTTCCCGAGGACGTTACTTTACAGAGTGATCCTGCCCAGACCTCAGATTAATGTAATTAGGTCTCCATTATCCCAGGTTTCTTTTTGAGGCCAGGGGAAGTGTTCTATACAACTGATCAGGCAGAGCTATTAAAGTTAGGAGCCACATCAAAGCGGAGAGAGGTGTCTGGATAGACTCAGATAGGTATAGAACACAGAAACCAGGTCTGTTAAATACCACACACACTTCCCCTGCTCTCGTTCATTTTTGTAGATTTTTGTTGGCAAATTGAAAGTTTGACTTGATGTCGTTGCAAGAGCTTATCTGCTCCGTTCGTTCTTAGTTTCCTCTTCCTCACAGATCTCATTGGTCTTGTTGCTTGTGGTGGTTCTCTTCACTATGTCGTTCATGTCCCTAAAAGAAATCTATTCCTTTTTAATTAATTTTTCCCTGATTTACAGGATATTACAGCCTGAATTTTTTTCGTTTGCTTGTTTTTTTGATGAAACACTCCCCGATTCAAAATATCCTCTGTTATCAGAACGCCTGAAATCTCCTTAGCCCCCTCACAAAAAATTAACTATCCGTGCTATGAAAGGTCTTCTGTCAAACAGTTGTTTTGCATTTGATTTATTTGTTCCCTGAAAGTATGTGTCAGCGTGACCTGTCTTGCAATAATAGGCCCTTTTAAACCCTGGGCATCAGGTGGCCGCTCACTTCCCCTGGCCTCAGCTTTGGGCAACAGTGATTAATCAGCTTGTCTTGGTGTATGGAGCTCAGTGAAACTCTGCCAAGTCTTTGAGATCCTACACAAACATTTGCCATGCTAACTCAGGCGTAGATACTAAAAGCAGCATTAATCCCTCTGTGCTGGCTGGTCCCCAGTAACATTTATTGCTTAACTATCATCTGTCATTGTTCTCATCAAAGGATTTGTAGAATTGTGGTTCTTTCTTGTTCTTGGCTCAGGAGTACGATGAAGAATGGGGGAGGAAGATCCAGAATGAGAAGTTCCGCTGGCACAATTCTCAGTGGCTGGAGATGGTTGAGAATCGTCAAATGGAGGAAGTGGAACCCTTCATGTACAGCGATGAGGGAGAGCCCTTCTTACAAGGAGCAGACATTCTGGAGCGGCCAGATCTCTTCTACAGTGCAGGTTTGCCTCAACTCCATTTGTACTATTGCTGCTGTGTATCTCTCTTTATACGGCCTGGTTAAAAGCGTTACAACTTGTTTCTGAGCATGGAGTAAATGAGGGGTCATCTAGAAAAGCATCTAGAAGTGAGCTGAAGGATGTTTATGGTAGTAACTTTCAAACTGACCCAAATCTTCAGACAGTTCTTCTGCTCAACTAGCTCTTTTAGGATTTTGTCAGCGCAGACCTTGGTTTGCTTCTCCCTACACTGTGTTGAGCAGATCAGTCTGTGCTTCCTTAAGCCAGCTGTAGTTGGTAGTGTTAAGCACCTGTGCCCAGAATGCCATGGTATGATCCATAAATATCAGCATAACCCTGGTTTTACAAAGAATAAAGTACACGTGCCAATGAAAAGAGACCACTTCTTTGTGAGCGTCTTGCGCTGTTTTCACAGCCAACAGAGCAAAAGAACCAACTATTTAACACAGAGCTAACACAAATCCACAACACAGCCCAAACACCGCCGAGTTGCACATCATTGGCCAAAACAAAGTTAGCCGGTAGAATATAGTGTTGCAATTGGCTGTATTCTCAGAATGCTGGCTGATTCTGAAAGTGTCCAATACAGCGTCCGTGGCTAATGAAACAAACTAAACAAAATATCCAACTGGCAGGTGCCTTGACTAAAAATATCCGATCAATCACAAAATTGAGTGGTTGTCTTTTTAGTTTTTTATTTATTTATTTTTACATAAGAAAAAAAAAAACTTCTAGGGCAGTGGTAACCCGGTGGTAAGGTGACGGATCACTGATCCCAAGGTCGGGGATTCAATCCCCACAGTCACAGAGTTGTTGCTGCCCCCCTGTGTAGCTAACTGAGTTGTTTAAGGCCAACCGTGTCTCTCACTGTCTGGGATGTGAGGTTCATGTAAAAGAACCATTTCTGACTTTCATAAACAGGAGCTGCATAATTGTTACTTCGTTTCTGCCCTCCAACGGCCTGGCGAGTGATCCAGGGTGTTCTCTGCCCTCGCCCAGAGTCAGCTGAGATGAGTGCCAGCTTCCCCCCAACCAAAATTAGGATTAAGCGGTTCAGAAAATTAATGAATGAATGAAAAACCTTCTGGGTTGTCAAAGTTTTGCCAGGTTGGTTGGGTGAGGGGAAACACTGCATTTTTTAATTATGCCTGATATATACAGTAGGCCCTTGACTATTCCCGGTTTTGCACTCACGGTTTGCATCTTCACGGATTGCTGAGCAACTGTCACATCATTCAAATTCAGCCAGTGGCTGTCCTCCTTCCTGCTGATTGGTTTAGATGATGTAATGCCCCTTTTTCCTCATTCGCACACAAGTTGTCAATCAGCCATTTTTTTAGTGAGTTTTAATTACCAGTTAAGCTCTATGATGCCACTCAAATGCTGTGCGTCTTCTCTGGCTAAGCGCTAGAAAACGTTGGATGTCTCTTCTGAAGAAATAAAACTTTCTCCTGAAGAAACAACAGTTTCCTCTGAAGTACCTGAGGAGGAATAATCATCTGAACTGTTGTATTAAAGTCTTTTTCAATTATTATTCCAGTACAGTACTTAAGTTAATGTTTAGAATGTTTGTGTGTGAGATTTTATGATCTTTAGCATGTTTAACAAACGATACCAAAAGGATAAACTTCGTGTCCTTTTACATTGAACATGATGTCTCCAAGATGGCACTGCCTAAAGGGTGAGGTCTATTCCTACTCCTACCCTGAGCTAACATGCTACGGCAGCTCATTGTTCAATAGAAAACTTGTCCTTCATTACCGCCCTATCGATCACTTGCTCTGCTGAAGCTCTGATGTGCTACATGTCATACCTGTGGTTTCTGAAAGCTGGCTCAGTGTGTGGAGACTCCTTGTAACCAATCAGCACGTGTGTAAGGGTTCCATGTAAAATGGGATTAAGACCCTTCTCTGAAATGCAGGAATGTTCATGTTGAGACAATTAATGATGATAGAATGTAGTATTATAAAGCTCTGTGTGATGTATTATTTCACTGTAGATGGATTAATCCCTGCAGATGCCGCCATCAGTCCAGACTTCTTTACAGACTTTCAGAATGGAGACTATGTCACCTCACAGGGTTTTCCCTGCAGGTATGTACCTGACTTTTAAAGGACAGACACCTAGCCTTTAATAACAGACCTGTCAAACATGCTGCCTCAGTTTTTCAGCCCTTTACCCTCCACCCAACCCCTGTACTTTGCTTTCTTTGGTTACACCACCATGACCTACAACAGAAATAGATGTAGTGTGGATGAAACTATTCAATTCAATTCAGTTTTGTTTATATTGAGTTTTTACAACTGTCATTGTCACAAAGTAGCTTTATATAATATAAACTATATTTAAAAAGGAATTTAAACATTGAAACATTTTTCTACAACCCTACACATCATTAATGAGCAACGCCTGCGGGAACAACGGCAAGGAAAAACTCTCAGTAGATGCGAGGAAGAAACCTTGAGAGGAACCAGAGCCAAAAGGGAAACCCATCCTTATTTGTGTGGAACCATGAAGATACAAACCATATATGAGAAACTCATTACAGTCCAAAATGAAGTTTGGTTGGTTATACAACTGTAAGACTTAAATAATTGTGGGACAAGCGTTTGTATCACCAGCAGTGAAAATTCAAGTTCACAGTCTGTTAGCGCACATCTAAGCCCATATAGATCTTCATCAGCAGAAACGAGAATCCAGCCAGCATCAGCACACCAGGATGGACCACAGGATTCAGGAAGCAGGAGGATCAGAATCACTGGCAGGGATTTTCATAATTTTTAAGTCACCTCTCATGAATTAAGAATAGCCAGCTACAAAATTCCATGTGGCCTTGAAAATTGCTAAGGATGGGGGGGGGGGGGGGGGGCAGGCTCAACGCTCTAGAATTTTTGCATTTTTGAAGTAATTTTATGGTTTCTGGTGTGATCTAAATCACAACGTCCCTGATAATTTGAAATAGTTTTTACGATCAATTTTAGAAAAGCAGACTCAATTTTTCAAACTCTAAATTTTATTTCAATGCTACTTCATGTCACTCTCCTCAAAATGAGACACGATTCCTGAATCATAACAGTCTTCCATCCTCATACTGTGAGGGCAAAGCTGACTTCCTTTGAAGACTTACATTATATTACTTTTACTGCATTCTTATCCAGTGCGAGTTCCAATTATCATTTTTATACAACTGAGCAATTGAGGGTGAAGGGTCTTGTTCGAGGGCCCAACAGTGGTGATAGTGGGGATTAACCACGAAGCCACAATTGCCCTACTCTCTTAAAATTCTCTGAACACTGTCACTCAAATCTAAGGGTTTCTCAACCTGTGATCCTTCCTCTAAATTAAAATCAAAGATGGGAAACATTAATGATGCAGCGGCTTTGCTGAATGGCTGGTTAGCTGCTTCGCTGGTCATAATATAACCGATTATGGAAAAACACGGCTGGCTAAAGTTAAAAACATGTAAAGGATTTATTCTTTGGCTGCATACATAAAATTGTACATCCAATAAATAATCTTAAAAGAGATCCGATAATTAATTTATGTAATCAGGGCATTTATTCTGACATTAATTATGCTTTGTCTGTTATAACAATCTATAGCAAATCTAGGTTATACTGGAGTTAATAAATAGCTTTGTATTAGATTCTGACTGTTAAAGGGGAAATTTAAGAATGAGTGTGTAATGCAGATATTTATACTAGTCCTTCTAAAAAAATTAGCATATTGTGATAAAGTTAATTATTTTCTGTAATGTACTGATAAAAATTAAACTTTCATATATTTTAGATTCATTGCACACCAACTGAAATATTTCAGGTCTTTTATTGTTTTAATACTGATGATTTTGGCATACAGCTCATGAAAACACAAAATTCCTATATCAAAAAATGAGCATATCATGTTCAGGTACTCTAAACGAACTATTAACCTAATCATCTGAATCAACCAATGAACTCTAAACACCTGCAAAAGATTCCTGAGGCTTTTAAAAACTCCCTGGTTCATTACTCAAAACCGCAATCATGGGTAAGACTGCCGACCTGACTGCTGTCCAGAAGGCCATCATTGACACCCTCAAGCAAGAGGGTAAGACACAGAAAGAAATCTCTGAGCGAATAGGCTGTTCCCAGAGTGCTGTATCAAGGCACCTCAGTGGGACGTCTGTGGGAAGGGAAAGTGTGGCAGAAAACGCTGCACAACCAGAAGAGGTGACCGGACCCTGAGGAAGATTGTGGAGAAGGGCCGATTCCAGACCTTGGGGTACCTGTGGAAGCAGTGGACTGGGCTACAGGTGCCGCATTCCCTAGGTCAAGCCACTTTTGAACCAGAAACAGCGGCAGACACGCCTGACCTGGGCTACAGAGAAGCGGCACTGGACTGTTGCTCAGTGGTCCAAAGTACTTTTTTCAGATGAAAGCAAATTTTGCATGTCATTCGGACATCAAGGTGCCAGAGTCTGGAGGAAGACTGGGGAGAAGGAAATGCCAAAATGCCTGAAGTCCAGTGTCAAGTCCCCACAGTCAGTGATGGTCTGGGGTGCCATGTCAGGTGCTGGTGTTGGTCCACTGTGTTTTATCAAGGGCAGGGTCGATGCAACTTTCTATCAGGAGATTTTGGAGCACTTCATGCTTCCATCTGCTGAAAAGCTTTATGGAGATGAATATTTCATTTTTCAGCACGACCTGGCACCTGCTCACAGTGCCAAAACCACAGCTAAATGGTTTACTGACCATGGTATTACTGTGCTCAATTGGCCTGCCAACTCTCCTGACCTGAAGCCCATAGAGAATCTGTGGGATATTGTGAAGAGAAAGTTGAGAGACACCAGACCCAACATTGTGGATGAGCTTAAGGCCGCTATCGAAGCATCCTGGGCCTCCATAACACCTCAGCAGTGCCACAGGCTGATTGCCTCCATGCCACGCCGCATTGAAGCAATCATTTCTGCAAAAGGATTCACGACCAAGTATTGAGTGCATAACTGAACATAATTATTTGAAGGTTGACTTTTTTGTATTAAAAACACTTTTTTTATTGGTCTGATAAAATATGCTAATTTTTTGAGATAGGGATTTTTGGTTTTCATGAGCTGTATGCCAAAATCATCAGTAAAAAAAAAAAAAAAAACCTTGCAATATTTCAGTTGGGATGCTATCAATCTAAAATATATGAAAGTTTAATTTTTATCAGTACATTACAGAAAATAATGAACTTTATCACAATATGCTAATTTTTTGAGAAGGACTAGTATATATACAGTGGTATGAAAAAGTATCTGAACCTTTTGGAATTTCTCACATTTCTGCATAAAATCACCATCAAATGTGATCTGATCTTTGTCAAAATCACACAGAGGAAAAAACAGTGTCTGCTTTAACTAAAACCACCCAAACATTTATAGGTTTTCATATTTTAATGAGGATGGCATGCAAACAATGACAGAAGGGGAGGAATAAGTAATTGAACCATCACATTTAATATTTTGTCAGCAATAACTTCAACCAGACACTTCCTGTAGCTGCAGATCAGTCTGGCACATCGATCAGGACTAATCTTGGCCCATTTTTCTTTACAAAACTGCTGTAGTTCAGTCCGATTCTTGGGATGTCTGGCATGAATCACTGTCTTGTGGTCATGCCACAGCATCTCAATGGGGTTCAAGTCTGGACTTTGACTTGGCCATTCCAGAACGTGTATTTTGTTCTTCTGAAACCATTGTGAAGTTGATTTACTTCTGTGTTTTGGATCATTGTCTTGTTGCACCATGCATCCTCTTTTTAGCTTCAACTGTCTGACAGACGGCCTCAGGTTTTTCTGCAAAACATCCTGAGAAACTTTTTGAATTCATTTTTCCATTAATGATCGCAAGTTGTCCAGGCCCCGAGGCAGCAAAACAGCCCCAAACCATGATGCACCCTCCACCATGCTTCACGGTGGGGATGAGGTGTTGATGTTGGTGAGCTGTTCCATTTTTCCTCCACACATGACGTTGTGTGTTCCTCCTAAACAATTCAACTTTGTTTTCATCAGTCCACAAAATATTTTGCCAAAACTTCTGTGGAGTGTCCAAGTGCCTTTTTGCAAACATTAAACGAGCAACAATGTTTTTTTAGACAGCAGTGGCTTCCTCCTTGGAGTCCTCCCATGAACACCATTCTTGGCCATTGTGTTACATATAGTTGATGTGTGCACAGAGATATTGGACTGTGCCAGTGATTTCTGTAAGTCTTTAGCAGACACTCTAGGGTTTTTTTTACCTCTGAGTATTCTGCGCTGAACTCTTGGTGTCATCTTTGGTGGACGGTCACTCCTTGGGAGAGAAGCAACAGTGCCAAACTCTCTCCATTTGTAGACAACTTCTCTGACTGTCGATTGATGAACATCCAGACTTTTAGAGATGGTTTTGTATCCTTTCCCAGCTTTATACAAATCAACAATTCTTGATCGCAGGTCTTCAGACAGCTCTTTTGAGCGAGCCATGGTGCACATCAGACAATGCTTCTCATCAAGACAATTCATACCAGGTGTGTGTTTTATAGTGGGCAGGGCAGCTTTAAGCCACTCATCAGTGATTGGGCATACACCTGACTTAAATTGTTTGGTAAAAATTGGTTTCAATTGCTCTTTAAGTCTCCTTAGGCAGAGGGTTCAGTTACTTATTCCTCCCCCTTCTGTCATTGTTTGCATGCTATCCTCATTAAAATATGAAAACCTATAAATGTTTGGGTGGTTTTAGTTAAAGCAGACACTGTTTTTTCATCTGTGTGATTTTTGACAAAGATCAGATCACATTTGATGGTGATTTTATGCAGAAATGTGAGAAACTCCAAAAGGTTCAGATACTTTTTCATACCACTGTGTTTATGTATATATATATAGGAACATAAAAGTGTGACGTAATGACGTAATGAACCTTCACCCAGAATGCAGGAGGCAGTCTGACTGAGATGGCACAGAGTGGATTTATTATTGAAAGGGAAGCACTTAAGCAGAGCGCACATATTTTAAATACAGTATTGATGACGAAGAAAAACACAAACAAAATTAAACCAGGAGCCAGAGAGAACACAAGGAAGCAGGGACATGATGTGAGGCAATCTTCTTGCGCAAACATGAGCGTGCAGTTTGTATTTATGGGGAGTAGATGAGAGGAGTGAATTCAGGTGCGAACTGCATTCAGCTCGAGCAGCTCAGCTACGCACCTCAGCCAGAGCGGGGAGAGTTTGAGAACACAGCCAAAATCAAAGTCCTCCCAAAACACAGACCATAACAAAAAGAACATGAAGTGTAATAAATTGAATAAACCAAACAAAAGGATAAACATGCTACAGCACAGTACATAAAATCTCACATATAAACATTCTAAACATTAACTTAGATACTGTACTGGAATAATAATTGAAAAAGACTTTAGTACTACATTGCTTTACAACAGTTCAGATGATTATTCCTCTTCAGGCACTTCAGAGGAAACTATCGTTTCTTCAGGAGAGTCTTATTTCTTCAGAAGAGACAGCCAACGTCATTACCTTTTTCTGGCACTGAGCCAGAGAAGACGCACGGTTTTGAGTGGCATCATAGAACTTCAGTGGTAATTAAAACACACTGCGAAAATGCACAGTGACATCTTGTGCGCGAATGAGAAGAAAGGGGCTTATACATCATATCATCCAATCAGCAGGAGGGAGAACAGCCATTGGCTGAATTTGAATCACATGTTACTTGGCAAACCGCAAATATGCAGGGGCGCGAGTGCAAAACCACGAATCGTCAAGGCCTTACTCATATGTATATGTGTGTGTGTGTGTATATATATATATATATATATATATATATATATATGTATATGTATATATATATATATATATATATATATATATATATATATGTATATGTATATTCCGAACTTAATGGGGCCAAGACCCCTTCAACCGCCAGTTTCCGTGAAGTAGGGTCAACCCCCCTGACTGATGTATATGTACATGTATATGTGTATATAATTTCAATAAATACATATTCAACGTAAATGCTTATAATGACAATTAAACATTTAAAAATAATGCATAAGATGTAAATAAATACACACATATACATATGCACGCACACACACAGATGCGTACCTCATAGAAAAATATAAGTAGTATTCGACGTAATAAGCGCCCTGCTCCAATAAACGCCCCCGTGTTTTTGATCTTACATCTGATAACCGCCCATGTGTACTGGGAGCAAAATGGGAGTTCAAACTTAGCAATTTTATCCGATCAGTCTCTGTAACGGTAAAATGAGGTGTTCACTGCCTGCAAAAGTGAGTTTACATTTCAAGGCCCCCTGCCACTGGGGAATGTCTATCATGTTTATCAGAAACAACACATTTCATTTTTCCACCGTGCTTTAAAAAACAGGAAAATATTTTGCTGTTCTCTTGGTAAATGTTCAACAACTGATTAACCATTAGAAACTGCTACAGCAAAGTATTTTTCACCCGATTCTCCTGCTCACTAACTTCATAAATTTAAAGACGTTCCTGGCCATATATTTTTCAACGTGCCACTCGCTAAAGTTGACCATTGTGTTGATTGGTTCGATGCCATGTGCTGAAATTGACATTCATGTTGATTGGCTCGATTTTACACTGGGGGAAAATATTTAAAGGAACAGCATTGGGAGGGAAAAATTAAAGGGTCTTCTTTTTTTCAAATTATGTTGTTTTCATAATTTATTTATTAATGCAATTAATGATGTTTTAATAAGCGCCCACCCACTCCAATTTTTTAAGCACCCTGGGCAGTTACCTCGTCAAATATGGTAATAATAATTTTGATGGGGTTTTTTTGGTTGTTTCTTTTTGTTTTTTGTTTGTTTGTGTTTTTTCATAATTGGCCTTGTTTTGCGGCATTTTCCTTAACTTTTTCCCCTATTTTTCCTTAATTTCCTTTTTTTTTCTTTTTTTTTCCGATGAATATTTTTGAAAATCCAGTGATGCATTGAAGCTGTGGGAACTGAAGCACGAATTAGCAGGGATCACTGTATACTGTATTTATAAACTGAATGTTGTATGGTTTAGAAACAGTGGCACTGGGGAAATGACAGGAGGCAGAGCTGAGGTTGGAACTACCAGGCAGAAAGCCTAGAAGAAGACCAAAGAGAAGATTTATGGAAGTGGTGAAGGAGGACATGAAGGTAGTTGGAGTAAGAGTAGAAGATGCAGAGGATAGGGTGAGATGGTGGCAGGTGATTCGCTGTGCCGATCCCTGAAGGGAACAGCCAAAAGGAAAAGAAGATGAATATGTATTGTGCTAAAGGAACATGGACACTTTTGTTTTAATTCCATAAATTACTGACTACATTTCCACCTAATTCCACACAGAGAGATAAAAAATAATAAAAAAGGACATGAAGGTAGTTGGAGTAAGAGTACAAGATGCAGAGGCTAGGATGAGATGGAGGCAGATGATTTGCTGTGGCGACTCCTGAAGGGAACAGCCGAAAGGAAAAGAAGAAGAGTGTACTTTCATTCACTTTATAATGGTGCCCTACTGCAGCATAACTTTTTCCTTCCTTAATCATCTCAAGCAGTTCTACTTTTTTATGCAGCGTCATTACCTTTTTCTAGCACTTTGGCGCCTTACCACAAGCCTGAGAAGGTACACAGCATTAGGGTGGCATGACAGAGCTTAAATGTAATTAAAAACACAAAAAAAAGCACATGCACAAAGTGTGCACGAATGAGAAAAAAAGGGCCTGTACATCATCTCAACCAAACAGCAGGAGGGAGAACAGCCATTGGCTGAATTTGAATCACGTGACCGTTACTCGGCAATTCGCGAATATGCGGGGGAGTGAGTGCAAAACCGTGAATATATATTATATTGTAGGCCCCCGTTATTCATGGGGGTTCCGGCCCCTCCCATGAATGAAGATAATCCGCGAGTTCTGTACACGGAAGTAAAACCCCATGAGTCATATTACATGCGCAATGCAGCCATGAGGGAGGGGCACAAGCCAGTGTCTCTCCCTCACGCCGGTCCCAAGCCCGGATAAATGTGGAGGGTTGCGTCAGGAAGGGCATCCGGTGTAAAACAAATGCCAAATGAAACATGCGAGTCACAACAAAGAAATTCATACTGTATCGGTCGAGGCCCGGGTTAACAACGACCGCCATCAGTGCTGTTAACCAACAGGGTGCTGGTGGAAATTGGACTACTGTTGGTCGAAGACGTCGAAGAAGGAGAGGCGGGAGGCGTGTCCGTAAGCAGAGAGAGAAGAGGAAAGGCATGAGTCTAGGACTGAAAGTACGGACTTTGAATGTTGGACCTATGACCGGAAAAGGTAGAGAGCTGGCTGACATGATGCAGAGGAGGAAGGTGGACATACTGTGTGTTCAGGAGACCAGGTGGAAAGGTAGCAAGGCTACAAGCTTCGGAGCAGGGTTTAAGCTGTTTTTTCATGGAGTGGCTGGGAAGAGAAATGGAGTAGGAGTCATCTTGAAGGAGGAGTTTGTCAGGAATGTTCTAGAAGTGAAAAGAGTGTCAGACAGAGTGACGAGTCTCAAGTTAGAAATTGAAGGTGTAATGTTCATTGTTATTAGTGCTTATGCCCCACAGGCAGGATGTGAGCTCGAAGAGAAGGAGAGATTCTGGAGTGAGTTCGATGAAGTGATGCAGAATACCCCCAGAGATGAAAGAGTGGTCATTGGGGCCGACTTCAATGGACATGTTGGTGCAGGCAACAGAGGGGAACGAGGAAGTGATGGGCAGGTGTGGTGTCCAGGACAGGAACGCAGAAGGATAGATATTGATAGATTTTGCAAAAAGGATGGAAATGGCTGTGGTTAATACTTTCTTCCAGAAGAGACAGGAGCATAGGGTGACTTATAAAAGCGGAGGTAGGAGCACACGGGTAGACTACATCTTGTGTAGGCGATGTAATTTGAAGGAAGTCAGTGACTGCAAAGTAGTAGCGGGTGAGAGTGTTGCCAAACAGCATAGGATGGTGGTGTGCAGGATGACGCTGATGGTGAGGAAGGTGAAGAAGGCAAAGGCAGAGCAGAAGACAAAGTGGTGGAAGCTGAAAATGGAAGAGTGTCGGGTTGTCTTCAAGGAGGAGTTGAAAATAGCTTTGGGTGGTCAGGAAGTGCTGCCAGATGAGTGGACATCTCCAGCTAATGTGATCAGGGAGACAGGTAGAAGAATACACGGTGTGTCATCTGGAAGGAGAGGAGATAAGGAGACTTGGTGGTGGAAAGAGGAAGTGCAGGAGTGTGTACAAAGGAAGAAGTTAGCTAAAAAGAAGTGGGACATTGAGAGGACCGAAGAGAGTAAACAGGAGTACAGGGAGATACAGCGTAAGGCGAAGGTAGCGGTGTCAGAGGCCAAACAAAGGGCATATGATGACTTGTATGCTCGGTTGGAAAGTAAAGAGGGTGAAAATGATTTATACAGGTTGGCACAGCAGAGAAATAGAGATGGGAAGGATGTGCAGCAAGTTAAAGTGATTAAGGACAGAGAGGGAAATGTATTGACTGATGACAGAAGTGTGCTGGGAAGATGGAAATAGTACTTTGAAGAGCTGATGAATGAGGAAAATGAGAGAGAAAAAAGAGTAAAAGAGGTGGGCATTGAAGAGGATGAAGAGTGGAAAGGCAGTTGGTCCTGATGACATACTGGTGGAGGTATGGAAGTGTCTAGGAGCGGTCGCAGTAGATTTCCTGACAAGAACATTCAACAAGGTCTTAGAGAGTGAGAGGATGCCAAAGGAATGGAGAAGCGTACTGGTGCCCATTTTTAAGAACAAGGGAGATGTGAAGAGTTGTGGCAACTACAGAGGGATAAAGTTGATGAGCCATACGATGAAGTTATGGGAAAGAATAGTGGAAGCTAGACTAAGGGCAGAGGTCAGCATTTGTGAACAACAGTTTGGTTTCATGCCAAGAAAGAGCACCACAGATGCAGTCTTTGCCTTGAGGATGTTAATAGAGAAGGTCAGAAGGAGCTGCATTTTGCCTTTGTGGATCTGGAGAAAGCATACGACAGGGTGCCGAGAGAGGAACTGTGGTATTGCATGAGGAAGTCTGGAGTGGCAGAGAAGTATGTTAGAGTGGTGCAGGACATGTATGAGAGATGTAAGACAGTGGTGAGGTGTGCTGTCAGTGTGACAGAAGAGTTCAAGGTGGAGGTGGGACTGCATCAAGGGTCAGCTCTGAGCCCCTTCTTGTTTGCTATGGTGATGGACAGGCTGACAGATGAGGTTAGACAAGAATCCCCATGGACTATGATGTTTGCAGATGACATTGTGGACAACTACAGCTCTGCAATGAGAGCAGAGAACAAGTGCAAGAAAACCTAGAGAGGTTGAAGTCTGCCCTGGAATGGAGGGGAATGAAGGTTAGCCTCAGTAAGACAGAATACATGTGTATGAATGCCAAGGACCCATTAGGAATGGTGAGGTTACAGGGAGCAGAGATAAGGAAGATGAAGGATTTTAAGTACTTAGGCTCAACAATCCAGAGCAATGGAGAGTGTGGAAAAGAGGTCAAGAAGCATGTGCAGGCTGGTTGGAATGGCTGGAGAAAAGTGTCCGGTGTGATGTGTGATCGGAAGGTATCGGCAAGAATGAAAGGAAAAGTGTACAAGACAGTGTTGAGGCCAGTGATGTTGTATGGTTTAGAAAAAGATATAAGTAGCAGAGATGAAAATGTTGAGGTTCTCTTTGGGAGTAACGAGGATGGATAGGATCAGGAATGAGCACATCAGAGGGACAGCACATGTAAGACGTTTTGGAGACGCCAGATTGAGATGGTTTGGACATGTACAGAGGAGGGATAGTGAGTATATTGGTAGTAGGATGCTGAGACCAGGCAGAAGGCCTAGAGGAAGACCAAAGAGACGATTTATGGACGTGGTGAAGGAGGACATGAAGGCAGTTGGTGTAAGAGAAGAAGATGCAGAGGATAGGGTGACATGGAGGCAGATGATTCGCTGTGGCGACCCCTGAAGGGAAAAGCCGACAGGAAAAGAAGAAGAATCATATTCCATGCGCGAATGATCAACCGGAAGTAAAATACTATGTATCTATTACATGCGCTAACATATGCTTCTTAAACACATTCTTTCGACAGTCTTACTCATTAATACAGTATTAATGTCATAAAATGTAGTAATGATGAAGAAAAACTTTTTAATTTTGTACTGTGATATTTATTCATAAAATATATAAATACTATACAGCATATATATATTAGTCTATATAAAAGAACATGAAGTATAATACAGTAAAATGGTTTGATAATTTGAATAAACATACAGGTACAGCACTGTATTGTACATTCATGGTTAAAAATGCTCATCAGACGCCCACTGGAGGGAGGCATTGCATTATTTATTGTACTGTACATAAAGAACATTAAAGAGTGACGTAATGATGTAATGAGCTTTCAGCCGGACCAGAGAATGCAGGAGGCAGTGTGAGATGGCAGAGTGGATGTATTATTTAAAGGGTAATCACTCAACCAGAGCACTTTAATTACAGTACTGATGACAAAGACAATCACAAACAACATTAAACTCTGGAATCAGAGAGAACACAGGGAAGCAGGACGTGATGTGAGACAATCTTGTAGAGCAGAGGTGAGCCTGTGGTTTGTGTTTATTGGGAGTAGATGAGAGAACTGAATTCAGGTGTGAACTACTGACATTTCAGCAGGTCAGCCACACCCCTCAGCCATCTCAACCAATCAGCAGGAGGGAGAACAGCCATTGGCTGAATTTGAATCACGTGACAGTTACTCGGCAAGCCGCAAATATGAATAGTATATATATATATATATATATATATATATATATTCAGGGATTATTCACTACTTTATGATTCAATTCATGTGGCTTCAGTACATCGCATTTTTTTTTTTTAAATATTCATCGAATTAAAAAATAAGGAAATTAAGGAAGAATAGGGGGAAAAGTTGTGAGATGTGTGTGCGTGTGTGTGTGTGTGTGAGAGAGAGAGAGAGAGAGAGAGAGAGAGAGGTTGTTAGGTATAGTTATAATAATGCGATAGTAAAAGAAGTGTTTATTAGTGCTGATTGCTTGCACATTCCCACAGGCACCCTGTGACAGCATCTTAACATTACAGTTTCCCAGAACTTTCTATGCCTAGGACCCCCAGATCTGATCCTTTACATAATAAAGCCTTTTAACTAAATGCTCCACTAAACAAGTGAGTTTTCATCCTCACGTTAAAAACAGAGACGGCATCTGAGTCCCGAACATAACTGTGGGGTTTTGTAAGAGAAGCTCTGCCCTCTGCAGTAGTCTTCATTATTTGAAGTATCACTAAGCATCCTGCACCTTTAGATCTAAGGGGGCATGTCGGATAATAAACAACAAGAAGGTTCACTAAGATAATGTGGCACGAGACCATTAAGTGTTTTATAGTTTAAAAGTAGTATTTTATATTTGAAACGTGTGCAGTGTAAATAGGATTGGGGTGATGTGCTCAAGTCTTCTGGTTCTATTAAGGATTGTTGCTGCTGCATTCTGGACTAAAACACAGACATGCAATTGCTTTCCACATGATTCTACAGATCAGTTCCCGTTCTCTGTTTCCTGTTATCATGGCAGCTTTGCTTTAATTTATGAATTTATATTTACAGCCCACGTTGTTATGGCACTCTATTTTTTTTTAGATTGTTTCCCAAGAACGTGCGATCCAACAGACACACAGAATAAATTCAGTGAAGAAGGTGCATGTTTCTGTTCACTGACTGAGATGTGCTGAGGTGCTCACCATTTATCTGTTGTTATTGGCTGTGGTGTGCAGAACAAAAGTCTTTATTGAATTAGGAGTAATTTGAAGACAAGTATTGCATGAGAGAGAGGGGGGGGGGGTTGAGAAGGGGGATCTATTAAAATGGAAGGAGAAACGGAGGAAGACGGGAGTTTTCTTTCCCACTCTTTGTAAGTGATATCTGTAAAACACACTTAGTGTGTTCAGGGAATTAAGCAGCCTGAGAGTTTGGTTTTCATTTGGTCGAAGCGGTCAGAGAGATCTAGGTTAACACAATAATGAAATCCGGCCTGCAGGGAGCATTCAGCCAGATGGACTGGGAATGGCTTTAATACGCTCACTCTTATTCCTGCATGTGTTGTTGGGCACTTTTTTGCTCACCACATTCAACTGCTTTGTTACAAATGATGAACAGGACTGTTACAGACCCTCGCGGGTAATTCAGGGGTTCAAGAAATTCTGTAAGCCGTTCTAGATTACACATAGTGTTCACACTGTAGACCCACTAACGGAAGGCTCAGAACCGGTTTCTAATGTCATCAAGCCAATGTGTTCGCTCCAGCAGACGACTGTCACCATTCCTTGGACTTCTTGCAAGGGCTACAAACAGAAAAAATTTCCAGACCTGTGCAGTGCAAGACAGGGGGATTTTATAACTGTTCTTAAAAAAAACAAAAAAAAAACCCGTGATCAGGGGGTAGGAATAATAAAATCAGGACAGGCTAAAGATCAAAGTGTTGAAGCAGATAGGACAAGACAGGGACTGGAGTTAAGGCGTGTCTGTTTCACAGTCTCGCACTTCTCAGTCCTAACTGGAAACACTGGAGGGTTTTGTCTGCCTCCGTCCTCCTTCCTTCCTCTCGCTCCAGATTGCACTCCTGCTATCAGGCTGTAGGAAAGGAGCTGAGTGATGAATTGGATAATGTTTAGAGACTCTTCCCAAAGGCCTCGTTTACACAAGTCACATCACTTTAAACCCCATTTTTCACTCAGCTTAGAATTATCTAAGGTACCTCAAAGATTGAGTGATGATCCTCATGAGTCCATCTTTAACAGTGAGATTCATAATTTCTGTCTAGACTCATACCTTTTGGTCATGTCTCCTTACTTGACTAACCTTTAGCCCATGACTGTCTGAGCAGATGATCAACCTGCCAACCCATAACTCTCATACAAACATTCCATATACAATAATGTACCGCCTATAAAATGAGTTCCTGATAGATATCTCTACTGATAGGTGTCCAAGGCTCGTGGTATACAAGTACCGGTAGCATAGGTAGGTAGGCCTGAACAGTTTGTGGTGGTGAGTGTGTGGTTAAGTCAGAGAGGCAAGGGTTTGTTGTTTTGTGCAGAGAGAGGAAGAGTGTAGTGGGTATAGTTTTAGCAGAAATGAAAGCTGAGTGAAGTAACAGGTTGTTTATTAATAAATCCTGCAGCTGTTCGCCATCAAGACGTCCATGGATTTTGATTTTCAAGCGCTGACTAAAGATGGTGGTGGGTGGGGTGTTAACCTTGGACTTCATAACGACTTCAGCCCTGGAGAAATAAATTGGTAAATAAATCTCCCGAGGGTCCCGACTACAGTGTGGAGTGAAAGAAGGAAAGATTAACATTATAATTTCTTTTCTCCGCTTTTCATGTTCCTGCTAATGTTTGGTTGTGTTTTGCTCTCTGAAAGTTTTGATGCTTACCTGAGTTAGACTGTGTTGTTCATTCCGTGCGAGTCTGAGTGGTGGTGTATGAGCCTCTATTACTTGGGTTTTCGGATTTGTGATTTATAATATTTTTTTTGGTTATTATTATTATTATTATTATTACGACTACGGCTGTATCTTATCATGCTAGTCAGCAATACATAACAGATAATCAGCATAAACCCCGTGTCTCTACAGTCTTCTTGGGTTTCTTGTGGTTGGCACAGACACAAGACTACCATGCAAATCAGGCTCCATGCCATGTAAGTCTGCTCGGGAGCTTTGATATTATCGAGCCGGGAGAAACATGGTGTTATGTAGGGTTTGCACAACCAATGATGTAGTTCTGTCAGAAACAAGAATGACAACAACAACAACAACAATAATAATAATAATAATAATCATAATAATAATAATTTGGAATTATCTGGTAATTCCCTCAAAGGTCATGCATTTTCTTCACGTCAAACGTGAACTATAAGTAATAGTACATTTCCTGGCCAAATAGTTTAGTACACGCATGGTGCCAAGGTGAGTTTTACGGTAGTTGGACACCATAAATTACAGCGTTCCATAGTGAAACTGTACTGCGTCCAGACATCCTCGTGAAACTCGAGAGGGCTGGAATAGAGCCTGAAGAAAGAAGGTGGTTGATTTCACTAAGAAGGTCATCAATGATGTGGAGTTTGTTTACCAAATACTGATTGCCATCTTTCGTCACGATCCATGTTAAGCTTGGAGTGGGAGTCTGTGAGTCTCATAAACCTCTTCTCTCCGCAAATATTAAATCAAGCTCTATCTCAGATGGCCAAGATTTCCTTCTGTATTTTTTTTTAATGCTAATATTTTTAGTTAATAGAAAACCAGGACGCTGTGGCTAAAACCCCGATCTTCTGTGTGTAATCGCTCTCATGGAAGTGATTTGTTTTAAAAAGAACACAGTGCTATGTGAGCTGGTAGCAGCAAAGCAAAACAGCCCATAATTTAAGAGAATGGTGAGTTGAGCTAGTGTTCAGTCTGGAAAAGGGGAGGAGGGGTGGAGTGTCGGGACACTGAGGTAAAGGGACACAGAGACACGAGGGTTTCTGTGCTCAAGACTCAGGTTTTATTGCTTAACGTGTTTCACCTTCAGGTTAACATTGATTTCTTATTAACCAGATAATTGTGGAATAGAACAGGAGGTCAGAGTTCCCAGTGTTATGAGACTGTCTGTTGAGATGCATGTTTGAAGGTGTGACGGTTCATCCTCAGACACAGGAACACTGAGATTTACTGATTTATCTCCTCTGGTGGTTTTCTTCCTGGATGTTTACTGGTTTCATCTGCTTGCTGCTGACTTGTTGCCTGGCTCTGGTAGAAATATGAACCACTCAGGCACTTTAGGCTGTGTCTTCTTTATCTCAGTCCTGCACTGCCATCTGTTGGTGAAGAAGTTTGGCACATCGTAATACACTGCAAAAAAAAGACTTCTTAGTAAATACAGTCTGTGATCTTGTGAGATTATTAAAAAAGTTTCTTTTTTATGAATATTTATTCATGCTGTTTTACTCAGTTGTTTGTTTTTTATTTATTTTAATTCATTATATAAATGAAGATGAAATGACATATTATGTTCTTAGATGTCATTACAGGGCTGCACACACCATGATGGTTCTATACCCTACAAATCAAGGTGTATTTATACTTCCATATCATGCTTGTTAAAGTTTCCCATTTACTAGTGTCTGTGTAACTACCATTATCATTCTGTTAATTCTGGACAAATGTAAAGTTTCCTGGTAAGACCACCCCAGCTCATGAGCTTAGTATCTCTATTCCCCTGTCCTACATCATGTTTTGACTCTATATCTGTTTACAATAACAATGTGACCAAGTGACTGGAGGAACAATCATGTGCATGTGTAATAACGTGTTAGATGCCACTGAATTTCATGTTTATTTATTATACCTGGGACCTGAATAGGTTCCGTTTAAGATACAGCTACCCTTCCTTTCATAGCTACCTCCTGATCAGTGTGTACCTACCCTACCTCGATAAGGAGAAGTCCCCCGTAAGGGTGGGTCATATCTCCCTGCTCTGTGTTCATATCACGCATCTCTACTACTGATCAGAAACAACCAAATTAATAAATATATATACGTAAAAACATATGTGGCTACATAAAACAATGAGTAAATAATGAATATGTAATGAACTCAACACCCCCCCCCCCCCAGTAATTCGCAGGGGTTGCGTTCCACTCCTTTCGGCGGATTCTGAAAATCCGCAGATTATTGATGCGGTTTTAAACCCCTGTGTATGATATTGCATGCGCTAAAACAGGGGGCGGGGACCTTTTTGACCAAGAGAGCCAAAAATAACTAAATCTAATCCTCTGAGAGCCAAATATATTTTTTAATACTAAGACCAACAATTTTAGAGTATAATAAGACTATGAGTCCCCACAGGGTTGTCACTGTCCCCCCAGTGCAGCTAACTGGGTTATCAAAGGCGGGCCATGTCTCTCACTGTCTATGGTGAGAGGCATGTAAAAGAACAATTGCTGACTTTCGTAAAGAGGAGCTGCAAAGCCGTCAGCGTGTTTCTGTCCCTTGCTAAAGGGTTGTGACAGGAAGGGCATCTGACCTAAAAACCCATGCCAAATCAAATGTGCGAATCAGATGATTTGCTGAGGCGACTCTCAAGAACGGGAAAAAGCTGAAAAGAGAAGACGACGACTCTAAATTTATTTTAAATTACATTGTTATAACGAAGTTATTTATTAATAAGAAAAGTACTTCTTACTATTAATGTGACTTCTGGTGCTGCATGGTTTTGCTGATAGCTTTGTAGTCTGGTTGATACAGGGTGAGGTTCAGCTTCATGCAGGCGTTTAGGCTCCCATCTATTACACGTTACCGCAGGTTGGTCTTGATGCTTTTCAGGTGTGAGAAGGACTGCTCGCGTGTGCATGTGGAGCCAAACATGGTCAATACGACAGGACTCTCACTGTAGTGTTTATGTGACATGAATCACGTCCAAGTTTTGGCAATCAGCTGGTCTGCGGGTTGAAGTTTTTTCATTCTGTCCATTTGTGTTTTGCTTGCCAGCTCTGCTTGGTTTCTTGCACATGAGCTGATCAAAACGAGGGAAATTTACCTGTTTACTCCAAAACAACTCGCGCAGTCTGTTGCATATCATCCAATAAAATTAGAGTTTCAAAGTATCGGCCCCGCCCACACACTGGAGTACAGAAAGGATTGGCTCTGCTGCGCGCCATAGCAACAAGTGGCATTGAAAATAGATGTATAAATTGAAATGCGTAAGATTTATTTATGCTTATGTTTTATTTCATGGCTTTTTTTCAGTGCTTTTATTTAAAGGACAGTGAAATCATGTATTAGTTATTCTGTTAAGAAAGGTCACCTGATTTATCTGAGAGCCAGTTGCAGTCATCAAAAGAGCCACTTCTGGCTCGCGAGCCATAGGTTCCTGATCCCTGCACTAAAGTCTGCTTGTTAAACCCATTCTATAGCCAGTCTTACTCATTAATACAGTAATAATGCAGTAAAATGTAGTAATGATGAAATAAAACTTTTTAATTTTGTACTGTGATAATATTTATGAATAAATAAAGCACTTACGCTCCTTACCAGAAGCTAGAGAAGATGCAGGGCATTTGAGTGACATCATAGGGCTTAAATAATCATTAAAAACACACAAAAAACATGAATTCACAATTCGAGCAATCATGGTGTTAATGGCGTGAAGGAGGAAAAAAAAGAGGCGTACACATCATCTGCAACCAATCAGCAGGAAGGAGAAACAAAAGCTCTGAGCCATTGGCTAAATTTGAATCATGTGCCAGTAACTTGCAGGTTTGTCACTAATCCGCGAGTATGCGGGGCCGTGAGCACTGACCCGCGGGGGCTGAATTGCGAATGGGCGGGGGTTAGTGTATATTAATATTTTATAATTTTATTATGGTTTTATGCTGACAGAGCACTGGTATAGTCAGCATGTATGATTTTGAATTTCTGTGAATATTAATAACTCCTCTTCACTACTCGGTGAATAATGAGCCCTGTACTAGACGCTGCTTCTGACTGACTCGTTTGTTTCTCATTGTGTTCCTTCAGTTCTGTCTCGGAGAGATATGTTCCAGGGTCTGTGGGACCCATTCGGCCTGCTACAGCTTACGGCTTCCGGCCAGACGAGCAGCATTTCTGTGGCTACTCAGCAGCACGGTAGATAGTGTGTGTCCATTACTGTGTACAACCATTAATGATGCTTTTCTCACATTCTCTTAAAGCAGAGTTGACAATATTTACATTATTTATTTATTAATTTATTCTATTTTCTATGTCACTCCCGACTTTCTGCTTTCAAGAAATCAGTGGTTTCTAAGTATTGAACGCATTCTGCATGATCAGTCTACTGTATATGATACAGATTTCATCTGTCTTTACCTGTTAATGATAAATTTGGAAGGCATTGTACCCAGACGTCAGGAGGCTTCAAAACACTTCTTGCATGATGTATTATACATGTCAGATGGTTTTGAGATCTGGTTCATTTTAGCAGGAGAGTAAACTATTATTGTTTGGGTTTTTTTTTTTCCAATTGCAAGCCAGAGTTCGCTCTAGTTCAGTCTGCTGATCGAGAAATGAACTGAACTTCCACTTCATCATCGCTCACACAGTGAAACACTCAGGCATTTGAGACGCTTTACACAGGTGTGTGTTTGTGAGAATATCTGAAACGAGAGAAGGGCTTGAATTTCTTTCTATGATTGTAAATTTAAAATGCTGATGTAATGCTTGTTATTAGTCTTATGATCAACAGCTCCAGATCATGCACTGTTTCGTCTTTTGTTTTTCTACATGTTAAAAAACGAAAATATTTCAACAGTATTTGGTCATCAGATTAGTTTCTGTGTGTGTGTGTGTGTGTGTGTGTGTGTGTGTGTGTGTGTGTGTGTTTTCAGTGTACAGTGCTTTGTGTTTTGGTGCCTGTGGACTGTGTAACTGCTGTTTTTATACTGTACAAGATGCCAATTATATCTGTGGTGCAATATTAAATTAAAGTCATATATAAACAACTTCTTGGGGTTTTTTTTGTAAACAGGCTTCAAAACAGAAACAAACAAACAAATGTAGACAGAGAAAATAAAGGGAACACTGGCATAACCATTCTGGTAACTTGTGTGTGTGCGTGTGCGTGTGCGTGTGTGTGTGTGTGTGTGTGTGTGTGCGTGTGTGTGTGTTTGAGTGTGTGTGTGTGTTTGAAAACATGTTAGTATGTCCAGGTGTGAAAGGTGAATGTATTTAAATTCACTTGTTTAACAGCTGATGAACGTTCACTGATGTTTTTGTTTTTTTTTACCAAATGTATAGAGTGCATGTTTTTGTGCGTGTGTTATTACGTCACTGTAAAATGAATAAGTTAAAAATCAAATTGTACTGAAGGTGAGGCTGCATGTGCATACTTTGGCCACCAGGTGAAACCCCAGCCCCAACCCCATTCTGCAGTGTTTTGGAGAGGGTGCTTGTGAACACTTTGAAACCTGAAAGCTGTTTGGTAAATGCACCTTTTGGGGCAGAGCCACTGTGTAGGTGTTGTGTGCAAACTTTATATTTCAAAGGCATACAACTTCACCTGAGACAACGTGAGGACTGAGCATCTTAAAGACTAATTTACGTCTGCAGCATCATGGGATCATCGTCCAGTCTTCTGGATGAAAATAAAGTCAACTCCATTAAAGGTCAGTCCAGTCTTTAGTTTTTCTTACTGCACTGTTTTCGTCATGAAAGTAAAGGTCACATTCTACTCAGTCAAGGAAAGACTTCTGCCTGCGGTGACATGAACTGCTTATAAAGTCATTATGAGTAAATATGAACTTCAGTCCTATTTATATAGTAATTAACTACATTCACAGCAGCAATCAAAGTCTTCATTTCAGAAAAGTGTGTAAATATTAACAGCAAAAACTATCAAAAGTAAAGTATCATTAGATAAGTGTTAATTTTTTTTCTTATTTATGATGTTTATAGATTAATATTAACTACTACATGAATGTGTTTGTCATGTCTCACTGTTGTTGATCTTTGGTTGAGATAATTTAACTTTATAAAATGATGTGGTAGTTTAACCTGCAGCAGAGTATTGTGTTTTATAAGATAAGCATATGATCACAATGTCGCAGTTCAGTGAGAATAATGAATCTTTAAGGTCAGAGGTATTGACTCAGAATTATCACAGCCCTGTCTTACCTTCATGACATTTTCCAGATAATCCAAAACTGTTATTAAAAATTAATTAAGTTTACGAAATAGCAGAAATGAAGCATATTATACTTATGTATTTTCACCACTGTGTGTGTGTGTGTGTGTGTGTGTGTGTGTGTGTGTGTGTGTGTGTGAAGCAGCAGTCACACCTTTCCTGATATTCTCAACATATTTCTGACAGAGAGCAAATTTTTCAGTTTGTTGGTCTGTGTGTCCTCTGGTCCTCTGTCCATCTCTGGTACACTGGTTATACAGTTGCTGTGTGCTGGGCATGCATTTAATTGAGAACCTGTGGTTTTTGATTTCTGGTGGACCTGACTCACTTTCAGACTACTACCTGACATGCAAGAGGTTAACACATGGGAGCTGATGAATAATGGGTGTAACAGGGTGTAATGGGGTGTTCCATGTGTTGTAACAGGAACCGTCCATACTTATTTCATACCGGATCGGTCGAGGCCTGGGTTAACAACGACCTCTATCAGTGCTGTCAACCAACATGGTGCTGGTGGAAATTGGATGACTGTTGGTCAAAGAAGGCGAAGAGATGGGAAGGATGTGCAGCAAGTTAGAGTGATTAAGGACAGAGTGGGAAATAAGATCAGGAGACTTGGTGGTGGAATGAGGAAGTGCGGAGTGTGTACAAAGGAAGAGGTTGGCTAAGAAGAAGTGGGACATAGAGAGGACCGAAGAGAGTAAACAGGAGTACAGGGATACACAGCATAAGGCGAAGATTGCGGTGTCAAAGGTCGCATGATGACTTGTATAATAGGTTTGACAGTAAGGAGGGAGAAAATGATTTATACAGGTTGGCACAGCAAAGAAATAGAGATGAGAAGGACGTGCAACAAGTTAACATGATTAAGGACAGAGAGGAAAATGTATTAACTGATGACAGAAGTGTGCTGGGAAGATGGAAAGAGTACTTTGAAGAGCTGATGAATGAGGAAAATGAGAGAAAAAAGAGTAGAAGGGGTGACCGTTAAGGACCAGGAAGTAGCAAAGATTAGTAAGGGTGAATTGAGGAGGGCACTGAATAGGATGATGAGTGGAAAGGCAGTTGGTCCTGATGACATACCGGTGGAGGTATGGATATGTCTTCGAGAGGTGGCAGTAGATTTTCTGACAAGAACATTCAACAAGGTCTTAGAGAGTGAGAGGATGCCGGAGGAATGGAGGAGAAGTGTGCTGGTGCCCATTTTTAAGTACAAGGGAGACGTGCAGAGTTGTGGTAACTACAGAGGGATAAAGTTGATGAGCCATATGATGAGGTTATGGGAAAGAATAGTGGAAGCTAGACTAAGGGCAGAGGTCAGCATTTGAGAACAACAGTTTGGTTTCATGCCAAGAAAGAGCACCACAGATGCAGTGTTTGCCTTGAGGATGTTAATAGAGAAGAGAAGGTCAGAGAAGGTCAGAAGGCGCTGCATTGTGCCTTTGTGGATCTGGAGAAAGCATATGACAGGGTGCCGAGAGAGGAACTGTGGTATTGCATGAGGAATTCTGGAGTGGCAGAGAAGTATGTTAGAGTGGTGCAGGACATGTATGAGAGATGTAAGACAGTGGTGAGGTGTGCTGTCGGTGTGACAGAAGGTCACAAGGTGGAGGTAGGACTGCATGAAAGGGCAGCTCTGAGCCCCTTCTTGTTTGCTATGGTGATGGACAGGCTGACAGACGAGGTTAGACAAGAATCTCCATGGACTATGATGTTTGCAGATGACATTGTGATCTGTAGTGAGAGCAGAGACCAAGTGGAGGAAAATCTAGAGAGGTGGAGGTATGCCCTGGAAAGGAGGGAAGGTTTGCCTCAGTAAAACAGAATACATGTGTGTGAACGAGAAAGACCCAAGAGGAACGGTGAGGTTACAGGGAGTAGAGATAAAGAAGGTGGAGGATTTTAAGTACTTAGGCTCAATAATCCAGAGCAGTGGAGAGTGTGGAAAAGAGGTGAAGAAGCACAACCTGTGCAGGCAGGTTGGAATGGTTGGAGAAAAGTGTCCGGTGTGATGTGTGATAGGAAGGTATCAGCAAGAATGAAAGGAAAAGTGTACAAGATGGTGATGAGGCCAGCGATGTTGTATGGGTTAGAAACAGTGGCCCTGGGGAAAAGTCAGGAGACATAGCTGGAGGTAGCAGAGATGAAACTGTTGAGGTTCTCTTTCGGAGTAACGAGGATGGATAGTATCAGGAATGAGCACATCAGAGGGACAGCACATGTAAGAGGTTTTGGAAACAGTCAGAGAGGCTAGATCAGGGGTCGGCAACCTTTGCCATTCAAAGAGCCATTTGGACCCGTTTTCCACATTAAACAAAAAAAAAAGGGAGCCACAAATCCTTTTTTGACATTTTAAATCAAATCACACTGCATATAATGTTTTTCCCCTTTTCCTTCATGTTAATATAAAATAACAATATGTTACATTGATTTAAACGACTGCAGTGACCATTAAATTACAATTCTGTTTGCAACAAAAACATTTAGATTAAAAAATAATCGCCAGCCTCCCCGCGACCCGAATTAGAATTAAGCGGTTCAGAAAATGAATGAATGTGTTCGAATGCTTCTTGTGTTTTTATAAAGAAAAAGAATATCCATCCCACGAAGCGCGGGACGGGCTGCAGCCAGATGTGTAACGGGTTGGGTTGCCAACCTCACCAATCACGCCCTTCGTGGGATCTTCTTTTCTTTATTCGTTATATTAATGTTGTTTTGTCATAGTTTTAATTTACAAAAATGACACCAACACAGAAAAGTATTTGAAGACTTATTTTAAGAAGGAGCCTGCTCAACATTCTTTTAAATAAATATTAATGCTTAATGCTGCACTGACAGACCCATTCTCAGAGTGGATACTGAACCACAGTGAGGACAGTTATTTAATCTGGAGATTGCTGTGTATAAACAAATCTCATCCACATCTCTTCCTTCAGCTGTGATTTCCGTTCCTGAATTACAAACCCCGGTGGCAGAAAAAAATCTCTCTCTCACCGCACTGCTGCTTGCCATGAGCTCTTTTAGGGCTCTTTTATATTTCTTTGGTGTGGGCGGGGTGATTTTGTGTGTGTTCTTGTGTTCTTGTGGACACACACAAAATCACCCCGCCCACACCAAATAAATATCCGCCCACATCTGTGACTCTTAATGTTCATCTATGTAATTTTCAACCCGAAAAGAGCATTGGAAGGGTACCCAGATCATTCAGGTGGAAAAAAAAACCTAGATTGGACATCACTGTTTCAATTCTGAAGTGGGGCCATCTTGGTGGGCTCACATGACTGTTTAAGACTTAAAGCAAGGTGGCTCACGAAGATGGCTACAATTCAGAATTGAAATAGTAATGTCCACTCTAGGTTTTTTTTCTTTTCTTTTGATGATCAGTGATTGGTGGGAACAGGTGGAAGGTGTGGCTATTGTTTGGTTGAAGTGAAAACCTGCACCCACACCGGCCCTTTGCTGTGTGAGTAACTAAGCACTTTGTGGTGCACCAGTCAGCCACCGTAAAGCACAACTTTATTTTGAAAAGCCATGGAGCCGCACCAGAAAGGTGAAAGAGCCGCACGCGGCTCCGGAGCCGCGGGTTGCCGACCCCTGGGCTAGATTGAGATGGTTTGGACATGTACAGAGGAGGGATAGTGAGTATATTGGTAGTAGGATGCTGAGATTGGAACTTCCAGGCAGCAGGCCTAGAGAGATTTATGGATGTGGTGAAGGTGGATATGAAGGTAGTTGGAGTAGTAAGAGTAGAAGATGCAGAGGATAGGGTGAGATGGAGTATTGGCTGTGGCGACCCCTGAAGGGAAAAGCCGAAAGGAAAATAAGAAGACATGTGTTGTAACGGGGTGTTACAGGGATGTAGTATGGGGCCACAGGACATAACTGCTGACTTGAGGAGAAGTACAATTTAATCACATTATTTGTCATCATCTTGACCAAGTCCACAGCAGACAGTGAAGCACAATCACCCGGGTATCACAAGATAGTAGATCAACAATGGAGACAACTATCACCACCGGAGTCTGGAGTGAAGACTTCGAATCTGCGCAATCCAGGGGGAGACAGGAAAAATAGCACTGTAAACACAGCACAACATGATGACTCGACCATTTAAATACATTATAAAGTAAAGGAAATCGGGTCTAGCAAAGTTAATGCACAGATACACACACACACACACACACACACACACACACACACACACACACACACACACGCGCGCGCGTGCGCACATGCGTTCACACACACATGCCTTATTGCCTTAGCACTTGTCTTTCATCACACATTAGTTTTTACACTTCTGTAGAGTGAGTAAGGGTTGGACCTCTTATTCATCCTTATTTGGCACATTAGAGCAATTTGTGTGTGTGTGTGTGTGTGTGTGTGTAAGGTGTGTGCGCACAAAACTTGCCCTACAGGTCAGGTGTGGACACCAAACATAGCAAAACCACGTGGATCTGATTTCATAACTCGAGAATGTCAAACCAACACAACACATGCACACCCACAAGTGTACTCACACTCCAATTTAACAACCCGAACATCTGCATTCCGGGGTGATTTCAATAAATTTCCCACATGACAGTGCATCGTGATTTTGTGCAGATGTCTCGGTGAAAGAGCATTGTGAGGAAGAACTGGATAACATTCAGTCGTTTTCAGAACAACTTAATCCCACTAGGGGCACAGGGAGGATACAGACAATGCTGCATGAAGTTGGGGCACACCCCAGACAACAGTCCAGTGCAGGGCCACAATACACACGCACACACACACACACACACACACACACACACACACAGCCAGCCATTTACACTCACACATAGGGGCAATTTGAAAGAGCCGAATAGGCATGTCTTTGGAATGAAAATGGAGTACCCAGAGGAAATCTATGCAAGTACAAGGAGCATGCAAACTGAACAGAGATCCACCCTTGATAAGGCCACGACTCAGTCCCAGGACCTGGTTGACATGATAACCTTTACAGCACTGTGCTGCCCACAAGGATAACCATGCTGCAAAAGACTTCTTATACTCAGTATATATACACAGTGCTGTGCCAAAGTTTTTGCCCCTTACTGATTTTTTTACTTTTTTGCACCTTTATCAGAAACTTTTTCATATCATCAAACAAATTTAAACATTACACAAAGATAACCCAAGTCTTCAAAAAAAATGCAGTTTCCCTGTTGTGATGTTATTTGTTAAGAGAAATATCCTATCCAAACCTACATGAACCTTTGTGAAAAAGTAATTGCCCCCTTGTTAAAAGGTGAAGTAATTGTGATTAATCCTGTTATCGGGGAAAACTGAGTTCAATTTCATAGCCACACCCAGGCCTGATTGCTGTCAGACATTTTCCAATCTGGAGATCCCTAACATAAAACCTGTCTGACAAGGTGAGGTAGACAATACTGAACACAAATCATCATGCCATGATCCAGTGAGCTTCAAGAGCAAACAAGAAAAGAAGATTATAGAGATGTCTCAGTTTGGGAAAGCCATTGGTGAATTTTTGGGACTCCAACAGACCACTTGTCAGAGCCATTATCGATAAATGGAGAAGGCATGGCACAGTGGCGACCCTTCCCGGGAGTGGCCGACCTACCAAAATTACTCCAAGAGCAAGGTGCAGACGAACCGGAGAAGTCACAAAGGATCCAATAAACACTTCTAAACAACTACAAGCCTCACTTGCCTCTCACATAACCATTCATACTCAAATTCACACCTAGGGGTGATTCGGAACAGCCAGTTAACCTACTGTGCATGTTTTTGGACTGTCAGAGGAAACCAGAGAGCCTGGAGGAAACCCACACAAGTACGGGGAGGACATGCAAACTCCACACAGAAACACCTGAGCTGGGAATCAAACCCGGGACCTTCTTGCTGTGCAGCGGACATGCTAACCACTGCACCATGCTGCCCACCAGTATCTCACATTTCTTACTTAATCCGTATTATGCTGGAGTTGGTCCTGTATTATAAATAAAAATATTTGCATCATGATCAAGTAGTGGTTCAAGAAAATATGGCTGATTTGTAGCACAGATTTATATATATATATAGATAATAATACATATATATATATATATATATATATATATATATATATATATATATATATTGACCCTGCTTAACTTTTGGATTTAAACATTACTTTAAATGTTCCTACTATCTGTTTCTCACTCTGTCTATTTATTCCACACCCATGATGCATTGGGAAACTTTCATGGTTCCTGAATTCACAGCATTCGTTTCTTGCTGCGGTGGTGGTGGGGTCCCATGGTTTCTCGAAAAATGCCAGTTCCCTCTCACATCCACACCTAGAAGCAATTTACAATGGACACTTAGCCTAACGTGCTTGTTTTTGGACTGTGGGAGGAAACTGTAGAACCCAGAGGAAACCCACATGTGAACAGGGAGTAGACACCAACTCCACCCAACCATACCAAGAGTAGAGTTCAAACTCAAAACCTTTTTACTGTGAAGTGAGAGTGCAAACCACTACAGTACACCGCCGTGTCTTCCACTCCAGTACAACTATGGGAACAGCTGCACATGAATTCCTGATGTGCTGTCAGTAGCTGTTGAGTAATGTGTGTTGTATGTATTTCAGGCAATGCACAGTCCGTGCTAAAGGATTTTGCATCTATCTACGAAAAGCAATACTCGGTGGCCTATCTCTCCCATATTCATGATGAGTTGGTACAATGCAAAGAAAAGCGCACTCCACTCCTTAAACAGAGGGTAAGGCTGGAAAGGAGCATTGGCTCATTCATCAGAGAGACTTAACTCGTCTTTAGTGGCTTATAAGTCAGAAATAAAAAAAACTGACAGAAGTTTTACCAAATAATTATTCCTCTGTGTGTTTGTTTGATAATTACCCAGGAGCCCCCAGCAGGAGTGGACGTGATCTACCAGGAACTTAATGATTACTACATTTATGAAAACAGGAGCTGGAAGAGGAGGTTTGTGGTGGTTCGTGCCAATTACACTCTGGAATGTCATGAAAACTTCAAGGCAAGCTTTTCAGCACTAGGAAGGAAAAATGTGATAAATGATAATATCCTGGTGTCTATACATAGCAATAACATGTGAATCTCTCTCTTTTGTAGACTTTTATGATGGGCATGCCGCCACTGTACAAGGTGCCCACTACAGGAGGCATTATTACGACTACACAAGAGGAATATCTCGACGTGGTAGACAGGTGCTTCCCTGACAGTGAGAGTAAGAACATGGCTGTATTTCATTCTTCATACTCTATATATTACACGATCAGTTAGACTTTGCCGCACCGCATCATCCTACGAGGGTTGTGTGGAGGCTGGATCCTATCTCAGACAACACTGGACGGAGGAGGGGTACACACTGAACAGCTCGCCAGACCATCACAGGGCTAGCACAACCATTCAATTAACTGCTTAGACTTACACGTTCATCATGTTTGATCATTTTCTTTTGTTTGGAATTTTAATTTAGTGTACAGATAAAATGGTCTAAAAAAGTTCTGATGACAAATTCCTTTCATTTGCCCTTCCCGCGTACTGAATTATGCTGAGATTTTTATAGTTTATATTTACATATCTTAACAACAAGGAAGTGATTTGTGTACTGTATCTCATTGAGGGTTTAGTGCGTACTATACAGACACATGAGAAAATTAGCCCCATCACGGCGTCGGACTAAGTCTGAATTTTAGTATAAACTACAATTAAATAAAACAAAACTATATTGATATGTTTTTGTGGTTTGTATTTATGTATTTTATCCACAACACGAACTGTTCCGGCAAGCTGGGTACTTTGAGCTGATTTTACAGTGTACAAAGTGATTTGTGTACACCACACAGGAATATAAAAAGGCTGTGGAAAGGTGTGCTTTATTAATTTCAACTTCTACTCCGTCCAAGAGAAAACACAGGAATATAAAAAGGCTGTGGAAAGGTGTGCTTTATTAATTTCAACTTCTACTCCGTCCAAGAGAAAAGCAATTTAAATCAGCTGGTTGTAGTTTGTAGTTGCATGTTTTAACCGTAACCTTTACTGTTAGGTGAGCTCTGCACCTTTTATGATATGCATGGTATGTGTATGCAATGCACAGCTTGCAGAATGCATGTAAAAAATTAAACAGTTTCTTAAAGCGGCGGTGATTCCATACACAGCGGTCATATAATGCATGCGGCAAAGGCAGTTGGTGCATGAGACAATTACTGCCGGATGTGTATCCGTCATGCGAGGCCTTTGCTTCGGCCTCCTCGTGACCCTACGTGAATTAAGCAGCTCACTGTGTCTGTGTGTGAGTGCAACTGCAGTTGTTTGCTTTTCTAGAAGAAGATATTCTGAGTTGAGCATTGTTGTCATTTTCCAATAAGTTTGATCAAAGAGAGAATTACTGGCTTGAGGTTCACTTTAACGGAGTGTTTACAGCCCTCAAACAGAGGTTGACCTACATTACATGGACACACAAAGCAGGTAGTTCTCTGAGGTGTGTTTTCACACACACACACACATTCGAAATTCAGTTCACGTGATTATATAAAAAAAACAAACATGAGAAAGTAGATTGAATGTTTTGTTTTCCTTTTTAAAGTGTGATAATGGTAAACACTGCCTGCTGAAGTTTCCACGACAAACTGTGAGCGTCTGTCATTTAGAGTCAGGCATGATGGACTCGAAATAATGATTCCGAATGCCGTAATAGAGGACCAATCACATCAAATCTTTGGATAAACATCTGCCTCCGAAAACTTTTTTCTCACTTTTTTTTTTTAAGAACAAGTTTCAGATGATGTCATAACAGAGCACGCATATGTACTGTCAGAGTTACTGCCCCCAGCGCCCCATACACGACAATAAATAGTGTTGACTGTACTTCATATCATTTGCTCGGTGCTTTTTCCCTACACCATAGGGAACACAGTGAGAGTGCAACTGCCACCTACTGTAGAGGATGTGCAATTACACCTAATTGTAGTGTACACTGTCAATTAACTACCTGAGAAGCACTGGCCTTGTGGGAGCTCACCATGAACCTTTTGCCGCTGGCATTTGTAGAGTGCACATGCTCAAAATTCTCCTCCTCCTCCTCTGTTACACACCACCTCTGCCCACGTGACATCTTCGTCCATGTGACATCTTTGCGCACTCAATGATTGGAAGAGTTAGCTGACTTATTGTTTATTCTTGTTTTATTATGATTTATTATTAATTATTAATGTTAATATACATGTATTATTATTATTATTATTATGAAATATTTATTGTTTTTACATGTTTATCTTTAATATTTTGAGATTTCCTTTCAGATTTTGAGATTTCCTTTTGAGATTTCCTTTCAGCTTTTTCCCTTTCTCAGGGGTCGCCACAGCGAATGATTCGCATGTTTGATTTGGTTCATAGGATTTTACGTCAGATGCCCTTCCTGTCATAACCCTTTAGCAAGGGACAGAAACATGCTGACGGCTTTGCAGCCTAATCTTGTCAAAAGTCAGCAATGGTTCTTTTACATGCCTCTCAGCATATATTAGGACAACTGATACAAAGGTTGGGGGTTCAAGTCCCACTCTCCACAGGGTTGCCCCTTCTTGTTTGCTATGGTGATGGACAGGCTGACAGACAAGGTTAGACAAGAATCTCTATGAACTATGATGTTTGCAGATGACATCGTGATCTGTAGTGAGTGGGGCAGTGGTGGTCTAGTGGTATAGGGCGCTGCATCACCGATCCAAAGGTTGGTGGTTCGAGTCCCACTCTCCACAAGGTTGTCCCCCCCCGTTCCCCCCCCCCCCCCCCAGTGCAGCTAACTGGGTTATCTAAGGCGGGCCATGTCTGTCACTGTCTATGGTGAGAGGTTGATGTAAAAGAACCATTGCTGACTTTCGTAAAGAGGAGCTGCAAAGCCGTCAGCGTGTTTCTGTCCCTTGCTAAAAAGGGTTGTGACAGGAAGGGCATCCAACGTGCGAATCAGATGATTCACTGTGGCGACTCCCGAGTAAAAGGGAAAAAGCCAAAAGGAAGACAGACAGACAGACATACGTTTTTGTGTCAGGTTATATGAATTTGGGAGGGGCTTGGTACAGATTAATTGGTTTTCTATTACAGTATTTCCGATGGGAATTTTTGTTTTAGCTAACAAACATTATCACTTACGAGCTCGCCCCCGGAACTGATTACTTTCGTAAGTCATGGTACCACTGTACTTAGAATGTATGATTTGAATTTATTTATTTATTTAAAAAATTGTTAAAATAAAATAAAGTATTTCTGTAAAATCAGAAATTATTAAACCCTTTCTCATATCGACATCGCCAGAAACACCCCCTGGACACTCCGTAGACCAGACCAGCTTGAGGCTGCTGTTCTTTTCATTCTTCTCAGGTAAGTTCATTCTCTTTATATATTCAGGGGTTCCAGTTGAATAACGGGATAGCACAGTGTGCCACAACTAGACGCTCCCCGGCTTACGTTCATCCATTTTATGTTTTGTTTTTTTTCTTTCGATTTTACGTTTTTTTTTTGTTCCCCTCCCCCCCAAAAAAGTAAGTCAAATTTTGAGTTTAGATGTACCTACATAGTAACCTGACATAATAATGCAATGACGCTGCATTCATTGTTTACAAACTACAGACTGAGTGTATATACTAGTCCTTCTCAAAAAATTAGCATATTGTGATAAAGGTCATTATTTTCTGTAATGTACTGATAAAAATGAAACTTTCATATATTTTAGATTCATTGCACACCAACTGAAATATTTCAGGTCTTTTATTGCTTTAATACTGATGATTTTGGCATACAGCTCATGAAAACCCAAAATTCCTATCTCAAAAAATGAGCATATCATGTTCAGGTAGTCTAAACGAGCTATTAACCTAATCATCTGAATCAACCAATTAACTCTAAACACCTGCAAAAGATTCCTGAGGCTTTTAAAAACTCCCAGCCTGGTTCATTACTCAAAACCGCAATCATGGGTAAGACTGCCGACCTGACTGCTGTCCAGAAGGCCATCATTGACACCCTCAAGCAAGAGGGTAAGACACAGAAAGAAATCTCTGAGCGAATAGGGTGTTCCCAGAGTGCTCGATCAAGCCACCTCAGTGGGACGTCTGTGGGAAGGAAAAAGTGTGGCAGAAAACGCTGCACAACCAGAAGAGGTGACCGGACCCTGAGGAAGATTGTGGAGAAGGGCCGATTCCAGACCTTGGGGGACCTGCGGAAGCAGTGGACTGGGCTACAGGTGCCGCATTCCCCAGGTCAAGCCACTTTTGAACCAGAAACAGCGGCAGAAGCGGCTGACCTGGTCTACAGAGAAGCGGCACTGGACTGTTGCTCAGTGGTCCAAAGTACTTTTTTCGGATGAAAGCAAATTTTGCATGTCATTCGGAAATCAAGGTGCCAGAGTCTGGAGGAAGACTGGGGACAAGGAAATGCCAAAATGCCTGAAGTCCAGTGTCAAGTACCCACAGTCAGTGATGGTCTGGGGTGCCATGTCAGCTGCTGGTGTTGGTCCACTGTGTTTTATCAAGGGCAGGGTCAATGCAGCTCGCTATCAGGAGATTTTGGAGCACTTCATGCTTCCATCTGCTGAAAAGCTTTATGGAGTTGAAGATTTCATTTTTCAACATGACCTGACGCCTGCTCACATGACTCATTACTGACAATGGTATTACTGTGCCCAATTGGCCTGCCAACTCTCCTGACCTGAACCCCATAGAGAATCTGTGGGATATTTTGAAGAGAAGGTTGAGAGACACCAGACCCAACACTGTGGATGAGCTTAAGGCTGCTATCGAAGCATCCTGGGCCTCCGTAACACCTCGTACCACAGGCTGCTTGCCTCCATGCCACGCCACATTGAAGAAGTCATTTCTGCAAAAGGATTCCCGACCAAGTATTGAGTGCATAACTGAACATAATTATTTGAAGCTTGATTTTTTTGTATTAAAAACACTTTTTTTTATTGGCACCCTTGTGTACTTGAAAGAATGGAAGTCTGTATAACCCACAGCAAGTACACTACTTTCGGTATTGAGCGCTTCACATATTGTAAGCGTTGATTGGCTGTTTTAAGCTTCATGTAAAGTGACTCGGTATAAATAAGTGACTTATTTGAAATTAATGTTGATATTATTTGATATATTTGATATTTTAAAATGTTATGTTTATAATAATTGATTTCGGGGTATTTTATGAGATACGCTAATGGTATTTATGGATGTATAGTACAGTATGAGCGTCATACGTCACACGTCATACGCCACTGTAACAACTTGCGTTCGGCCGTCCGGAACTAATTAAAAACGTAAGTCGGGGAGCATCTGTACTGTGCCCGGGTGATAAAACCAAAATATCCTGATAACGATATTCGAATCAGGATACTTTATTTATTCTGGAGGAAATTGTGTAATGTATCATAAAGCAGACATAACGTAAAGAATAAATGAATGAACAAACTCGCATATTTTTTTAACAATTAAAGCCCAGAAATGTAGCAGGTAAGTGGGTATGTAATTTACTTAAATTCCAAATTAACACCTTTGGCTATTTCATGGTATCAAAAACAGATGTATTCAAAATCCATACATATATATATATATATATATATATATATATATATATATATATATATATATATATATATATATAATATATTAAGAACACAAACAGAAATCCAAACAACATACTGTACTTCCAATATATGTAATAAAAATACTAAAACTATTTGTGATCAGGAATTAAACATTTTAAAAGTATCAGAATTTGAAAAGATGTAAATAATAAGCATTAAACATTCCCAGCAGACCCTGATTACACGCTTGGGCCTGCCAGGTCTGGAAGGCAACCTCCCACACCACCGAAGCCAACTCACCACCAGGTAGTGATCGGTCGACAGCTCAGCTCCTCTCTTCACCCGAGTGTCCAGAACATATGGTCGCAAGTCCGATGACACGACAACAAAGTCAATCATCGAACTGCGACCTAGGGTGTCCTGGTGCCAAGTGCACTTATGGACACCCTTATGTTCGAACATGGTGTTCGTGATGGACAAACTATGATGAGCACAGAAGTTCAACAACGAAACACCATTCGGATTCAGACTGGAGAGGCCGTACCTCCCGATCACACCCTTCCAGGTCACACTATTGTTGCCCACATGGGCGTTGAAGTCTCCCAAGACAACGAGCGAGTCTCCTGAGGGAGCGTTCTCCAACACCCCCCCCAAAGACTCCAAAAAGGGTGGGTACTCTGAACTGTCATTTGGTGCATAAGCACAAATAACAGTCAGGACCCGTCCCCCCCACCCGAAGACGGAGGGAAGCGACCCTTTCGTCAACCGGGGAGAACCCCAACATTTGGGCACCGAGACAGTGGCAACAAGAATACCCACACCGGCTCGCCGCCTCTCCCCATGAGCAACTCCAGAATAGAAGAAGGTCCAGCCTCTTTCGAGATGGATGGTTCCAGAGCCCAAGCTATGCGTTGAGGTGAGCCCGACTATATCTAGTCGGTATCTCTCCACCTCACGCACCAAATCAGGCTCCTTTCCCGCCAGAGAGGTGACATTCCATGTCCCGAGGGTCAGAGTAAGTAGCCGAGGATCGGTCCGACAGAACCCATGCCTTTGGCAGGCCCAAGCGTGTAATCAGGGTCTGCTGGGAATGTTTGGCTGACTCTCCTGTCCGAGAGGCCTTTAGCTCCCACCTCTGGCAGAGCTACAATCACATTCCGGAGGAGGCGGGGGACATGGAATCTGAATGGGCCATGTTTCGTGCCTCCATTGCTGAGGCGGCAACCCATAGCTGTGGCCGTAAGGTCGTCGGTGCTTGTCGTGGCGGTAATCCCCGAACCCGGTGGTGGACACCTGCGGTGAAGGAGGCCGTCCAGCTGAAGAAGGAGGCCTATCGGGTTTTATTAGCCTGTGCGAGGCAGCAAACGGGTACCGGCAGGCCAAACGTGCTGCAGCCGAGGCAGTCACAGATGCAAAATCTCGGGCGTGGGAGGAGTTCGGTGAGGGCCTGGGGAGTGATTATCGGTTGGCCTCAAAAAGGTTCTGGACCACCGTCCAACGCCTCAAGAGGGGGAAGCAGTTCTTCACAAACACTGTTTACAGTGGAGGTGGGGAGCTGCTTAGCTTGACTGGGGATGTTGTTGAGAGGTGGAGGGAATACTTTGAGGACCTCCTCAATCCCACCAACATGCCCTCCGTGGAAGAGGAAGACCCTGGGGATTCGGGTGAGGGTCCACCCATCACTGGAGTGGAGGTCACTGAGGTTGTCAAAAAGCTCCTCGGTGGTCGAGCTCCGGGGTTGGACGAGATCCGCCCGGAATATCTCAGGGCTCTGGATGTTGTAGGACTGTCTTGGTTGACACTTCTCTGCAACATCGCGTGGTCATCAGGGGCTGTACCTCTGGATTGGCAAACTGGGGTGGTGGTCCCAATTTTTAAGAAGGGGGACCGGAGGGTGTGTTCCAATTATCGGGGAATTACACTCCTCAGCCTACCTGGGAAAGTCTATGCAGGAGTACTAGAGAGGAGGATCCGACCGATAGTCGAACCTCGGATTCAGGAGGAACAATGTGGTTTTCGTCCTGGCCGCAGCACTCTTGACCAACTCTATACGCTCCACAGGATTCTGGAGGGGGCATGGGAGTTTGCCCAATCTGTCCACATGTGCTTTGTGGATTTGGAGAGTTTGGTCTGTATTGGTAACAGTAGGTCGGATTCGTTTCCAGTGGGAGTTGGAGTCCGCCAAGGCTGTCCTTTGTCACCGATTCTGTTCATAATTTTTATGGACAGAATTTCTAGGCGCAGTCGAGGCGATGAGGGGTTCTGGTTTGGTGGCCATCGGATATCGTCTCTGCTTTTTGCGGATGATGTTGTCCTTTTGGCTTCATCAAGTCGGGCCCTCCAGCTCTCTTTGGAGCGATTCGCAGCTGAGTGCGAAGCAGCCGGGATGAAGATCAGTACCTCCAAGTCCGAGGCCATGGTTCTCAGTCGGACAATGGTGGAATGCACCCTCCGGGTCGGGAATGAGGTCCTGCCCCAAGTGGAGGAGTTTAAGTATCTTGGGGTCTTGTTTACGAGTGAGGGAAGGATGGAGCGAGAGATCGACAGACGGATCGCTGCAGCCTCTGCTGTTAAGCGGTGCCTGTACTGGTCCGTCGTGGTGAAAAAGGAGCTGAGCCGCAAGGTGAAGCTCTCAATTTACCAGTCGATCTATGTTCCAACCCTCACCTATGGTCACGAGCTTTGGGTAATGACCGAAACAACAAGATCACGGATACAAGCGGCTGAAATTAGTAATTAAAATACACTAAAAAAGGCTCATTGCCAACTTGTGCGTGAATGAGGAAAAGGGACGTTACATCACCTCAACCAATCAGCAGGAAGGAGGACAGCCATTGGCTGAATTTGAATCACGTGCGAGCTGCTCGGCAGTCCGTGAATACTCAAACCGCGAGTGCAAAAACGTGAATAGTCAAGGGCCTACCGTACGCACTTTGATCCAAACTAATTGTAGGCTATTAATTGTAATCCTTTTTTACCCTTCAGCCATCAGGCTTTTTGGGTATTTTCATTGCCTGTTCCTTTTTCCATTCACATCTCAAGAACTACAGGACACATCGTTATGAAATTCTCCATGCAAGTTTTCTTTGGTGTGTAGGTGGCATAGACTTGATTCTGTGTTCAGCCAATTACCCTGACCTCGTAAATTTTGTCCTGGCTATTTCTTAAGGACTACTGATCAGATTCTCCTGGGTATACAGTACTCTGCTCTCATCCGTATACTCTATATACTTTGCTCTCGCCTGGAGTTGGCCGAGGTGGGCGCCAGCCTTCCCTTGACCCTAACTAGGATTCAGCAGTTAAGAAAATGAATGAATTGACCAGATAATTTTGAAATTGCATGCAGACTTCCTGTGGTGTGCAGGGGATTAATAGTCATCCATCCATCTATCCATCTCTCTTGTCGAAATGGCCTTGACCTTATAAATGTAGTTCAGAGTGTTTCTGAAGAACTGCTGGGGAGTTTGATGATGCAGTGTAAATTCTGGCCAGGTCAGCAGGGACTGGAACTACAGGGAGTCATAGCACATCTGTATCTCAAATAAACCGTGTAATCAATGAAAATATTGCCATAAAGACTGTGAGCTGCTACATAATGATATAAACCAGCATAATATGAAACAATTGACCGTTTTATTCTTTTTTTTTTGTTGTTGTCATATCGAAAGATTCTAGCTATTATTAGATCACCTGGGTAATCTTTGACTTCTTCTAAAGGGCTATTCTGTATGCAGACACCCCACTGCTTTTTGTGCACTAACATTATGGAGCTATGTGTATTTGGATGCAGCCAGCACTGTGATTACTTCAATCTTTTAATACATTTCTGACAAATTCTGATGTCCTATTCAAAAGTGTGAGTGGGCATAAACATGGTAACAAACTTATGGTCACGTTTGACAATCAGGACGATGACTGTAGTTTAAAGCCTGACTGATTCGGATTCTGGTCTGAATTGTTTGTTTTGTGTTAAAGATGATACTGAGGACTTTGCTCCTCCAGTGGAAGGTATGCCAGGTCGGTTTCCTGTCTACCTCCGACTGCCACACCAGAGAGATTACTACATCTGTTTCCAAAAGGAGGTTCAACAAGCCAAGTTTATCTCTGTGCTATCTGACTGCATTTGCCACCAGAATCAAGGTAACTACACCGGATCCTAATCGACAGGTTGAGGGGGCAGAACCTCAATGCTTTTATTCGAGAAAGATATCTATGTAATTATATATTTGCTTAGTTTCCCTTATTAGAGATTTTATTAAGCAGGTGATGGGCAGTGCTGCTGGTGTTCTTTTCATTCATCTATTTTCTTTCCAGACTTCTTAAAGACAGCAACATATGAGGTGGAGGGCTTCGTGAAAGCTGTTCAGCTCTACAGGCAGGCCAAAGGGCACTATGAACCCTGGGATATGCTTATAGGTGACGATGTGGAGGTAGGAATCACTTTTTTCCATTGTGACATGGCACAAAATGGTTTTCTCTTTAAGTCCTGTGTTTCAAAGCTCTAAGTTCTGTGTTCATAGGTATACTGAATATGTACATGTACAGTATACCTATGAACACAGGTATACTGTACATGTACATATACTGTATGTGTACATGTACAGACAAACACACACACACACACACACACACACACAGGTATACCTCGGCTTACATTGTTCATTGATTCCAGGAGAGATGACGTAAGTCGAAAACGGTTTAACTTGAATTAGCTTGTCTCTAGGCTAGCTTAGGCTATGCCAAATTTACTTGTATAATATTATATACAGGGATCCCTCGCTACTTCTCGATTCAATTCATGCGGCTTCAGTGCATGGCGTTTTTTTTTTTGTTTTGTTTTGTTTTTTTATAAATATTCATTGAAAAAATAAGATAAATAACAAAGAATAGTCGGAAAAGTTAAGGAAATGCCGCGAAAACAAGGCGAATTATGCAAAAAACCAACACAAAACAAAAAACAACCCCAAATCTCCCATTAAAACTACTTACATTGTTGCATCTGTGTGTGCACGTGCATCTGTGCGGGCATCTGTGCGCGCATGCACACGCACAGATGCGCGCGCACATGTATGTATGTATGTGTGTCATCATCTTCTCATGCAATACCATTTGTATGTGTGTATTTATATTTTATTTACATCGTTATTTTTTTAATGTTTAATTGTTATTATAAGCATTTATAGCATTGAATATGTATTTATGGATATTATATACACACATACATGTACGTATACGTCGGTTGGGGGGGTGATCCTACTTTGCGCATTTTGATAGTCGCGTGGGGATCTCGGTCCCAATTAATTGCAGAAAGTGACTGATCCCTGTACACACACACACACACACACACACACACACACACACACACACACATATATATATATATGTGCACCCCCAGAAATCCGTGAATTATTGATGTGGTTTTAAAACCCTATGTATGATATTGCATGTGCCAAAATCTGCTTGTTAAACACAATCTATAGACAGTCTTACTCATTAATACAGTAATAATGCAGTAAAGTGTAGTAATGATTAAGTAAAAACTTTTTGATTTTGTACTGTGATATTTATGAATAAATAAAGCGCTTAGGCTCCTTACAAGAAGGGAGAGAAGATGTGGGGCGTTTGAGTGACATCATAGGGCTTAAATAATCATTAAAAACGCACGAAAAACGTGAATTCACAATTCAAGCAATCACGTTGATAACATGTGCGTGAAGAAGTAAAAAAAAAGGGGGGTGTACACACCTCAGCCATTGGCTGAATTTGAATCAAGTGCCAGTAATGTTGTAATGATGTATATGTATAATTGTCCACGGCTGCCGCTAATTCAGTGCTTTTCAAGTATTGGGAGGTGAATATATGATTATAATGACGTAAACTTTATTTTTATTTATTTTTCCATAAATTTTTTGAAAACTGATGTACAATATAATCGAAAACGACTTCAGTCGAGGTGTGTGTGTGTGTGTGTGTGTGTGTGTGTGTGTGTGTGTGTGTGTGTGTGTGTGTGTGTGTGCGTCTCCTGCTACTCTGACTACGACCAGCTTGTGGCTTTACGTTCTGCCTCCAACAGCTTTGATGAGGAAAAAAAATAGAGTAAAGGAATTTATTAGGAGTCTCACGCCACTATGATAAGGCCATTGAAACCATCTTTACAGGCATTAAATTCTACTGTAATTTGTTTTGTGGGATCGTGTGTGAGTAAAAATAGCTTTACGTTTAGTAAAAGCTTCTTTAGCGGCGAGTCCCAAGACTCGGCATTTGGGTTTTTTGGGTTTTTTCAGAAGGACTGAGAACTACTTCTTTTCCTTTCGGCTTTTTTACCTTTTTTTTTTTTTCAGGGGCCGACACAGTGACTCCTCTGATACACACGTTTTATTTGGCATAGGGTTTTATGTCAGATGCTGTTCCTAACACAACCCTTCAGCAAGGGGCAGAAACATGGTGACAGCTCTGCAGCTTTACTTTATTGGGGGGGGGGGGGGGGGGCTGTGACAACTTTGTGGAGAGTGGGACTCAAAGCCCCAACCTTAGGATCCAGCGCCCTTACCCCCCAGGCCACCACTACCTCGTTAGAAGGCCTGAGAACAGCACCCCCAAAGAACAACTGCTGCATCCCATTTACGGTATGGGGCTCAAGCCACTCAAACATAGCAGACATCTTCTTTTGATCCACGCTACCCCATCGGCTCTCTCTGAGAAAGGTTACACTTACATTATTCATCTTTCGTGTTTAACCCATTCTTAAGCACCTGAGCAGCATGCAGGACATGTTCTATAAGTAAGCAGAAATAGATCAATATACTGAGGAATTAAAGATTATAGAATCAAGATAAATTATGTCAGATTTGTTTAGCATATCAAAGAAGCCTCACCAAGAAGAAATACGTGAAGAAAAGTGAGCTACAAACTCACATTACATCATACGTATAGTGCTCAGTTTCCACTCACTCAGATGTGAATCGAGTTATATGTGATGCACAGATCGAGGTTGGTGTAACATTGTGCCCTACAGAACGAGGTGAGGATATTCCGTTGAGTCGTAGTAATCAATACAAGGCCGGGGTCCACGATCCTTTTCCCTACAAAAATAGCCTGACGGAGACAGGAGGTATGGACCGGATCATGAAACACTGTCTGAGTACTTTAGCCACATAATCCTTCACTGCCTGAGTTTCAGTCTCAGAGAAGGCAGACCTGGACCACCGGAGGCATGATAAAGACAACTGAGGTGTGACAACCACACAGTTCAATAACGAAGAGATCACCTGATCAGACTCGCCATAATGTCAGGCTTAAATAATATAGGTTTCTCCTGCAGGAGAACATAGAAAGAAACCATGTTTCAAACAGTGGTTTTCAAAGTCTGAGCCTTGCATTTCTCTTTATTGTTGAGTGATGAAAGTACTTTTGGAAGTGAAATATAAACAGTCAGGGCCACTGCTTTGTTTTCGCCTCCATCAATAAAAGAAAAGCAACACCTCTGTAATAATGGATTTGAAGAAGCTGTTGGGCCAGTCTGGTTGTTTAGAGAAGGCTGTAAGGTCGCGCATCCACCAATGAGCATTAATCTCACAGTTAGTTAGTGCTACAAGAAAACATTCGACGCAAACATTATGTTCCTGTATGCATTTTTATGACAGTAAATACCAACATAACATTGGGTGGGAAAATATGTCAGAAGGATGAAAGTTATTTGTATTCTGCATGTGCTGTCTTGTCTATCATCACTAAATGGCCTCCTCTTTAATAATAGGTGCTGACTAATCTCACCATGTGGGAGTTGTTGCCAGCTCTTCAGAAAGACTTGCTTCCTCGTCTTAAGAAGTCAGAAAAGAAGAGAATGTGGTTTTCTGTGAGTAGACACACACACACACACACACACACACACACACACACACACACACACACACTCACACACACACACACACATACACACATACATACACACACACAAAATCAGAGTAACCATAGTCTACTTGAAAAAAAACAAACAAACAAAAAATAGCTTTGCTTGAGGATACATTATGGCAATATTCCAATCAAAACCCTTTTCTTTCTTTTTGGCTTTTTCCCTTTCTTGAGAGTCGCCACAGCGAATCATCTGCACATTTGATTTGGCATGGGTTTTTACATCGGATGCTCTTCCTGTCACAACCCTTTTAGCAAGGGACAGAAAGACGCTGACGGCTTTGCAGCCTACTCTTTACGAAAGTCAGCAATGGTTCTTTTACATGCCTCTCACCATAGACAGTGACAGACATGGCCCGCCTTTGATAACCCAGTTAGCTGCACTGGGGGGACAGTGACAACCTTGTGGGGACTCGAACCCTCAACCTTAGGATCAACGATCCTGTGCCCTATCCTCTAGCCCATCACTGCCCACAATCAAATCCAATCAAAACCCTTCTTGGATGTTATTACCATTCCTGCAAAGTTTAATTCTAACAAACCTGCCTGCAGTACTCAGACACACCTGAAGACTTCTTTTATTACAGTAACATCATCCTATATTTGATTCTCGGGCATAATAAGCATGTTGTTGTGTGGAGTTTGCATATGCTCTTCGTGTTTGCGTGGGTTGCAAAAACAACAAAATTACAAACACTCATCATATATCATAATAAACTCCAAAGGAGAGTCAAACTAAATACTGAAAACAAAATAAATACTGAAACATAATAAATACTTAGATCAGTGTAAATACTGAAATCATAATTAGAGTGGAGCCTCGGAATCGAACGCTCGAGAGTCTGACCAAATCAGAATCCGAACAAAAAACAGAAGTCGAACTCGAGAAACGCGCGAGAAAAAACAAGACCGAGAGGGAGGACAAGTGTGCGACTTCCGAAAGTCCGGAAGTTGTTGATACTATGTATGTTCTGGGGAAGTCTGGAAGTTCTTGATACTATATACACCCTAATTAAGCTGTCCTGGGGAAGTCCGGAAGTTGATGATACAGTACTATGTACGCATCACAAGCACTAAAGCTAGCACCGCTGTGAACATTTTTAACAATGAGCTCATGAGCCACTTCCGTAAGGTTTTAAAAAGAAGCCAGAAACAAGCCACGTTAGAAATGTTCTTTAAGAAAAGAAAGGAACATCCTGAAGAAGAGTCATCCATGCAATGCGGTAGCAAGAGAAAAAAAACACCTTTGGCTGATTTACCTGAAGCTGTTATTGAAGGGAATCCTCTCCTCTTCCTCTCCAATATTTACGTATGCTGACAGCTCACCACCACAAAGGTTAAAATTCGTATCTTTATTGTTCTTATGCTTTCACTTTTCTGTGATCTTTATTTTAGTGTGCTATGGTCTGTCTCACAAAAGACTTGAGAGTTGAAATGCTTGTTGGAGAGGGGCATGGCTCTCACACACGGGGTGGAGTGCTAAAGACACACACTTAATTCCTTTAATCACAGGCGATAAAGACTAGCAGCGCTCTTCTCTGTGATCTCTCTGGCTCTCGGCTCTGTGTTCCACCAGTTCTTGCTTTAATTTGATTTCTGTGTTTCTCCGCATCTCTAACCGTGACTACAATTTCCCCGTGAGTACCGAGGCTCCACTGTATTACTGAAAACAGAATAAACAGTGGTGGCCCAGTGGTGAGTTGCTGAATTACCGACGCCAAGGTCAGGGGTTCAAGTCGCACTATCACCAGGTTGTCACTGCTGTCCTCCCAGTGCAGTAACTGGATTATCAAAGGCCAGCCATGTCTCGCAGTGTCTGTGGTGGGGGTTCATGTAAAAGAACCACTGCTGACTTTTGTAAAGAGGAGCTGCATAGCCATCAGCGTGTTTCTGCGATTGCCTGGCAAGCCGTCCGGAGTATACTCTGCCCTGGCATATAGTCAGCTGAGATGGGCACCAACCTCCCTGTGACCCAAATTAGGATTAAGTGGTTCAAAGAATTAATGAACAGAATAACTAATGAATCAGAATAAACATTGCAATCAAAATAAATACCGAAATCAGAATAAATGGTGAATGAATATGAATGTTGAAATAAGAATAAATATAATACAAAACAACTGCTCTTTGGTAAACTCCGACTTGGAAAGCGTGACAGGAAAACAGCTCTGTGAGGGCCGCCTCGCCTTGTAAGCTGTAGCAAGATACCATATGACGCACCTAAGGGCTCAGGGTCCGCCGTTATGAGGTTTATGATTGGCCCATAATGAATAGCCTAAAATAAGGATAAATATGTAATCAGAATAAATATTTTTAATTAAATTTTGTCTTTGTAATTTCAATAATTTGTTTTGTAAAGGTAACATGGTGCTTAGCACATCAATTTTTTTTTTATTTTCTGGGGTGGTGGTTGTATTTCTTTCGAAAATAAAGGTTAAATCATAAAATAGGTCAAACTATGAGAGAGACAATTTAAGGTAGGGCAAACTCGCAGTAGTAGAACAGGCATGGGGAGATCTTGCATAATCTGCCGATAACACAAGCAAAACAAGTATCAGAAATTAGTCAACAAAACGGGTCACACAGTGGAAATAAAACCAGAATAGGGCGTGGTCAGTACTGGTACACAACAACAATGCTTCGCACGTGACTTACCTTTTTTTTAATATGAGAGAGAGATTTCCTTTCGGCTTTTTCCCTTTCTCAGGGGTCGCCAGAGCGAATGATTTGCACGTTTGGTTTGGCAGAAGTTTTTACGTCGGATGCCCTTCCTGTCACAACCCTTTAGCAAGGGACAGAAACACGCTGACGGCTTTGCAGCTACTCTTTACGAAAGTCAGCAATGGTTCTTTTTCCATGAACCTCTCACCATAGACAGTGAGAGATATGGCCGGCCTTTGATAACCCAGTTAGCTGCACTGGAGGGACAGTGACAACCTTGTGGAGAGTGGGACTCAAACCCCCAACCTTAGGATCAGCGATCCAGCCCCCATACCACCAGGCCACCACTGCCCCTGCTTACCTTTTTTAATAGAGTCCTCCTGAAAGCTATGCAGGTTGTTTACACCTGGGCCATGACCACCTGAGTATGGACACTGCGCTTTAAGCCTGCTGGGGCACATTGTACAGTATTGCTGATGCCATAGAAACACGGAGGTGACTGCTGTATGTGTGCAGTTCACCAGATAATTAGATACTATTAGTACCCAACAATCAATGCATACATTGTCCCAATACTCACTCACTCATTTGACACTTAATACTGATGGGGTCATGGGCAGGCTGGAGCTTATCTCAGCCAACCCTGAAAAGACCATCACAGGACCAACACACACACACAACCATTCACACTCACATCTAGAGACAATGGAACAGCCCATTAGCTTAATGTGTTTGTACTGTGGAAGAAACTGGAGAACCCAGAAGAAACCATGCATGCACTTCCACACACTTTGTCAGCCCAAGAGCCTGAACCCATAATGCTCTTTCTGTGAGGTGGACATGCTGACCATTGCACTATCATGCAGCTCCCAGATACTAAGTATACTAAGTATAACTATAAAAATAAAATTTATCAAAATTATCTACTAAATCCATCATATGCAAGAAAGAAAAACATATTGTGGTAGTGTGGAACTAGAGCAGTGGTGCTGCTGGAATTTAAATTTAGATGAGAAAAGAATATTACTGATGCATTAGAAAATGTCCCCAGAGAGAAATAGAGAGAGAGAGAGAGAGAGAGAGAGAGAGAGAGAGAGAGAGTGTGTGCGTGTGTGTGTGTGTGTGTGTGTGTGTGTGTGTGTGCGCGCCCGTGTGTGTGTGCGTGCGTGTGTGTGTGTGTGTGTGAGAGAGAGAGGAGAGTGTGTGTGTGTGTGTGTGTGTGTGTGTGTGTGTGTGTGAGAGAGAGAGAGTGTGTGTCTGTGTGTGTGTCAGAGAGAGAGAGAGAGAGAGAGTGTGTGTGTGTGTGTGTATGTGTGTGTGAGAGAGAGAGAGAGAGAGTGTGTGTGTGTGTGTGTGTGTGTGTGTGTGTGTGTGCGGCGTGTGTGTGTGTGTGTGTGTGTGTGTGTGAGTGTGTGTGAGAGAGAGAGAGTGTGTGTGTGTGTGTGTGTGTGTGTGTGTGTGTGAGAGAGAGAGAGAGAGAGCGAGAGAGAGCTTATATTTGTAAATGAACTGTAATGTAGTACAGTCAGTTGTTGGACGCTTCCCAGGCTCACCTGGCCAACTTATTTATTCGTGTGCAAAGCCATTAAATCCTACTAGTGTTGTGGGATGGCTGGATCCTATCTCAGCCAATATTGGGTGAAGGTGGGGTACACCTTGAACAACTCGCCAATTTATAACAGGGCAGCACACCCGTGTGTGTGGGGCCGGTGGTGTAGTGGTTAGGGTGCTGTGCTCATGATCAGGAGGTTGTGAGTTCAAGAGTTCGAATCCCACTGAGACCCTCACTGTGCTAAGACCCCTGGGCAAAAGGTCTCAACCACAAGTGTGCCTCTGTTCACCCAGCAGTATAAATGGATACCAATAAAAATATACTGGGAAGGTAACCTGCGATGTACTAGCGTCCCATCCAGGAGGAGTTGAACTCCTCGTCGCTTCACGCTACAGAAACCGGGGATAAGCACCGACCTGATGAGCCACTAGGCTCGGGTGGAAAAAGCTCAACGGACTTTACTTAGTTTTTTTTGTTGGTTTTTTTTAACACGCAACCCTTCACACACGGTTGTGCATGTCTTTAGACTGTGGGAAAGAAACTGGTGTACTCTAAAGAAACCCATAAAAGCACGGTGAGAACATGCAAACTCCACACGGTACACCTTTGATTTTATATGGAATGGCAAGGCAGGTCTAAACTGGCAGCTTGTCTATCAAAGTCCTGGGTGTGGGATATTGTCATCGTGCCATTTTATAAACTGACTCAGCATGAACAGAATTCATGGAATCTTTCAGAAACAGGGTTTGGGTGTAGCATTCAGGTTCTGGTTCTGTCCCTTTGGTTGGTCTTTGAGTGAAGAGTCACATACCACAGATTGCATGGTTGTAATGGATCACAACCTCTTTTCTTATAGACAGTTGAGACAGTATACAACCTGGTGCATGAGATTCTGATGAGGGGCATGGCTCTTCTGATCAACCAATACAGAGAGACGACCAAGAAGCAGGAAGCATTCATGCGCTCAAATATTGATCAGATCATGACTTCCGAAGCCATACTGGAGAGCAAGCTCAGAGGTACCATCCCATGATAAGCAAACACGACTTTTTTTTTTACTTTGTATTCTACTGTGCATATAAATCCATGTGCTTTCTGGCAACCGTGACCTTGACTGAGGCAAAATGGGCTGAGCCAGGACTTATTCCTATTTGCAAAGGTTGAGCCGTTGGTGGATGTGACTTTAATCCCAAGTCATGATTCTTTAGATCCAGTCATGATGTCACACTTACTAATTTTGGACTGACTTTTAAATATATTGTGAAATTTTCAATCTCATTTTAACTCTTTCAAAAATTTTGCAGTGCGTGTTGCACAGAATTGTTTTTATAAGTACAAAACCATAATTTCGCATTTTTTCACAAGCGATCAAAAGAGAATCTTTGATTTATTTATTTATATTTTTGATCAAATGTTTTGTGGTCAGGACAATAAAATTGCAAATTCACCACTTTTCCCATTCACTGAATGGTCGCTCGTCATTTCTGGACAAGTTAAGGCCATTTCTCAGAGTTGGGCTCATCATATTTTCTTTTGGCGATCATGTCAAAAGGGTTCAAAACTCATTTCAAACCTCGTACAATGATGATAAAGCAATTTTATCGATGAAAACCGTCCTCACTTGTACAGGTTGAGCAAAAACATTCAAGAATGGAGAGTAATGGACTGAGGTTTGAAGATTTATGTTTTTTGTTTTGTTTTGTTTTAGGAATATTCTTGCCAGGCAGTTATGTTCCGTATTTTTGTTTTATTATGAAAAAAGTTTAAAAAATTGTCAAAACCAACTATTTTGGGTGATAAAATTGCTGTGCAGACCACAAAATCAAAGTTTGGCATGAAAATTGGCTTTTTCTGTTGTTTAAAAAAAAAGACACTCATTTGCCAGGAACAAACACTGCGTTACACAGAGTGATCTTAACAAGGTTTCATAACTTGTTACTGAGACTCTCGTAACACTTTTGAATAAAGTTAAAATGTAAGTTGAATTAAAATTATCGTCATTATTTTTGTGTTGTATGATTAATAGTGATAAGTACAAATGCAAAACTGATCCTTTCAAAGTCATAATTTCTAAATTCAAGCATATCATCCTGTAACGGCAAAATGGAATTCAGTATTTTACTGTTAGTTACACAACAGTTCTGGAAAGGTCTTCCTATGAACAAAATACAGCACAGAGCTTATTCAATTCACATTCTTCTTCTTCTTCTTCTTCTTTTACTTTCGGCTGCTCCCTTCAGGGGTCGCCACAGAAAATCATCCACCTCACCCTGTCCTCCGCATCTTCTTTTCTGACTCCAACGACCTTCATGTCTTCCTTCACCACATCCATAAATCTCTTCTTCGGTCTTCCTCGAGGCCTTCTGCCTGGTAGTTCCAACCTCAGCATCCTACTGCCAATATACTCACTATCCCTCCTCTGTACATGTCCAAACCATCTCAATCTAGCCTCTCTGACTTTGTCTCCAAAACATCTTACGTGGGCTGTCCCTCTGATATACTCATTTCTGATCCTATCCATCCTCGTTACTCCCAGGGAGAACCTCAACATTTTCATCTCCGCTACCTCCAGCTCTGCCTCCTGCCTTTTCCTCAGCGCCACTGTTTCTAAGCCATACAACATCGCTGGCCTCACCACCATCTTGTACACTTTTCCCTTCATTCTTGCTGACACTCTCCTATCGCACATCACACCGGATACTTTTCTCCAACCATTCCAGTCTGCCTGCACACGCTTCTTCACCTCTTTTCCACACTCTCCATTGCTCTGGATTGTTGAGCCTAAGTACTTAAAATTCTCCACCTTCGTTATCTCTGCTCCCTGAAACATCACCGTTCCTCCTGGGTCCTTCTCATTCACACACATGTATTCTGATTTTCTGAGGCTAACCTTCATTCCTCTCCTTTCCAGGGCATACCTCCACCTCTCTAGATTTTCCTGCACTTGTTCTCTGCTCTCACTACAGATCACGATGTCATCTGCAAACATCATAGTCCATGGAGATTCTTGTCTCACCTCGTCTGTCAGCCTGTCCATCACCATAGCAAACAAGAAGGGGCTCAGAGCTGACCCTTGATGCAGTCCCACCTCCACCTTGAATTCGTCGGTCACACCGACAGCACACCTCACCACTGTCTTACATCTCTCATACATGTCCTGCACCACTCTAACATACTTCTCTGCCACTCCAGACTTCCTCATGCAATACCACAGTTCTTCTCTTGGCACCCTGTCATATGCTTTTTCCAGATCCACAAAGGCACAATGTAGCTCCCTCTGACCTTCTCTGTACTTCTCTATTAACATCCTCAAGGCAAACATTGCATCTGTGGTGCGCTTTCTTGGCATGAAACCAAACTGTTGTTCTCAAATGCTGACCTCTGCCCTTAGTCTAGCTTCCACTATTCTTTCCCATAACCTTATCATATGGCTCATCAACTTTATCCCTCTGTAGTTACCACAACTCTGCACGTCTCCCTTGTACTTAAAAATGGGCACCAGCACACTTCTCCTCCACTCCTCCGGCATCTGCTCACTCTCTAGTACCTTGTTGAATGTTCTTGTCAGAAAATCTACTGCTACCTCTCCTAGACACTTCCATACCTCCACAGGTATATCATCAGGACCAACTTCCTTTCCATTCTTCATCCTCTTCAATGCCCTTCTCACTTCACCCTTACTGATCTTTGCTACATCCTGCTCCTCAATGGTTACCTCTTCTACTCTTTTTTCTCTCTCATTTTCCTCAATCATCAGCTCTTCAAAGTACTCTTTCCATCTTCCCAGTACACTTCTGTCATTAGTCAATACAGTTCCCTCTCTGTCCTTTATCAATCTAACTTTCTGCACGTCCTTCCCATCTCTATTTCTCTGCTGTGCCAACCTGTATAGATCATTTTCTCCCTCTTTACTATCCAACCTATCATACAAGTCATCATACGCCCTCTGTTTGGCCTTAGCCACTGCTACTTTCGCCTTACGCTGTGTCTCCCTGTACTCCTGTTTACTCTCTTCGGTCCTCTCAATGTCCCAATTCTTCTTGGCTAACCTCTTCCTTTGTACACACTCCTGCACGTCCTCATTCCACCACCAAGTCTCCTTATCTACTTTCCTTCCAGAGGACACACCAAGTACTCTCCTACCTGTGTCCCTGATCACATTTGCTGTGGTTGTCCGGTCATTTGGAAGCACTTCCTGACCACCCAAAGCCTGTTTCAACTCCTCCTTGAAGACAACACGACACTCTTCCTTTTTCAGCTTCCACCACTTTGTCTTCTGCTCTGCCTTTGCCTTTTTCACCTTTCTCACCACCAGAGTCATCCTGCACACCACCATCCTATGCTGTTTGGCAACACTCTCACCCACGATGACTTTGCAGTCACTGACTTCCTTCAAATTACATCGCCTACACAAGATGTAGTCTACCTGTGTGCTCCTACCTCCGCTTTTATAAGTCACCCTATGCTCCTGTTTCTTCTCAAAGAAAATATTCACCACAGCCATTTCCATCCTTTTTGCAAAATCTATCAACATCTGTCCTTCTGCGTTCCTGTCCTGGATACCAAACCTGCCCATCACTTCCTCGTCCCCTCTGTTGCCTGCACCAACATGTCCATTGAAGTCTGCCCCAATGACCACTCTTTCACCTCTGGGGGCACTCTGCATCACTTCATCTAAGTCACTCCAGAATCTCTCCTTCTCTTCTAGCTCACATCCTGCCTGTGGGGCATAAGCACTAACAGCATTGAGCATTACACCTTCAATTTCTAACTTGAGACTCATCACTCTGTCTGACACTCTTTTCACTTTTAGAACATTCCTGACAAACTCCTCCTTCAAGATGACTCCGACACCATTTCTCTTCCCATCCACACCGTGATAAAATAGCTTAAACCCTGCTCTTAAGCTTTTAGCTTTGCTACCTTTCCACCTGGTCTCCTGAACACACAGTATGTCCACCTTCCTCCTCTGCATCATGTCAACCAGCTCTCTACCTTTTCTGTGCATAGTTCCAACATTCAAAGTCCCCACTCTCAGTCCTAGACTCATGCCTTTCCTCTTCTCTCTCTGCCTACGGACACGCCTCCCACCTCTCCTTCTTCGACGTCTTCGACCAACAGTAGTCCAATTTCCATCAGCACCCTGTTGATTGACAGCACTGATGGCGGTCGTTGTTAACCCGGGCCTCGACCGATCCGGTATGGAGGTAATACTTTTGATTTGCATCATAAATAATTGGCATTGGTTTTACGTCGGATGCCCTTCCTGACACAACCCTCTGCATTTCTCCGGGCTTGGGACCGGCATGAGGGGGAGAGACACTGGTTAGTGCCCCCCCACCTCATGGCTGCATTCTTATTCAATTCACATTATAACTTTAAAATCAGACTCTGTGTTTAGCCTGACTCCTCCTTTAGCATATCAATGTCCTTTAGCGAACATCTCTGGAATATGAACATTGCCATTACATTCATATGTTGAAGACCATCTGGTTGTGAGTATTGCACATGCCATGTACTAATTCTATACATCTACTAGTAAATATACTCCTAAGATATTTTATCTAGTAGACACACAGTAAATGTTATACACACATTCAGAGGATCTTACTCTATTTAGGTACACAATAACCTTTTAACCCAACTAGTATAAATTATAAGATTGGCTTCATTTGTATTTTGGCAAATGCTCCATACGGTGTAGGCTGACTGATTTTAATACATGGGTTTGTCTCAGACCTGGGCACTGTTTTAGGTACCCATTAAAAAGACTCACAGTTAATAGACAGCTACAAATAATAGCAAAATATAGCCTGGCGCACTGTTTATATACTGTATTTGACGTGAGCAGCACCCAGGGCGCTTACAAAATTGGCGTGGGTGGGCGCTTATTAAAATGTTACCAGGGCAGTGGAACGCTAAGTGCTTATTACCATCGAGGAGGAAAACATGAATAATAACAGAAAAATAAAAGAGTTTTACTGGTATTTGTATTATTCATTTTGTGGTATCAACCAAATTATTTACATGAAAGTTGAAAATAAACAGAAAACAGCATAAATTAAAAACAAAAGACCCCTTACTTTTCCCTCCTGGTGCTGTTCCTTTAAATGTTTTCCCGGAAGTAAAATCGCGCCAATCAACATGAATGTCAACTTTATTCAGGCCATGTCATATATTTGGCCAGGAACGTGCTTAAATGTATGAAGTTAGTAAGCAGGAGAATCGGGTTAAAAATACTCGTCATCACTTTCTGATAGGTCCATATCTGGCCCATTGCTCCATTCATTCAGAGCAGCCCATAGTTTTGCTGTAGCAGTTTCTAATGGTTCATCGGTTGTTGGACATTTACCAAGAGAACACAGCAAAATATTTTCCTGTTTTTTAAAGCACGGCGGAACAATCAAATGTGTTGTTACTGATGAACATTATAGACATTCCCCAGTGGCAGGGGGTCTTGAAATACTGTGTAAACTCACTTTTACAGGCAGTGAACGCCTCATTTTACGGTTACAGACTGATTGAATAAAATTAGTAAGTTTGATCTACGATTTTGCTCCCAGTACACATGGGCAGTTATTAGACTCAAAAACAGTGAGGGCGCTTATTATGTTGAATACGGTATGCTATGATAACGTTAATTGTTTTCTTCTGTGATGCAACTGACACACTGTTGGACATGCAACAAGTCTCTACACTTACCCCTATCCCAATACCCCGAGACCCCATATGCTCATGCAGTTGTCTCCAGCGGTATTCGGGCACTGCTCATTCATGAGCTTTTGAAGTGTGCCCTGAAAACAGTGCTTCTCAATTATTTTCTGTCGCACCTCCCTAGGAAAAGGAAAACATCCCCCCTCCCAATGTGTTATTTGTCTAAAAATTGTTATAAGTAAACCTCTGCCTCATACTGTATCCTCATTAACATAATAAATACTTATTATCATTATAGAATACAAAAAAGGAAGAAATATAGATCAGCTTCCAACAAAGAATAACCTTATTGACAATTTTTAGTGTTTAAACAAAAAGATTTAAAGTGCATCAATTTGCCTGAAATTAAAAAGTATCCTTATTTAAACTCTCAACATTTTTGATCAACAATTTGAACCATTCGATACTGAAAAATAAAATTAAATAAAATCAATAAATAATAAATTCAAATTTATTATTCAAATTATCAAATTCAAATTGATCAGCAACATTAACTCAGAAGCACAATATATAAAACACTTTACCCTACTAAACAAAAATGAATAAAACAGTTTGTATTATTATTATTATTTATTTTATTTATTTATTTTTTTGATCAAAATGATTAAGTCCAGAGTAATGGTACAATGAGCACGTTTGGCAGTGCACAGCTTTTCGAAGCAGGGTATAAAGCACAATATTGAACTCGCAGCTCCTGCTCAATGCTGAACTGGGACCTGGACTTATTTTCACAGCAGTGATGTCATCCAGCATGACAGAGCCGTGTGTGCTGCAGGTAGGATCAGTTCCTCTGCTGTGGGGTTTTCTGCACTGAGCATTTTGGTACTCCACCTTATCTGATGCTAACAAAGCTCGCTGGTTTGCTGGAGTAGCATTCACAAAGCGGGATGGTTGTTGGCAATACACGGCACATTTTTGCTGAAAAACCTCACGCGGCTCATCACATGATCAGGGTGTGATGTCTTTAAGTGACGCCTGAATTTATTTGGGTTCATGCTGTCCGCTACCAATGTTTTCAGACACAATAAACACAGCGGACTTTTCTCGTTTCTCACCGCAGCACAGTGAAGTCGAGTGTTACATCCACTTCATCATACCTCCTCTACTTAACTTCTGGGAGACTTTCGTTTCCCTCAACATCTCTGTCTCTCTCCACCTCTCCATGGTGGGTTTATTAACTTCACTTCTTATTTTACCCCTGGGCACACTCTGACAGTGAGGAAGCCACTGCCACCTGCTGTAGTGGATGTACAATTACACTTTATCCTAATATGGCAAAAAAATGCATGTTCCCTGGCATCACACTGACAGCCACACTATTTGAGAAACACTGCATTAAAGGGAGTGAATAAGAGGAGGGCAGTAAATTTCATCACAATATTCTAAAAATCGTGCGTAGTTTTGTTGGTTTCTGCAAAATTTCTCATGCTGCCTTTTAATACCGTCCCAAATGATGTGAAAACTTAATGTTATTTTCTGCCACTCTTTCACAGCTGTAATAACTGAGCTGGCGACCAGTTTTTGCACACAGAACATAGAGCCTCGCCTGCCTGCAGTGCTAGAGGAGCTGATAGTGCCCATCAGCCTGGGTTTTGAGGAAGCGCGGCTTGTCATTGAGGGAATGATGGATAACCTTTGTAAGAATTGTCAGGATGGCATGACCAGAAAAGAACTGCAAGAGGTGAGGTTTTGTTTAAATACTAAAAATACATACACTTTTACTCAGATGTTTCTGATTATTCATACCACATAAATGAAAATCACACTGGTGGTGGTAGTATATCTGAAACAGAAACTCTGAATATACAATACTTGTCAGATCAGAAAGAAATTTTATGCTTGCCCAACTTAAGCCATTAATTGATGAAGGGAATTGTGTTGAATATATTCTATTCTTAGGCTTTGGTGAAGTTGAACAAACCAAACTTACACAGCTGTTATGAGAAATTGAGTGGGCTGAATATACAAGAGTTCTGCTCCACCAACTGCAGAGGACTGGAGCACAGCACACAGATTGATATCCATCAGGTATAATTACAATGCACCTTAACTCTGAACTCAACATTAATTTATCAGATATTAGGGTGGAATGGTGGTGTAGTGGTTGCGTCCTGAGCAATTCTCTTTCTCTCTTCTCTCTCTCTCTCTCTCCTTCTCCTCTCTTCTCTCTCTCCTCTCTCTGTGCTGTGTGTGTGTATGTGTGTTCTCTCCATGCTTGTGCGGGTTTTCTCTTGGTACTCTGGTTTCCACCCACAGTCCAACGACATGCTGATTAGGCTAATTGGCTGCTGTAAATGTTGTGAATAAGGTTGTGTGTTTTGGCCCAGCGATGGTCTGGCGATCTATTTAGGGTGTACCCTGCTTTCACCCAGTTTCAGCTAATACAGGCCTCAGCCTCCCCATAACCATAGTAGGATTAAAAAGTAGTACCATTGGTTAATATTACAGCATAATTTGTGTGAATGTAATACATTTAAGTGATACAGATGCTTATTTTAACATAAATTACTATTAAAAAGCACAGAAGTGGTAATTTTATTAGCGATGGGTTGAAATGCGGCTTCAGTGTTTCCCTGGAAGTGATGCCAATACGTTGGGCCGGACTGATATCGCTTGTTGATGTCTCTTGTGGATCCTTACATTCTAGTGACTCTGAAGACAAGAATGCTGCCCTAAATGATCGTGACAGTAAATCCAAAACGGCTTATTCAGCTGAGGTTTTGCCGACTCAGCTTTCCTGACGTCAGGTGGTTTAGAAACAAAAATTTTGAATGATTTCAATGATTTCTGTGCTTGTGGTTTGTGCAGCTCAGCACTGGCACATAATGTGTTGTGATACACCGAGTGAGCCCAGCCAATCCAACAAGTTTGCATCACTACCAGACTGGAACACCAATCAGAAGGGCAACATGACTCTGAGTACGCCTAGAGTCGTAACACTCATGTGTACTTTAAAATCAGGCAACTAATGGCAGCGGAAAATCCACCAATGTTATACGCAATTGCTTTAAATGGCTAATAACATGGACTCACTACAGGTACCCTTCAAGTGGGTTGGCAAATTTATGGCTTATTTAATATTTTCATGAGAGCTCTGTAATTACAAAAACAGAAAAACTCTATATAGCACATTATGGTGTGAGCCCTGCTTAGTGTTTTTTAACACTAAAGCTCTTTTTTTTTTTAATGTTAGTGTCTTTGGATTGAAACATTTTTTTCTGAATGGTGCAGCTGGTGGACAATGCGGCACACACCTTTGGATTACTTCTGAATGAATGTTTCCAAGATTACACCAACTTATTAGATATCATGGCGAAGTGCAAGCAGAGTGTGTTAAAGGTGAGCAAACACATACACTTTCATCCCACTGTCTGCTTTAGATACAGGAGGTAAATACTGATGAATCACTGAAATCCACATCTATCTACAACTGTGTATCCACCAGCAATATGATTATGACAGCAATACACAGAGAAAGAAGATCTTCCAAGAAGCTCTGCTGAGCATCACGTTTCCCCAAGTCAAAGCTTTTCTAGATCCTGTTTTCAAAAAGGTACAACAATCATAATTAATATTATTATTATTACAATGCTGTGGATATGAATTAATACTGCACTGTGACTTGTGCACACTTATCATCTACTTTATTAGGAACATCATTACACCTGCATATTTGTGCACTTATACAACCTTTCGATCAGGACAGTAACACAATTTGTAAAACCCCACTGAACCAGATCAAGAGATTAAGGCACTTCACATTAAACACCTGTCTTGGTTGTTGCTATAAGATAGTTGGATTGTTTTGGAAAATTTTGATCTCTTAGGATTTATAGACACAATATTTTCAAGAATTTACACAAATGGGCAAAAACCAAAGAGCATTCAGTGAGTGGCGGTTCTGCAGGTGTAAACACCTTGTTGAAGGGAGACGAATTTGGAGAAGAATAGTGTAGATTACTTGAAAGGATATAGAAACTTGAATAATTCCCCTTTATCACTGTGGTGAGCAGAAAAGCATCTCTGCATGCACAAAACATGAAACCTTGAGGTGACTCCACAGGCTTCTACTTCTATTACGCATGAAAAGAAATCTAGTTTCTGTTAGACTTTTCTGAGCTGAGTGGAGTAGAAGCTGATGTGGTGTTGTGCTGTTGTAGACCACCTGCTTCATGGTGTGATGTTCTGTGCGCTCCATGTCCTGCTCTCCATGGTGTATGGGTTCCTAATCTAAGTTACTGTAGACCTCCGTTCAAATTACAACATGATCATTGATAGTTGATCTCTCTCTCTCTCTCTCTCTCTCTCTCTCTCTCTCTCTCTCTCTCTCTCTCTCTCTCTCTCGCTCTCTCTCTCTCTCCTCAGTAAGGTGTTTCACAGACTATCTTTTTTGTTTATCACACCATTCTGTGTAAACTCAGGATCCCAGTTTCTGAAATCTGCCAACCATCCCATTTGGTACCAATACCTAGTGACCAAGATCACACTTTTAGCCCATTCAGGTGTTTGATATGAGCCCCATGAAAGGGACCAAACTGTGAAGCAGGAGCTTTTAGTTTATACTATGGGGTTTTATGACTCAAAAATTGGTCAAAATCTTTACAAAGGGCTTAAACTCAAAACTACGCCTTAAAAAAAGAGGTCAACAAACAATCATTTTAACTCAAATGGACAGAGATATCAGATGTTAATCGAACAAATCTGGACAAACACTGACCTCAAAGAATCAGACAAAATGGAACCTTTAAAGTTGTCTCTCTAAACAAGATGGCATACAAGGGGAAAATAAATTCAAAAATAAACACAACAATAAATCAAACTAACTAAACCAAAAAACAATCTCCATTGGGCACATGGAGGGATGTCAGACAGCCTAACAAGCCAACTTCAGTATTTAGGCCTCCTCAGTCATTCCAATGCTATGGTAACTCGAACACAAATAAACATAAAATTAATAAACAGAAGCATTTCTTGTGTAATTCTACTGTACTAATCTTCTTTCTTCTGCTTCTACTTTTCCTTTCGGCTGTTCCCGTCATGGGTCACCACAGCGAATCATCTGACTCCATCTCACCCTATCCTCTGAATCTTCTTCTCTTACACCAACTACCTTCATGTCCTCCTTCACCACATCCATGAATCTTCTCTTTGGTCTTCCTCTAGACCTTCTGCCTGGTAGTTCCAACCTTAGCATCCTACTACCAATATATTCACTATCCCTCCTCTGTACATGTCCAAATCATCTCAATCTAGCCTCTCTATCTTTGTCTCCAAAACCTCTTACATGTGCTCTCCCTCTGATGTGCTCATTCCTGATACTATCCATCCTTGTTACTCCCAAAGAGAACCTCAACATTTTCATCTCTGCCACCTCCAGCTCTTCCTCCTGTCTTTTCCCCAGGGCCACTGTTTCTAAACCATACAACATCGCTGGCCTCATCACCGTCTTATACACTTTTCCTTTCATTCTTGCCGATACCTTCCTATCACACATCACACCCGACACTTTTCTCCAACCATTCCAACCTGCCTGTAAACGCTTCTTCACCTCTTTTCCACACTCTCCATTGCTCTGGATTGTTGAGCCTAAGTACTTAAAATCCTCCACCTTCTTTATCTCTGTTCCCTGGAACCTCACCGTTTCTCTTCGGTCCTTATCATTCACACACATGTATTCTGTCCCACTGAGGCTAACCTCCATTTCTGTCCATCACCAATATCAAACAAGAAGGGGCTCAGAGCTGATCCTTGATGCAGTCCTACCTACACCTTGAACTCTTCTGTGACACCGACAGCAAACCTCACGACTGTCCTACATCTCTAATACATGTCCTGCACCACTTCACATACTTCTCTGCCACTCCAGACTTCCTCATGCAATACCACAGTTCCTCTCTCGACACACTGTCATATGCTTTCTCTAGATCCACAAAGGCACAATGCAGCTCCTTCTGACCTTCTCTGTGTTTCCCTATTAACATCCTCAAAGCGAACATTGCAACTGTGGTGCTCTTTCTTGGCATGAAACCAAACTGTTGTTCACAAATGCTGAGCTCTGCCCTCAGTCTAGCTTCCACTATTCTTTTCCATAACTTTATCATATGGCTCATCAACTTTATCCCGCTGTAGTTTCCACAACTCTGCACATCTCCCTTGTTCTTAAAAATGGGCACCATCACACTTCTGCTCCATTCGGAGTATGCAGACCTCTGCTCAGGACTTTTTATGACTCTGTGGTAGCCTCTGCAATCCTCTACCCTGCCATCTGCTGGGCCCCGGGCAGCACAGAGCGGGACAGAAAGAGACTAAACAAGCTGGTCAGGAGGGCCAGCTCTGTCCTAGGCTGCCCACTGGACTCTGTGGAGGAGGTGAGTGAGAGGAGGATGGTAGCAAAGGTCACATCCATCATGGTCAACAGCTCTCACCCACTGCACCAGACTGTAGAGAAGCTGAGTAGCTCCTTTAGTGGACGACTGAGACATCCTCAGTGCAGGAAGGAGCGCTACCACAGGTCGTTCATTCCCACCGCTGTCAGACTGTACAACGCCACTTTGTAACTGTCTGTGAAAATACCGGTTATGTGCAATAAAACCCCGTGCACTTTAATCAACCACATCTACCCCACTGACTGTGAACCATATCAACCCATCGACTCTGCTCTCAGATACGTGTACACTTGAATATAGGCCAGTCTACGAAGTTGTTCCCTTCTTTTCTTTTATTGTTTATTAATTTATACTATTTATGTATCTATTTATTTATTTACTTATATAATATATATGTATGTGTGTATGTTTGTATTTGTATCTATTTTTGCACCCCCTACTGATGGTACCTCAAGAGCCTGTAACAGTGAATTTCTCCATTGTTAGATTAATAAAGCTGTATCTTATCTTATCTTATCTTATTCCTCCGGCATCCTCTCACTCTCTAAGATCTTGTTGAATGTTCTTGTCAGAAAAATCTACTGCTACCTCGCCTAGATACTTCCATACCTCCAACAGTATGTCATCAGGACCAACTGCCTTTCCACTCTTCATCCTCTTCAATGACCTCCTGACTTCACCCTTACTAATCTTTGCTACTTCCTGCTCCTCAACAGTCACCTCTTGTACTCTTTTTTTTCCCTCTCTCATTTTCCTCATTCATCAGCTCTTCAAAGTACTCTTTCCATCTTCCCAGCACACTTGTGTCATCAGTTAATACATTTCCCTCTCTGTCCTTAATCACTATAACGTGCTGAACATGCTTCCCATCTCTATTTCTCTGCTGTGCCAACCTTTTTTAATCATTTTCTCCTTCTTTACTGTCCAACCTATCATACAAGTCATCATACGCCCTCTGTTTGGCCTTTGACACCACTACCTTCACCTTACGCTGTGTCTCCCTGTACTCCTGTTTACTCTCTTCGGTCGTCTCAATGTCCCACTTCTTCTTAGCTAACCTGTTCCTTTTTACACACGCCTGCACTTCCTCATTCCACCACCAAGTTTCTTTATCTTTTTCCTTCCAGAGGCCACACCAAGAACTCTCCTACCTGTCTCCCTGATTACATTAGCTGTAGTTGTCCAGTCATCTGGAAGCACTTCCTGACCACCCAAAGCCTATTACAACTCCTCCTTGAAGACAACACAATGCTCTTCCTTTTTTAGCTTCCATCACTTTGTCTTCTGCTCTGCCTTTGCCTTCTTCACCTTCCTAACCATCAGTGTCATCCTGCACACCACCATCCTGTGCTATTTGGCAACACTCTCACCCACTACTACTTTGCAGTCACTAACTTCCTTCAAAATACATCGCCTACACAAGAAGTAGTCTACCTGTGTGCTCCTACCTCCACTTTTATAAGTCACCCTATGCTCCTGTCTCTTCTGGAAGAAAGTATTTATCATGGCCATTTCCATCCTTTTCGCGAAATCTATCAACATCTGTCCTTCTATGTTCCTGTCCTGGATACCAAACCTGCCCATCACTTCCTCGTCCCCTCCGTTTCCTGCACCAACATGTCCATTGAAGTCTGCCCCAATTACCACTCTTTCACCTCTGGGGGTATTCTGCATCACTTCATTGAACTCACTCCAGAATCTCTTCTCTTCTAGCTCATATCCTGCCTGTGGGGCATAAGCATGAACAACATTGAACATCACAACTTTAATTTCTAACTTGAGACTCATCACTTTGTCTGACACTCTTTTCTCTTCTAGAACATTTCTTACAAACTCCTCCTTCAAGATGACTCCTGCTCCATTTCTCTTCCCATCCACACCATGATAAAACAGATTAAACGCTGCTCCTAAGCTTCTAGCCTTGCTACCTTTCCACCTGGTCTCCTGAACACACAGTATGTCCACCTTCATACTCTGCATCATGGCAGCCAGCTCTCTACCTTTTCCTCTCATAGTTCCAACATTCAAAGTCCCCACTCTCAGTCCTAGACTCATTCCTTTCCTCTTCTCTCTCCGCCTATGGACACGCCCCCCCCTCTCCTTCTTTGACTTTTTCGACCAACTTCTTCTTTTCCTTTCGGCTTTTCCCTTCAGGGGTCGCCACAGCGAATCATCTGCCTCCATCTCACCCTATCCTTTGCATCTTCTTCTCTTACACCAACGACCTTCATGTCCTCCTTCACCACATCCATGAATCGTCTCTTTGGTCTTCCTCTAGGCCTTTTGCCTGGTAGTTCCAGCCTCAGCATCCTATTACCAATATACTCACTATCCCTCCTCTGTACATGTCCAAACCATCTCAATCTAGCCTCTCTGACTTTGTCTCCAAAACGTCTTACATGTGCTGTCCCTCTGATGTGCTCATTCCTAATCCTATCCATCCTCGTTACTCCCAAAGAGAACCTCAACATTTTCATCTCTGCTACCTTCAGCTCTGCCTCCTGTCTTTTCCCCAGGGCCACTGTTTCTAACCCATACAACACTGTTGGCCTCAACACCGTCTTATACACTTTTCCCTTCATTCTTGCCGATACCCTCCTATCACACATCACACCGGACACTTTTCTCCAACCATTCCAACCTGCCTGCACACGCTTCTTGACCTCTTTTCCACACTCTCCATTGCTCTGGATTGTTGAGCCTAAGTACTTAAAATCCTCCACCTTTCTTATCTCTGCTCCGTGTAATCTTACTGTTCCTCTTAGGTCCTTGTCATTCATTCCATGGGGAATCTTGTCTAACCTCGTCTGTCAGCCTGTCCATCACCATAGCAAACAAGAAGGGGCTGAGAGCTGACCCTTGATGCAGTCCCACCTCCACCTTGAACTCTTCTGTCACACTGACAGCACACCTCACCACTGTCTTACATCTCTCATACATGTCCTGCACCACTCTAACATCCTTCTCTGCCACTCCAGACTTCCTCATGCAATACCACAGTTCCTCTCTCGGCACCCTGTCGTATGCTTTCTCCAGATCCATAAAGGCAAAATGCAGCTCCTTCTGACCTTCTCTCTACTTCTCTATTAACATCCTCAAGGCAAAGACTGCATCTGTGGTGCTCTTTCTTGGCATGAAACCAAACTGTTGTTCACAAATGCTGACCTCTGCCCTTAGTCTAGCTTCCACTATTCTTTCCCATAACTTCATCGTATGGCTCATCAACTTTATCCCTCTGTAGTTGCCACAACTCTGCACATCTCCCTTGTTCTTAAAAATGGGCACCATCACACTTCTGCTCCATTCGGAGTATGCAGACCTCTGCTCAGTACTTTGGCACAATGCAGCTCCCTCTGACCTTCTCTGTACTTCTCCATTAACATCCTCAACAGCACCCTGTTGGTTAACAGCACTGATGGTGGTCGTTGTTAACCCGGGCCTCGACCGATCCGGTATGGATTTCTTAGTTTTGACTCATATATTTTTTGTGGCATTGGTTTTACGTCAGATGCCCTTCCTGACACAACCTTTTGCATTTATCTGGGATTGGGACCGGTACTGTACTAATATGTAATGTAATGTAATATGTGCACTCCATATTAAATAATATGAGGTCAAAGCAACATAAAGTATGAATGAAACAAACTGTGTTCTATAAATAATTTGAACAAGAAAGTACAAATGACTACAACTGATAATGTGTGAAATAAACCAGTGAAGTGTAGAGAACAACTGGGGTGACTGACCATGTGTGGCAGCATCCATTAGAAAAACATTACCTGAACTTTTTGCCTGTGTCTCCATAATATTTTATGCCGGGATAATAATCTTAGATGAAAGCATAAGTGAGCAGGTGTAGAGATGTTACTGATAAAGTGACCACTGAGTGTATCAACATTTATACAGTGGTGCCTTGACTTACAAAATTAATCTGTTCCTTGGGCAAGCTCGTAAATGAGAAAACAAAAATTCCCATAGGAAATAATAGAAAACCAATTAATCTGTTCCAACCCCCTCCTAAACTCATATAACCTGATACAAACACACATATTTTACCTCATATATTAAAGATAAACGTATTAAAGCAATAAATATTTCATAATAATAATAATACATGTACATTAACATTAATAATAATTAATAATAAATAACAATAAAACAAGAATAAACAATAAGTCAACTAACCCTTTCGATCATCGACTGCGGCAAAGATGTCACATGGGGGAATTTTCTGCATGTGCACGATACGAATACCAGTGAGGAAGGGATGTTGGTGAGTTCCCACAAGGCAAGTGCTTCTCAAATAGAGGGGCGTGCCCCCCTTGGGTGTCGCGGTGTGATGGGGCAGATTTTTGGTGGGATTAAAACTCGTATCATGGAAGATTCATTAAAGATTCATTATAAAAGACACTCGTAAGTCAAGGTATCAATGTATTGTCATTTAAAATATTTTTTGCACTCATAAATACAAAGTGTGCAATATTTTCTTTTCTGAAAATTCTATTTAGGATCTTGCAAACTTTGAACAGTACATACCTAAAGATCATGCACATTTCATCAACGTGGAGAACGTGTATGAGAACATACTGCAACAGATCCTAGAGGAGAATCTTAACAAAGGTAAGGTACAAAGTCTGTCTCTTGCTTTATTTAGAATTCTTATTCAAATCTTACTCTGTCTGGTTCATGCATATTTACAGTCTTAAATGATGCACCAAGTATAAAGAAGTACAATCTATTCATGGAATCCGATGACTGTTTTGGTGTTTCTGGGACACACATGATGCCTTCTGGCAACCCAGACAACACAAGCAAATTGTCAGAAGAATACAATGCTTTTCCATCCTCCCCTTTGTTGACTCATGACTTCATGAAAATCCAGCAAACTGGCAAAGATCCTGTTATGGCTGAAAAGAAAGTGGAATCAGAGGTACTCATGGCCCAGCAAGAAGAAATTCAGGGATATCTTCAACTGGAGGGACATACTGGTGAAGAACCAATCATCACTATGAAGAAGGTAGAAGCAGATGAAATTGTTCAAGCACATACACAAGTGGAGCCTATCAAGATACATACTGTTGAAGACCCAGTCATAAAACAGAATGATGTGAAACCAGAGGTAAGCATAGCATTGCAGGAAGGGGTTCAGGCTTATGCGCAGCCAGAGGTGCCGATTGGTAAAGAATCAATCAAGACCACAAATATGGCAGGACCAGAGAGTATTGTTCAGGAATGTACACAGGCAGGGTGTAATAAGGTTCATGCAGGTGAAGACCAAGTCATGACTGAAGAAATAGTGAAAACAGAGGTAATCATAGAACAGCAGGAAAAGGTTCAGGCACCAAATGCACCTACTGGTGAAGACACCATATTGACCAAGAACATTGTGAGACCAGAGGCAGTGGTTCAGGCACATATAGAACCAAAGTGTTTTGAGATATGCACTGATGAACAACCAGTAATACCAGAGATGATAGAACCAAAGGTGGCACAGCAAGAAAGGGTTCAAGGACTGGCAAAACCAGAGGTAACTTTGGATGAAGATACATTAAAATCTCGAAAGACTGTGGAGCCAGACGTGATTGTTCAGGAACCAAAACGAATTAAGGTATATGCTAGTGATGACCCAAACATGACCAAGCAGAAAGAGGAACAAGAAGTAATTATGGCACAGCATGAAAATGTTCACGTACAACGAGAAGTCCCCTCAGGTGAAGATACAGCCATGACGAGAAATATAATACAACAAGACCTAATCGTTCGGGCAGATACACAAACAGAGCTTAATAAGGTATATACTAGTGAAGATTCAAAAATGGCTAAGGATAAAGAAAAACTAGAGGCAACCATGGCACAGCAGGAAGAAAAGCAGTCAGATGTACAACCAAAAGTAAATACTGGTGATGACATCATCATGACCAAGAAGATGGTGGAACAACAGGTTCAGATAGATGTACAACAAGAGGTAATTAAAAAACATACTGGGAAAGACCCACACATAATTCAGAAGAGACCAAAGTCAATCATAGAACAGCAAGACGTGGTTCAGTCACATGAAGCACCAGAAGTAACTACTGGTGAATACACCATTATGGCAAGCAAACTAGTGCAACCAGAGGAAATTCATCAAGCAGATGAACAGCAAGAGCTTAAAAAGGTACGTTCTGGTGAAAAAGTGATCATTACTGAAAATAAGCAGAAACTAGAGGCTATCACAGCACAGCAGAAAGATGTTCAGTCACATGAAGAGTCAGATAAAACTACTGATGACAACACCTTTGTGGCTAGCAAAATGGTGGAACCAGAGGCAAGTCATCATGTAGATGCACAGCAGGAGCATAAAAAAGTATGTGCTGGTGAAGACCTGGTCATTCCTGAAAATAAGGAGAAACCAGAGGCCATCACAGCAGAGCAGGAAGTGGTTCAGCCACATGCACATCCAGAAGAACCTACTAGTCGAGACAGTGACATTGCTGGGAAGATGGTGGAACCAAAGGCACAAGCACAACCAGAGCTTCATAAGGCACATAGTGGTGAAGACCCACTCATAACTGAGAAGAAACCAGAGGCCACCACAGCACAGCAGGAAGTGGTTCAGACACATGAAGAAGCAGAACTAACTACTGGTGAAATTACCATCATGGCCAAGAAGATGATGGGACCAAAGGTTCAGATAGATGCACAACCAGAGCTAATTAAGGTGCAAAGTAAGGAAGAACCGGTCACGATTGAGAAGAAAGGCAAATCAAAACTGACCAAAACACAGCAAGAAGAGGTTCAGCCACATGCACATCCAGAAGAACCTTCTCGTCAAGACAGTGACATGGCTGAGAAGATGGTGGAACCAAAGGTGTTTGGTCTGACAGATGTACAAACAAAGATTACTAAGTCAGATACGACCAAAGGCCCAGGCAAAATTAAGAATAAACGGCAACCAGAGGCAAAGATCTCACAGCAGGAAGTAATTCAGTCACATGAAGAACCAGAAGTAACTCCTGGTGAAAACACTTTTATGGCCAAGATGGTGGAACTAAAGGCACTTGTTGAGGCACAAGCACAACCAGAGCTTCTTGAGGTACACAGTGGTAAAGACCCATTCATCACTGATAAGAAACCAGAGCCAGTTGTGGCACAGCAGGGCACAGTTGGTCAGTCACATGAAGATCTAGAAGTAACTATTGATGAAAACGCCATTGTGGCCAGCAAGATGGTGGATCCAGTGACAATTCATCACGTAGATGCACAGCAAGAGCTTAATAAGGTATGTGCTAGTGAAGGCCTAGTCATTACTGAAAATAAGAAGCCACAGGCCATCACAGCACAGCAAGAAGACGTTCAGCCACATGTACATCCAGAAGGTCCGACTAATCAAGACAGTGACATGGCTGGGAAGATGGTGGAACCAAATGTAATTGTTGAGGTACAAGCACAAACAGAAATTCATGAGGCTCATGGTGGTGAAGACACCGTCAAGATTATTAAAAAAGGCAAAGCAAAACCAACCATGGCACAGGAGAAAGAGGTTCAGTCACATCCACAACCAGAAGTATCTTCAGGTAAAGACTCCACAGTAACCAGGAAAAAAGTGGAACCAAAGGTATTTTGTCTAGGGGATGTACAACCCATGCGTACTACGACAGATATTCCAAAAAGCCCACTCATAACTGAGAAGAAACCAGAGGCTATCACAGCACAGCAGGAAGATGTTCAGTCACATGAAGAGTCAGATAAAACTACTGATGACAACACCTTTGTGGCTAGCAAAATGGTGGAACCAGAGGCAATTCAGCATGTAGATGCACAGCAAGAGCATAAAAAGGTATGTGCTGGTGAAGACCTGGTCATTCCTGAAAATAAGGAGAAACCAGAGGCCATCACAGCAGAGCAGGTAGTGGTTCAGCCACATGCACATCCAGAAGAACCTACTAGTCGAGACCGTGGCATGGCTGAGAAGATGGTGGAACCAAAGGTATTTGGTCTGACAGATATACAAAAGGCGATTACTAAGACAGATACGACCAAACGCCCAGTCAAAATTCAGAAGAAACTACAACCAGAGGCAAATATCTCACAGCAGGAAGTGGTTCAGTCACATGAAGAACCAGAAGTAACTACTGCTGAAAACACTTTTATGGCCAAGAAGATGGTGGAACTAAAGGCAGTTGTGGAGGCACAAGCACAGCCAGAGCTTCTTGAGGTACATAGTGGTGAAGACCCACTCATAACTGAGAAGAAACCAGAGGCCATCACGGCACAGCAGGAAGTGGTTCAGTCACATGAAGAAGCAGAACTAACTACTGGTGAAATTACCATCATGGCCAAGAAGATGATGGGACCAAAGGTTCAGATAGGTGCACAACCAGAGCTAATTAAGGTGCAAAGTAGGGAAGAACCGGTCACGATTGAGAAGAAAGGCAAATCAAAACTGACCAAAACACAGCAAGAAGAGGTTCAGCCACATGCACATCCAGAAGAACCTACTCGTCAAGACAGTGACATGGCTGAGAAGATGGTGGAACCAAAGGTGTTTGGTCTGACAGATGTACAAACAAAGATTACTAAGTCAGATACGACCAAAGGCCCAGGCAAAATTAAGAAGAAACGGCAACCAGAGGCAAAGATCTCACAGCAGGAAGTAATTCAGTCACATGAAGAACCAGAAGTAACTCCTGGTGAAAACACTTTTATGGCCAAGATGGTGGAACTAAAGGCACTTGTTGAGGCACAAGCACAACCAGAGCTTCTTGAGGTACACAGTGGTAAAGACCCATTCATCACTGATAAGAAACCAGAGCCAGTTGTGGCACAGCAGGGCACAGTTGGTCAGTCACATGAAGATCTAGAAGTAACTATTGATGAAAACGCCATTGTGGCCAGCAAGATGGTGGATCCAGTGACAATTCATCAAGTAGATGCACAGCAAGAGCTTAATAAGGTATGTGCTAGTGAAGGCCTAGTCATTACTGAAAATAAGAAGCCACAGGCCATCACAGCACAGCAAGAAGACGTTCAGCCACATGTACATCCAGAAGAATCTACGAGTCAAGACAGTGGCATGGCTGAAAAGATGGTGGAACCAAAGGTATTTGGTCTGACAGATGTTCAAACAGAGATCACTAAGACAGATACGACCAAAGGCCCAGTCAAAATTAAGAAGAAACGGCAACCAGAGGCAAAGATCTCACAGCAGGAAGTATTTCAGTCACATGAAGAACCAGAAGTAATTGCTGCTGAAAACACTTTTATGGCCAAGAAGATGGTGGAACTAAAGGCACTTGTTGAGGCACAAGCACAGCCAGAGCTTCTTGAGGTACATAGTGCTGAAGACCCACTCATAACTGAAAAGAAACCGGAGGCCATCACGGCACAGCAGGAATTGGTTCAGTCACATGACAAACTAGAAGTAACTACTGGTGAAAATACCATCATGGCCAAGATGGTGGAACAAAAGGTTCAGATAGACGCGCAACCAGAACTAATTAAGGCACAAAGTATTGAAGAATCTGAGAAGACAGGTAAAACAAAACCAACCAGACCACAGCAGGAAGAGATTCAGTCACCTGCACATCCAGAAGAACCTATTCGTCAAGACAGTGACATGGCTGGGAAGATGGTGGAACCAAAGGCAATTGTTGAGGCCCAAGCACAACCAAAGCTTCATAAGGCACATGCTGGTGAGGACCATGTCAAGATTGTGAAAAAAGGCAAAACAAAACCAACCATTGCACAGGACAAAGAGGTTCAGTCACATCCACAACCAGAAATATCTTCTGGTAAAGACTCCACAATGACCAGGAAAAAAGTGGAACCAAAGGTATTTGGTCGAGGGGATGTACAAACAGAGATCACTAAGACAGATATGACAAAAGGCCCAGTCAAAATTAAGAAGAAACGACAACCAGAGGCAAAGATCTCACAGCAGGAAGTATTTCAGTCACATGAAGAACCAGAAGTAATTGCTGCTGAAAACACTTTTATGGCCAAGAAGATGGTGGAACTAAAGGCACTTGTTGAGGCACAAGCACAGCCAGAGCTTCTTGAGGTACATAGTGCTGAAGACCCACTCATAACTGAAAAGAAACCGGAGGCCATCACGGCACAGCAGGAATTGGTTCAGTCACATGACAAACTAGAAGTAACTACTGGTGAAAATACCATCATGGCCAAGATGGTGGAACAAAAGGTTCAGATAGACGCGCAACCAGAGCTAATTAAGGCACAAAGTATTGAAGAACCTGAGAAGACACGTAAAACAAAACCAACCAGAGCACAGCAAGAAGAGATTCAGTCACCTGCACATCCAGAAGAACCTATTCGTCAAGACAGTGACATGGCTGGGAAGATGGTGGAACCAAAGGCAATTGTTGAGGCACGAGCACAACCAGAGCTTCATAAGGCACATGCTGGTGAAGACCATGTCAAGATTGTGAAAAAAGGCAAAACAAAACCAACCATTGCACAGGACAAAGAGGTTCAGTCACATCCACAACCAGAAATATCTTCAAGTAAAGACTCCACAATGATCCGGAAAAAAGTGGAACCAAAGGTATTTGGTCGAGGGGATGTACAAACAGAGATCACCAAGACAGATACGACAAAAGGCCCAGTCAAAATTAAGAAGAAACGGCAACCAGAGGCAAAGATCTCACAGCAGGAAGTAATTCAGTCACTCGAAGAACCAGAAGTATCTACTGCTGAAAACACTTTTATGGCCAAGAAGATGGTGGAACTAAAGGCACTTGTTGAGGCACAAGCACAGCCAGAGCTTGTTGAGGTACATAGTGCTGAAGACCCACTCATAACTGAGAAGAAACCAGAGGCCATCACAGCACAGCAGGAAGATGTTCAGTCATATGAAGAGTCAGATAAAATTACTGATGACAACACCTTTATGGCTAGCCAAATGGTGGAACCAGAGGCAATTCAGCATGTAGATGCACAGCAAGAGCATAAAAAGGTATGTGCTGGTGAAGACCTCGACAATCCTAAAAATAAGGAGAAACCAGAGGCCATCACAACACATCAGGAAGTGGTTCAGCCACATGCACATCCAGACGAACCTACTAGTCGAGACAGTGACATTGCTGGGAAGATGGTGGAACCAAATGCACAAGCACAACCAGAGTTTCATAAGGCACATAGTGGTGAAGACCCACTCATAACTGAGAAGAAACCAGAGGCCACCACCCCACAGCAGGAAGTGGTTCAGTCACATGAAGAAGCAGAACTAACTCCTGGTGAAAATACCATCATGGCCAAGAAGTTGGTGGAACCAAAGTTAATTGTTCAGATACATGGACAGCCAGAGAAAACTGAGGTACATACTGGTGAAGACCCATTCATCATTAATAAGAACCCAGAGCCAGTTGTGGCACAGCAGGACACAGTTGTTCAGTCACTTGAAGATCTAGAAGAAACTATTGATGAAAATGCCATTGTGGCCAGCAAGATGGTAGATCCAGTGACAATTCATCAGGTAGAAGCACAGCAAGAGTTTAATAAGGTATGTGCTAGTGAAGGCCTAGTCATTACTGAAAATGAGAAGCCAGAGGCCATCACAGCACAGCAAGAAGAGGTTCAGCCACATGCACATCCAGAAGAACCTACTAGTCGAGACCGTGGCATGGCTAAGAAGATGGTGGAACCAAAGGTATTTGGTCTGACAGATAAACAAACGGTGATTACTAAGACAGATACGACCAAACGCCCAGTCAAAATTCAGAAGAAACTACAACCAGAGGCAAATATCTCACAGCAGGAAGTGGTTCAGTCACATGAAGAACCAGAAGTAACTACTGCTGAAAACACTTTTATGGCCAAGAGGATGGTGGAACTAAAGGCAGTTGTGGAGGCACAAGCACAGCCAGAGCTTCTTGAGGTACATAGTGGTGAAGACCCACTCATAACTGAGAAGAAACCTGAGGCCATCACGGCACAGCAGGAAGTGGTTCAGTCACATGAAGAAGCAGAACTAACTACTGGTGAAATTACCATCATGGCCAAGAAGATGATGGGACCAAAGGTTCAGATAGGTGCACAACCAGAGCTAATTAAGGTGCAAAGTAGGAAAGAACCGGTCACGATTGAGAAGAAAGGCAAATCAAAACTGACCAAAACACAGCAAGAAGAGGTTCAGCCACATGCACATCCAGAAGAACCTTCTCGTCAAGACAGTGACATGGCTGAGAAGATGGTGGAACCAAAGGCACAAGCACAACCAAAGCTTCTTGAGGTACATAGTGGTGATGACCCACTCATAACTGAAAAGAAACCGGAGGCCATCACGGCACAGCAGGAATTGGTTCAGTCACATGACAAACTAGAAGTAACTACTGGTGAAAATACCATCATGGCCAAGATGGTGGAACAAAAGGTTCAGATAGACGCGCAACCAGAGCTAATTAAGGCACAAAGTATTGAAGAATCTGAGAAGACAGGTAAAACAAAACCAACCAGACCACAGCAGGAAGAGATTCAGTCACCTGCACATCCGGAAGAACCTATTCATCAAGACAGTGACATGGCTGGGAAGATGGTGGAACCAAAGGCAATTGTTGAGGCCCAAGCACAACCAGAGCTTCATAAGGCACATGCTGGTGAGGACCATGTCAAGATTGTGAAAAAAGGCAAAACAAAACCAACCATTGCACAGGACAAAGAGGTTCAGTCACATCCACAACCAGAAATATCTTCAGGTAAAGACTCCACAATGACCAGGAAAAAAGTGGAACCAAGGGTATTTGGTCGAGGGGATGTACAAACAGAGATCACTAAGACAGATACGACAAAAGGCCCAGTCAAAATTAAGAAGAAACGGCAACCAGAGGCAACGATCTCACAGCAGGAAGTAATTCAGTCACTCGAAGAACCAGAAGTATCTACTGCTGAAAACACTTTTATGGCCAAGAAGATGGTGGAACTAAAGGCACTTGTTGAGGCACAAGAACAACCAAAGCTTCTTGAGGTACATAGTGGTGATGACCCACTCATAACTGAAAAGAAACCGGAGGCCATCACGGCACAGCAGGAATTGGTTCAGTCACATGACAAACTAGAAGTGACTACTGGCGAAAATACCATCATGGCCAAGATGGTGGAACAAAAGGTTCAGATAGACGTGCAACCAGAGCTAATTAAGGCAGAAAGTATTGAAGAACGCGAGAAGACACGTAAAACAAAACCAACCATAGCACAGCAAGAAGAGATTCAGTCACCTGCACATCCAGAAGCACCTATTCGTCAAGACAGTGACATGGTTGGGAAGATGGTGGAACCAAAGGCCATTGTTGAGGCACAAGCACAACCAGAGCTTCATAAGGCACATGCTGGTGAAGACCATGTCAAGATTGTGAAAAAAGGCAAAACAAAACCAACCATTGCACAGGACAAAGAGGTTCAGTCACATCCACAACCAGAAATATCTTCAAGTAAAGACTCCACAATGATCAGGAAAAAAGTGGAACCAAAGGTATTTGGTCTAGGGGATGTGCAAACAGAGATCACTAAGACAGATACGACAAAAGGCCCAGTCAAAATTAAGAAGAAACGACAACCAGAGGCAAAGATCTCACAGCAGGAAGTAATTCAGTCACTCAAAGAACCAGAAGTATCTACTGCTGAAAACACTTTTATGGCCAAGAAGATGGTGGAACTAAAGGCACTTGTTGAGGCACAAGCACAGCCAGAGCTTGTTGAGGTACATAGTGCTGAAGACCCACTCATAACTGAGAAGAAACCAGAGGCCATCACAGCACAGCAGGAAGATGTTCAGTCATATGAAGAGTCAGATAAAACTACTGATGACAACACCTTTGTGGCTAGCCAAATGGTGGAACCAGAGGCAATTCAGCATGTAGATGCACAGCAAGAGCATAAAAAGGTATGTGCTGGTGAAGACCTCGACAATCCTAAAAATAAGGAGAAACCAGAGGCCATCACAACACATCAGGAAGTGGTTCAGCCACATGCACATCCAGACGAACCTACTAGTCGAGACAGTGACATTGCTGGGAAGATGGTGGAACCAAATGCACAAGCACAACCAGAGTTTCATAAGGCACATAGTGGTGAAGACCCACTCATAACTGAGAAGAAACCAGAGGCCACCACGGCACAGCAGGAAGTGGTTCAGTCACATGAAGAAGCAGAACTAACTCCTGGTGAAAATACCATCATGGCCAAGAAGATGGTGGAACCAAAGTTAATTGTTCAGATACATGGACAGCCAGAGAAAACTGAGGTACATACTGGTGAAGACCCATTCATCATTAATAAGAACCCAGAGCCAGTTGTGGCACAGCAGGACACAGTTGGTCAGTCACTTGAAGATCTAGAAGAAACTATTGATGAAAATGCCATTGTGGCCAGCAAGATGGTAGATCCAGTGACAATTCATCAGGTAGAAGCACAGCAAGAGTTTAATAAGGTATGTGCTAGTGAAGGCCTAGTCATTACTGAAAATGAGAAGCCAGAGGCCATCACAGCACAGCAAGAAGAGGTTCAGCCACATGCACATCCAGAAGAACCTACTAGTCGAGACCGTGGCATGGCTGAGAAGATGGTGGAACCAAAGGTATTTGGTCTGACAGATAAACAAACAGCGATTACTAAGACAGATACGACCAAACGCCCAGTCAACATTAAGAAGAAACTACAGCCAGAGGCAAAGATCTCACAGCAGGAAGTATTTCAATCACATGAAGAACCAGAAGTAACTACTGCTGAAAACACTTTAATGGTCAAGAAGATGGTGGAACTAAAGGCACTTGTTGAGGCACAAACACAGCCAGAGCTTTTTGAGGTACATAGTGGTGAAGACCCACTCAAAACTGAGAAGAAACCAGAGGCCATCACAGCACAGCAGGAAGTGGTTCAGTCACATGAAGCACCAGAAGTAACTACTGGTGAAAATACCATCATGGCCAAGAAGATGATGGGACCAAAGGTTCAGATAGATCCACAACCAGAGCTAATTAAGGTGCAAAGTAGGGAAGGACCTGTCATGATTAAGAATAAAGGCAAAGCAAAACTAACCATAACACAGCAAGAAGAGGTTCAGCCACATGTACATTCAGAAGAATCTACTAGTCAAGACAGTGACATGGCTGAGAAGATGGTGGAACCAAAGGTATTTTGTCTGACAGATGGACAAAGAAAGATTACTAAGTCAGATACGACCAAAGGCCCAGGCAAAATTAAGAAGAAACGGCAACCAGAGGCAAAGATCTCGCAGCAGGAAGTAATTCAGTCACATGAAGAACCAGAAGTAACTCCTGATGAAAACACTTTTATGACCAAGATGGTGGAACTAAAGACACTTGTTGAGGCACAAGCACAACCAGAGCTTCTTGAGGTACATAGTGGTGAAGACCCATTCATCACTGATAAGAAACCAGAGCCAGTTGTGGCACAGCAGGGCACACTTGGTCAGTCACATGAAGATCTAGAAGTAACTACTGATGAAAATGCCATTGTGGCCAGCAAGATGGTGGATACAATGGTAATTCATCAAGTAGATGCACAACAAGAGCTTAATAAGGTATGTCCTAATGAAGGCCTAGTCATTACTGAAAATAAGAAGCCAGGGGCCATCACAGCACAGCAAGAAGAGGTTCAGCCAAATGTACATCCAGAAGATCCTACTAATCAAGACAGTGACATGGCTGGGAAGATGGTGGAACCAAATGCAATTGTTGAGGCACAAGCACAAACAGAACTTCATAAGGCACATGGTGGTGCAGACACCGTCAAGATTATGGAAAAAGGCAAAGCAAAACCAACCATGGCACAGGAGAAAGAGGTTCAGTCACATCCACAACCAGAAGTATCTTCAGGTAAAGACTCCACAGTAACCAGGAAAAAAGTGGAACCAAAGGTATTTGGTCTTGGGGATGTACAACCCATGCATACTACGACAGATACTACAAAAAGCCCAGTCAAAATTAAGAAGAAACGACAACCAGAGGCAAAGATCTCACAGCAGGAAGTGGTGCAGTCACATGAAGAATCAGAAATAACTGCTGCTGAAAACACTTTTATGGCCAAGAAGATTGTGGAACTAAAGGCACTTGTTGAGGCACAAGCACAGCCAAAGCTTCTAGAGGTACATAGTGGTGAAGACCCACTCATAACTGAGAAGAAACCAGAGGCCATCACGGCACAGCAGGAATTGGTTCAGTCACATTACGAACCAGAAGTAACGACTGGTGAAAATACCATTGTGGCCAAGAAGATGGTGGAACAAAAGGCTCAGATAGATGCGCAACCAGAGCTAATTAAGGTACAAAGTATTGAAGAACCTGAGAAGAAAGGCAAAGCAAAACCAACCATAGCACAGCAGGAAGAGATTCAGTCACATGTACATCCAGAAGAACCTGCTCATCAAGACAGTCACATGGCTGGAAAGATGGTGGAACCAAAGGCAATTGTTGAGGCACGAGCACAACCAGAGCTTCATAAGGCACATGCTGGTGAGGACCATGTCAAGATTGTAAAAAAAGGCAAAATAAAACAAACCATGGCACTGGACAAAGAGGTTCAGTTACATCCACAACCAGAAGTATCTTCAGGTAAAGACTCCACAATGACCAGGAAAAAAGTGGAACCAAAGGTATTTGGTCTAGGGGATGTACAAACAGAGATCACTAAGACAGATACAACAAAAGGCCCAGTCAAAATTAAGAAGAAACGGCAACCAGAGGCAAAGATCTCACAGCAGGAAGTATTTCAGTCACATGAAGAACCAGCAGTAACTACTGGTGAAAACACTTTTATGGCCAAGAAGATGGCCGAACTAAATACACTTGTTGAAGCACAAGCACAACCAGAGCTTCTTGAGGTACATAGTGGTGAAGACTCAGTCGTAACTGAGAAGAAACCAGAGGCCATCACGGCACAGCAGGAAGTGGTTCAGTCACATGACGAATCAGAAGTAACTTCTGGTGAAAATACCATCATGTCCAAGAAGATGGTGGAACAAAAGGTTCAGATAGATGCGCAACCAGAGCTAATTAAGGTGCAATGTATTGAAGAACCTGAGAAGAAAGGTGAAGCAAAACCAACCATAGCACAGCAGGAAGAGATTCAGTCACTTGCACATCCAGAAGAACCTACTCGTCAAGCCATTGACATGGCTGGGAAGATGGTGGAACCAAAGGCAATTGTTGAGGCCCAAGCACAACCAGAGCTTCATAAGGCACATGCTGGTGAAGACCATGTCAAGATTGTGAAAAAAGGCAAAGCAAAACCAACCATGGCACAGGAGAAAGAGATTCAGTCACATCCACAACCAGAAGTATCTTCAGGTAAAGACTCCACAATGACCAGGATAAAAGTGGAACCAAAGGTATTTGGTCTGACGGATGTAAAACCTGAGCGTACTAAGACAGATACTACAAAAAGCCCAGTCAGAATTAAGAAATGGCAAACAGAGGTAAACATCACACAGCTGGAAGTGGTTCAGTCACATGAACCCGAAGTAACTACTGATGAAAACACTTTTCTGGCCAAGAAGATGGCGGAACTAAAGGCACTTGTTGAGGCACAAGCTCAACCAGAGCTTCTTGAGATATATAGTGGTGAAGACCCACTCATAACAGAAAAGAAACCAGAGGCCATCACAGTACAGCAGGAAGTTGTTCACTCACAGGAAGAACCAGAAGTAACTACTGGTGACAATACCATGATGGTCATGAAGATGATGGAACCAAAGGTTCAGATAGATGCACGACTAGAGCTAATTAAGGTGCAAAGTAGCGAAGACTCTGTCACAATTGAGAAGAAAGGCAAAGCAAAGCCAATTATAGCACAGCAGGTAGTTGTTCAATCACGTGCACAGCCAGAAGAACCTACTAGTGAAGTTAATGTCTTGGCGCAGAAGATGGCTGGGAAGATGGTGGAACCAAAGGCAATTGTTGTGGCCCAAGCACAACCAGAGCTTCATAAGGCACATGCTCGTGAAGACCCTGTCATGATTGTGAAAAAAGGCAAAGCAAAATCAACCATGGTACAACAGAAAGAGGTTCACTCACATCCTCAACCAGAAGTATCTAAAGGTAAAGATACCACATTGACTAGGAAAATAGTAGAACCAAAGGCATTTGGTCTGACAGCTATACAACCAGAGCTTGCTAAGACACGTACCACAAAAGGCCCAGTCAAAATGAAGAAGACACGACAACCTGAGGCAAAGATCACACAGCAGGAAGTGGTTCAGCCTCATGCACATATTGAGGAAGCTATTGGTGAAGACACCTTAAAGGCTAGAAAGGAAGTAAAGCCAGAAGTAATTGTTGAGGCACAAATACAACCAATGCGTAACATTGTACAGACTATAAAAGATTTATTTAAGACAGAGAAGAAAATGGAACCAGAGGTGACCATAACACAGCAGAAAAAGATTCAGGTACATGCACAACCGGAGATACCTACTGATGAAGAGACACTCTTTAGTAGAGGGAAGGTGAAAGCGGAAAAAATTGATCAGGCAGATGTAGAACCAGGGCTAATGAAGGTACAGACTGGTGAATACCCATTCATAACTGAGAAGAAACCAGTGGCCATCTCAACACAGCAGGAAGTGGTTCAGTCACATGAAGAACCAAAAGTAATTACTGGTGAAAACACCATTGTGGCTAGCAAGAAGGTTGAACCAAAGTTCCTTGTTCAGGCAGATGCTCAGCAAGAGCTTAGTAAAGTATATGCTGGTGATGACCTTGTCATTACTGAAAATAAGAAGAAACCAGAGGCAATCACAGCAGAACAGGAAGACTTTCAGCCACATGAAGAACCAGTAGTATATATATATCACGCTGCAACTGAGATACAAGCCAGATCCAGCTCACCTGAGACACCCGCTCACACTGAATTTTTGGGAGAGTTACTTGTCACCACTCAGTATTTAGATGCAGCTGCTACAAACAAAAATACTTTGGATCCATCATGCTCATCAAATTCAGAACTTGCACTCAAACCAACAGCCCACACATTGTCTGAACCTGTTTCAAAGCCAGGAGACACCAAATCCAAAAAAAGGTCATTCCAGGCCAGTCCTTCCAAGGGAAAAAAAACATCTGTCGATCAAGTGTCACCAAGTGAAACTTCATCAGGTCTAAAATTTCTCTCTCTAGAGACTGAAACAGTGAATGCAGCCAAGATTTGGACCAGCGCAAACAAAGAAACTGCTTCAGGTGTGCCAAGCTCTTCGGGTGCACAAACCCTTTTTAAAGAGGAGCAAACCCTGAACACTTTTAGAGATACCAAAACTGTGGTGGGTGATCTGACTTCTCATGAAGTTCCAGTTTATGAGCATAGAGTAAGCAGCATGACACAAGAATTTTCTGATAATTCCTCTTGGACCACAGAGGAGGAAGGAGACAACATCGATGATGATGACTTAACAATGGAAGCCACAGCAGATGTCCTTAAACCTGACGAATCCTTCCCTGTAACATGAGAAACTAGTTCAGATGCAAATGGTACCAACAACATGACAAACGTTAACACTGAAGAAGCCAGACCCTTAAATTGCCTTAAGTAAAACCATGTTTTTCAAAGTGCAGGATGTAGCTCAACAATACCATGACCATGGAAAGATAAGATCACTGTTAAATCAGATAGGACTTTGAATGAATGGACCTATGGAGGAGTGTAAAGCACTGCCATGCCACAACCTAATTATATTGTTTTTTTCTTGTTTCTTTATTAAAACAGTTTCATAGTTTTTACAGCTCTGGGAATTGCGGGTGGACAAAGATGGGTTTAAGTAATTATATTATTGCCTACGTTTGAATAAGACACTTAAGGTGAAGCGGTTGTTGATAGGCTGTTTTTATGCACCTCACTTAATTTTTTTTTCATGTGTTCTGTCCACAAACTACTAACAATTGTGTTGAAACCAGGGGAATTAAAAAAAAAAAGAGAGAGAGAAAAAAAAATAATTGTTAAACATAGCTGGCAGTGGCAAGAGAAGGCTCTAAGATGCATAAATGAGCTACTCTTTCTTTTGCCAGACAGTGTCACTACACCAAAGATTCTGGTCAGTTGGATAACAAATACCATAAAATGTAATAAAGTAATGAAAATAAATTCATACTTAAGTGGTTGACTGCCAGGGAACAGTGTAGCTGGTCAGCAGTAACTGTTCACCATTTTTTGTGAGCACATGCGGTGTTATTTTCATTGTGAGGGAAGAGAGCTCATGTTCATTGGTACATTGACAAGGTTTGCTGATATTCATCACAATGTATGTTTCCTTGAACACTTTTGTTGAACCAGTGGTAGCAACTTCTAATCCATAGCCATAGCTCAAAAACCTTTCAAAATCCAAGAATTCCCTGTGCAGGTCATTTAGTGATTTGCTGTATTTCTTGGCATGCTGAGACACCTCAACTAGTGGTGCTAATGCTAAGAAATGGCCAAAGGATTTGATCACTTACCTTGAGAACAATGACAAAATATCCACACAACCTTACTTCCTGTTAGACATATCCAAGACACCCAACAAATGTACTCACCTAGGGAAGACCCATAGCCCTACCAAATTTTATGCATGTACACGAAATATTTTTCTGTGACACAGAATGCCTCCAGATGGTCACTGGGTATCTGTTTTTGTTTGTATACAACTTCTCAAATATTTTCACCCATGTGACTCACACTGGAAATTACTCAAGAGCTCTGCACCTTCAGCTTACTGATCCTAAAGACTTAGCAATGTTATGAATCATCCAGAAAAATAGAGAACAGTGTCGAAATGTTAAATAACCAAACACTACAAAATATTACCCAAAAAATTGTAATGGAACAGAAGAGGAAATGAGCTATTTAATTACTAATTACATACAGTTAATGACAGGCATGTGCATTTTCTTTTCTTAAATCTCTTTTTTCAGAGGAATAATGTCATTTTATGCTCATTTACTCATAAGTCTGTCATGTATTTGCAGGTAATCAATTTTAGGTAATTTCTTGTTTATGCAATAAAACATGACATATTTGCTTGGGACAAAGTCATTGTTTACTGCTCTAAAGAAATAAATATTAAATATCTGTATATTTCTCTCTAAGAATTCTCTGTTCGGGGAGGAGTGAAAAGTGATTAAAATTGATAATGGTCATTCAATAAGAAATCAACAGATTTTAAGAAAATTTCCTACCTGACCCTCTGATTTTTCTGCATTTTCACATACTTATAGAACATTATTTATGATGGAAAAATCCATAAAGGCTTAATTGTAAATAGTTCCATAGTTATGACCATTTTGAAGTAGGGGGGGGGGGGGTCAGTAAAAATTGTGACCATAACTGACTTGAACTTCTCTGCTATTTTCAGACTTCTATCACTTCTGAACAACAAGAGTTGGAGGTCTGAAATTTTCAGAATCAATTCACAGGGATGTATAATCTTAAGAAATGTGAAAATATTTATAATTTAATTTTACAGAAAATGACAAAGTTGAGATTTTATCCATTGCGAACTTCTAAAATGCTACTTTTGTTCACCCATTACACAAAAACTAATCATCATATTCATTAGAAATTTTATGTGCTATATCTTGGCTACCTGGGGAATCAATTTGTGTAAAATGAAGGTCCTATATTATGTTATGCATGACATATGAACAGCTGAAAATGAAAAATATCTGTCCGACTTTGGATTCAAAGGTCAATATCAGCATGGTTAGTCTCACAAGACAAGACACCATGGAAAAGTACAGGAACTGCCCCAAATTTTGATACCAAGCACAATGTTCAAATTAAATGTGCATGTTTTTGCCCCCATATTTCAGCCATATAACAGAAAGTTTTGTGATTTTCAAGTGTTCAATTATATGTGTTGCAGAGTCCAGACGATATTATTAATTACTTACAAATTTTCAAGAAAAAGTTGCAAAGTTGGCAACATATACATAAAATTTAAAGCTTTGGAAAACAACATTTGCACCACAATCCCAGCGAGTGAGTGAGAATGATTGACTGATTGATGATATGGTCATAATAATGTAATAGTTAAAGAAGAGTTAACTTCAGAGTGCTATGGTGTAAAATCTTTTTAATGAGCAAAAGTGTCCGGTGTGATGTGTTATAGGAGAGTTTCGGCAAGAATGAAGGGAAAAGTGTACAAGACGGTGATGAGGCCGTATGGTTTAGAGACAGTGGCCCTGGGGAAAAGACAGGAGTCAGAGTTGGAGGTAGCAGAGATGAAAATGTTGAGGTTCTCTTTGGGAGTAACGAGGATGGATAGTATCAGAAATGAGTACATCAGAGGGACAGCACATGTTAGATGTTTTGGAGACAAAGTCAGAGAGGCTAGATTGAGATGGTTTGGACATGTACAGAGGAGGGATAGTGAGTATATTGGTAGTAGGATGCTGAGGTTGTAACTACCAGGAAGAAGGCCCAGAGGAAGACCAAAGAGAAGATTTGTGGACATGAAGGTCATTGGAGTAACAGTAGAAGATGCAGAGGATAGGGAGAGATGGAGGCAGATCATTTGCTGTGGCGACCCCTGAAGAGAACAGCCAAAAGGAAAAGAAGTGCCTATGCCAATCTGTATAAATAATTTTCTCCCTCTTTACTTTCCAACCGAGCATACAAGTAATCATACGCCCTTTGTTTGGCCCTTGACACCGCTACCTTCGCCTCACCTTCCTGTCCTGGATACCAAACCTGCCCATCACTTCCTCGTCCCCTCGGTTGCCTGCACCAACATGTCCATTGAAGTCTGCCCCAATGACCACTCTTTCACCTCTGGGAGTACTCTGCATCACTTCATCTAACTCACTCCAGAATCTCTCCTTCTCTTCTAGCTCACATCCTGCCTGTGGGGCATAAGCACTAACAACATTGACCATCACACCTTCAATTTCTAACTTGAGACTCATCACTCTGTCTGACACTCTTTTCACTTCTAGAACATTCCTGACAAACTCCTCCTTCAAGATTACTCCTACCCCATTTCTCTTCCCATCCACACCATGATAAAACAGCTTAAACCCTGCTCCTAAGCTTCTAGCCTTGCAACCCTTCCACCTGGTCTCCTGAACACACAGTAGGTCCACCTTCCTCCTCTGCATCATGTCAGCCAGCTCTCTATCTTTTTGTTTCATAGTTCCAACATTCAAAGTCCCTACTCTCAGTCCTAGGCTCACGCATTTCCTCTTCTCTCTCTGCCTACGGACACGCCTCCCCCTCTCCTCCTTCGACGTCTTCGACCAACAGTAGTCCGGTTTCCATCAGCACCCTATTGGTTGACAGCACTGATGGTGGTCGTTGTTAACCCGGGCCTCGACCGATCCGGTATGAATTTTGTTTTGACCATTTGCATTTTAAAATGTGGCAGAAGTTTTACGCCAGATGCCCTTCCTGTCGCAACCCTCTGCATTTATCCGGGCTTGGGACCGGCATAAGGGGGAGAGACACTGGTTAGTGCCCCCCTCGCCTCATGGCTGCATTATGTCAAAGCTTAAACATGGATACTAAAAAAAAAGAATCCCTACATTTCAGTGCTTCCCATTGAGCTAATGCATGCACAGTAGTTTGCTTACAGTGCACGAGAAGGTCTCATTCATACATTGTTCCGTCAGGTCCATATTTAAATTATACAAATGGAAATTCAGCAGTAATTGGTTAATAACTGTAATATATTATACAGTAATAATATAAGAAGGACACTGGCATTAATGCTTTTCATCAGTAGATTTGTACTGTAGCATACCTCACTGAAAAAATAAAAGTAAAAAACATTTTTTGCTGTAGCGGAGTTCATATTAGCATGGTTCTTATTTTATATAGTGTAGCAGGGACTCCATCATGACTCACTATGGCAGCAGAACTAAATGAGAGAGAACCTGAAGGACGACAGACATGTGGCATTGGGGCAATCAGTCACTCCACTGTCACCGGCCCTGGGTGAGCATGTAGAATGGGGGGAGCAACCGCATCCCAACATCACAGTTTACCAGAAGTTTCTATGTCTGAGACCCCCACATCTGCTCCTTTACATAAAAAAATCCTTTTAACTAAATGCTCCACTAAACAAGTGAGTTTTCCTCGTCGTGTTAAAAACAGAGAACTGCGTCTGAGTCTCCAACATTAACTGGAAGGTTATTCCATAACTGGGCTTTGTAAGAGAAGCTCTGCCTCCTGCAGTAGTCTTCATTATCCTACACCTTTAGATTTAAGGGTCTGTGTCGGATTATAAACGACAAGAAGGTCACTAAGATAATGTAGTGCAAGATACATTCATATCTTCTGGTTCTAGTAACGACTCTCACTGCTGCATTCTGGACCAACTGGAGCTTGTTTATGCTCCTATTAGAACGTCCAGACAGTAACACAATTACAATAATCCAATCTTGAGGTAACAAAGGCATGAACCAGTTTTTCTTGATCACATCAGCAGCAGCAGCAGCCTGTCATGCCACTGCTGGCAGATGGCCTCCACAATTTCTTGATCACGTAGTGACATCATATTTCTTATTTTTGTACTATTTCTCAAATGAAAGAGTACTATTGGCAGATAGATAAAAATTCAGCTGAAAGACTGGAGATCAATCACACCAAGGTGCTTTACTGGTGATCAGCATTAAACTGAAATGTCATACAAAGTTAATGTATAATCAGAAGCCATATTTCTGGCTGCCTGGGATCTGGAGCACATTTTCCAAATTATCAAGTAGAATAGTAAAATCTTCTTCTTTTCCTTTCGGCTGTTCCCTTCAGGGGTCGCCACAGCAAATCATCCGCCTCCATCTCACCCTATCCTCTGCATCTTCTTCTCTTACACCAACTGCCTTCATGTCCTCCTTCACCACGTCCATGAATCCCCTCATCGTCCCCTCTGTTGCCTCCACCAACATGTCCATTGAAGTCTGCACCAATGACCACTCCTTCACCTCTGGGGGTACTCTGCATCACTTTATCTAACTCACTCCAGAATCTGTCCTTCTCTTCTAGCTCACATCCTGCCTGTGGGACATAAGCACTAACAATATTGAGCATCACACCTTCGATTTCTAACTTGAGGCTCATCACTTTGTCTGACACTCTTTTCACTTCTAGAACATTCCTGACCAACTCCTCCTTCAAGATGACTCCGACTCCATTTCTCTTACCATCCACACCATGATAAACCAGCTAAAACTCTGCTCCTAAGCTGCTCGCCTTGCTACCTTTCCATCTGGTCTCCTGAACACACAGTAGGTCCAACTTCCTCCTCTGCATCATGTCAGCCAGCTCTCTATCTTTTCCTTGTATAGTTCCAACATTCCAAGTCCCTACTCAGTCATAGACTCATGCCTTTCCTCTTCTCATGCCGTTCCTCTTCTCCTAGAATAGTAAATAGTCTAGAATAGTAAAATCAAATGTGTAAAAACTGCACCATAAAGATTTTTTCTTTTTTTTATCAAAATGAGGAAGTCCGGATTAATGGCCACAATGAGCAGTTTTTGTAGTGCACAGCTTTTCGAGGAGAGGTTTGAAGCATTATGTTGCAGCTCTCCACCTTTCTATTGGTTACTGTAGAAATTTCTCCATGTTGTTTCTTCAGGGTTTGTTTACTGCACTTCATATCATTTGCACGGTTCTTTTTCCCTACACCACAGCGCTACAATGAGCGTGCCACTGCCAACTACTGTAGTGGAGGTGCAATTACACTTAATTCTAGTACAGTATGGCAAAAAAGCATTGTTCCCCAAGGTCATATGTGCCCCCCAAGGGCCCTACCATTTGAGAAGCATTGATATAACCAATGATGTCTTACAAAAACATAATGCGTACATACCAAAAGTACATAGGGTAACCTGGGATAAAATAAGTATGGTTAGATGATGTGCGGGGGAAAATGAAATATATTAAAAACATAAAGCAGGTGGTGTAGTTGTTAGCAGGTCAAATATTATTGATTTAAGCTTTTTGCATAGAAATACCCTTCAGAGTTGAATTGGTAAGGCTTCTCTGAATGGCACCATCTAATTCGAAGATATTTCTCACACAACGACTCAAATCAAGGAGGAGTAGTGAGTGTCAATGCCTCTGACAGCTTCCAGAAATTACGCATTTAAGCAGGCAAATAAGATAAGATAAGATACAGCTTTATTAATCTCACAATGGAGAAATTCACTGTTACAGGCTCTTGAGGTACTATCGGTAGGGGGTGCAAAAATAGATACAAGTACAAACATACACACATACATATATATTATATAAGTAAATAAATAAGTAGATACATAAATAGTATAAATTAATAAACAATAAAAGAAAAGAATGGAGCAACTTTGTAGACTGGCCTATATTAAAGTGTAATGTATCTGAGTGCAGAGTAGATGGGTTGATATGGTTCACAGTCAGTGGGGTAGATGTGGTTGATTAAAGTGCACGGGGTTTTTATTGCACATAACCGGTATTTTCACAGACAGTTACAAAGTGGCGTTGTACAGTCTGACAGCGGTGGGAATGAACGACCTGCGGTAGCGCTCCTTCCTGCACTGAGGATGCCTCAGTCGTCCACTGAAGGAGCTACTCAGCTTCTCTACAGTCTGGTGCAGTGGGTGAGAGCTGTTGACCAGGATGGATGTGAGCTTTGCTACCATCCTCCTCTCACTCACCTCCTCCACAGAGTCCAGTGGGCAGCCGAGGACAGAGCTGGCCCTCCTGACCAGCTTGTTCAGTCTCTTCCTGTCCCGCTCTGTGCTGCCCGGGGCCCAGCAGATGGCAGCGTAGAGGATTGCAGAGGCTACCACAGAGTCATAAAAAGTCCTGAGCAGAGGTCTGCATACGCCGAAGGACCTGAGTCTCCTCAGAAGGTGGAGGCGACTCTGGCCCTTCTTGTACAGGGCGTTGGTGTTGTGGGACCAGTCCAGTTTATTGTTAAGGTGAACACCCAGGTACTTGAAACTGTCCACTGTCTCAATGTCCTGTCCCTGGATGTTCACTAGTAAGTGTGTGTGTGTGTGTGTTTGAGTGCTTCTCCTGAAGTCGACCACCATCTCCTTCGTCTTCCTGGTGTTCAAGCACAGGTGGTTGCGCTCACACCAGTCCACGAAGTCAACGATGACCGACCGGTACTCCAGCTCGTTCCCCTCTGACACACGGCCCACGATGGCGGAGTCGTCCGAGAACTTCTGGAGGTGGCAGCTGTTTGTGTTATATATGAAGTCCGAGGTATAGATATTGAAAAGGAAGGGTGAGAGGACGGTGCCCTGCGGTGCCCCCGTGCTGCAGACTACCACCTTTGACTTACAGCCGTGCAGCCGCACGTACTGTGGACGGTTGGTAAGGTAGTCAATAATCCAGGCAGCAAGATGCCCGTCCACTCCCACGTCCTCCAGCTTCCCCCGCAGACGCGCTGGCCTGATGGTGTTGAAGGCGCTGGAGAAGTCAAAGAACATGACCCTCACAGCGCTGCCGGCGATCTCCAGGTGGGTTAGTGCCCGCTGCAGAAGGTAGATGATGGAGTCTTCTACTCCAATGTTGGGCCTGTAGGCAAACTGCAGCGGGTCTAGGGTGGGGCTCACCATAGAGCGGAGGTGTTCAAGGAGGAGCCTTTCCATGGTCTTAATGAGGTGGGAGGTCAGGGCGACAGGTCTGTAGTGGGCTGGTTCCTTCGCTTGAGCTGTTTTGGGAACCGGAACCACACAGGAGGTCTTCCATAGGACGGGAACCTTGTACAGGTAGCATAGTACCACACAGAGCTGGTCTGCACAGGTCCTCAGCAACCTGGGACTGATGCCATCAGGTCCTTCAGATTTCCTCTGATTTAGTCGCCTCAGCTGTCTCCTCACCTGGTCTGATGTGAGGGAGACGGGGGGCTGGGGTGGGCTGCAGAGGGAGGAGGATGTGTCTGTCGGGCTGTAGCAGTCAAGTGAAGTTGGCCTGGGGAGGGGGGAGGTGTCAGCTGGTCTGGAGACGTGTGAAGAGGGGAGGAACGGAGGGGTGCAGAGGGGAGGGGAGAATCAAACCTGTTGAAGTAACAGTTTAGTTCATCCGCCCAGCGCTGGTCACCATCAGCTGTCCCTCTGACACTCTGCCCAAATCCAGACATGGTCTTTAGTCCTCTCCAGACGTCCCGCGCGTTGTTCTGAGCCAGCTTCTCCTCCATCTTCTTCCCATAGTCCTTCTTTGCCCTCCTGATCCTCCACTGGAGCTCACGCTGGACCTTCTTCTGCTCCTCTCTGTCCCCCGAGATGAAAGCCCTCTTTTTCTGGTTCAGGAGGACTTTAAGCTCAGGGGTGACCCATGGGTGGTTGTTGGAGAAGCACCGTACCCTCCATGTTGGCACAGTGCTGTCCACGCAGAAGTTCATGTAATCATGTAATCACTATACAGTGTGTGAGGCCGTCGATATCATCACCAAAGGAGTTACAGAGCATGCTCCAGTCTGTGGTCTGGAAACAGTCCCTAAGCCTCTCATTGGTCTCCTCGGTCCACACTTTCACAGACCTCTTCTGTGTAGGTTCCTTTCGCACCCTGGGTGTGTATTGGGGGAGCAGGTAGACCAGGTTGTGGTCTGATCGTCCCAGTGGGGGGAGGGGGAGGAGCTGTAAGCGTCCTTCACATTTGCATACAGCAAGTCCAGAGTTTTATTGTCTCTAGTGGAGCACTTCACGTATTGCGTGAACGTCGGGAGAGAGGCGGAGAGAGGGGCGTGGTTAAAGTCCCCGCTGATCAGAATCATGGCGCGGGGGTGACGAGTCTGTGCCTGATTAATGGCGCTGTGGAGACGCTCACACGCGGCCGCCGCATCAGCCGAGGGCGGAATGTACACGCAAAACACAATCACGTGTGAAAACTCCCTCGGTAGATAATATGGCCGCGCGCTTACCGCGAGCATTTCCAGGTCCCGCGTGCACAGCTGCTCCTTCACGTGCACGTTTGCCGGGTGGCACCATCGTTCATTTACATAGACCGCCACGCCCCCTCCTTTCTTCTTACCGCTCTCCGTTACACTCCGATCTGCACGCGCGAGTGTAAATCCGTGAAGAGAAACCACAGAGTCCGGTGTGAGTTCATTCAGCCACGTCTCTGAGAAACACATGAGGCTGCAGTCCCGGTACTGCCTCTGCTGCCGGGTCAGCGCCGCCAGCTCCTCGGTCTTGTTGGCGATCGCGCGGACATTTCCCATGATGACGGTGGGAACACATGTCCTCCGCGTCTTTCGTCCCCCTCTGCAGCCTCTCCTTTTCCTCCGTATTTCCACAGGTACAACGGGCTTTTCCGCGTGAAGGAGGGCGGGGGCGCGCAGGCCGAGGAGGGTCTCACGTGTGTAAGACCTGCGTTGCTCAGAGCCGTCGGTGAATGAATTTCCTGACGCCGATCCAAAAAGTGAAAATAAAAGTGCACAGAAAAACAAAAGCATCATGAAAGTATGTTTTCCAGATGCAGGATTGAAGAAAGAAAAAGAAAATTTGAAAAAAGATAAAGAAACACGCCTATATACAATAGAAAAGAGAAAAAAAAGAAAAATAAACTGAAGAGCTCCTGTAACTGGCTGCAGGTCACCCGGCGCCATCTTGATAATAGTTTTTATATTTTATATTAAATAATCCAGTCAGCACTCCACCTATGGGGTTGATGATCATTGTGAGCTGTGGACATGTTTCACATGAACAGGAGACTCGAGAACAATCTCACAGCATTTCCAAAGTTTTACATGAGCATCTGCCGGAATGACTCGGCCACCATTGTTCTTAAGTTTGAGGAAACCACACGGAATTCAGATCCTGTGTTTTGAACTAATGCCAGTCCTGACATGAAAGATTAGTTGCATCATGTTGCGCAACCCAGCTGACAATATTTTCACTTTGCCCTCAACAAAACTACTCAAACTAAAAAAAAGAGAACTGACTGATGGAGACAACTAATCACTGCATCAACACTCAAGACTTCAGTGGTATCCTGGGAAGGACAACGAAGTTAGATTCACACAAGCACTGATTGGGAAGTTGACCATTCAAAGTCAGTGAGTGCCTGCGAAATAAATTCCAAAGGGTGAAATTTTTTTTAAGCAAGGCAGTCATACAGTTCAAGTGAAATTTCACATAACACAGATCAAGCAATTGCCACCCAGAGCATAAATATAGGGTTGATTGACAGATGCCACCAAACACACAATTCGATGCCTGGGTCCACATTTCTGACACAGTCTGTAATTCCAGTGTGTTTATATTTGTAGACATTTATTTACTAGTACATCTACATGAAAAGTTCATTATGTGGGTATCCTTTTTTATTATTTTTTTAAACTGCTTTTTTTTATTAACCTTTGTTATTAATAAAGAACATGAGTGTTAGTGCTCAAGCAGAAAAGTGGATCAGTTTAAGTGTTCCTCTTACTGATTTTTTTTCTCACAATAATGAGACTTTGGTGTTAGTTCCTGGACAGGAAGACAGAATGTCGTCAAAATTAAAGTCCCCATTTCGAGATTGTGTCCACAAAATCATTACTTGCCTTCTTTTTAGAAACACACGCCAATAGTTAGTGAAAATATCACTGAAATAATATCACTAATTTTAAATTTCATGTTGTAAATCAGTTTTCAGGAGCGCCGACATTTTGTGCACGATCAAAGTGGGGACAAACACTCTGTCTTGATACTCATCAGCATGCCAATGTTTCCTGTGTAAAATGTGCACAAAACGAGCTCGAGGATTTCAGTATATCAATTCGTAAAACCTTAAATGTTTTAATAACGTACGTCCTGGTTCAGTGTCCATGCCTTGACGGGGTATAGAGGCAGGTTTTAGCAAAACATCACAGGATGGTGTTGGTTTATTCAGTTTTCTGTCTGATCCAGAAAAAAAAACGAAACACGAGATGAATGGATTAGGAAGTTAATTGAACACCGCAGACTGGAAAGTGCACAGATTTAATTCTGTTATTTGTGGTGAACCTTTGAGTGAAGATTGTTTTGAGCCAACACCAGACCCTCAGTGTGAAATTGCTGCAGGTTTGATAGCGTAACACAACCAGCACTGCTACAGGTGTCAAGAGTAACACCTTAAGAAGCATGAACAGAAAAGGGTAAGTAACCAAATCTATTTAATTTAAAATAAAAATTCGTGCAGATATATTACTATACATTGGTACACGGTAAATATAGCAAGGGGCTTATAGAGTGCAATGTTGTTCTTTAAATGCCATCAAATAAGTAAATAATGAAGCTCGGAGTGCACCTACCCCAGCAGGCAGAAGTCTCCTCCCATCAGGTCATTAAAAATGAGGATGAAGGAAGAATCGACCGTAATTTCTCAATGTATGCCAGAGTCCCTCAATCACTGGAACTCCCATAACTGCTGACAGCTACCAAGCTGAAATCATGTTTGCATACAAAATCGTAAAAAGTACGATAGAAGTCGCATTGTAGTAGAGGAATCCACTACATTCTTCCCAACAATTGATCCCAAAGACTTATGAATGTTCAATAAAGTTAAACATGTTATGTCTAAAAATATGAATAAAATGAATTTTTAAAAAAACAAATGAATAAACTTTTTGATAACTAAAATAAGTGCCGCACAGATTCGAACCACGTGTTATAAGAACATAGGATGTGCCAGTACAGTTGATACCTACTGACTCCATCAATCCACCCAAAGAGTGCCAGGATTTAGATGCTAACAAATTCTCTTGCAAAAACAGAACACTATTTATGTTTATTTTTCACTGTCACAAGATGTCTTGGTTGTTCAGGCTATCAGGGGCAAGGCACAAAATTTTCAAATTAAAGTCTATTTTGTCCTTTTTATCAAAGCCTCCTATTTGTCCTGCTTAGTTTATATTTTAATATTACATCTCCGTATACCGTGATCCCTCGCTAGTTTGTGCTTCAGTTTCTGTGACTTCAGTACATCTTGAGTTTTTCAAAAATATTCATTGAAAAATAAAAAAACAAGGAAATTAAGGAAAATATGGGGAAAGGTTCAGGAAAATGCCACTAAACAAGGCTAATTATGCAAAAAAAAACAAAAAAAAACTACTTACATTTTTATGTGAGGTGTATATCTGAATGTGCGCACGCACTTGTGCGTGTGCGCACATGTCTTTATGTTTTTGTATTTATATTTTATTTGCATCTTATGCATTATTTTTTAATGTTTAACTGTTATTATAAGCATTTATAGCATTGAATATGTATTTATTGATATCATATACCCATATACATGTACGTATACAACAGTCGGGGGGGGGGGTCAATCTTACTTCACGGGAAATCGGCGGTCGCGGAGGGGGGATCTCCTTAACCGCGAAAAGTTAGGGATCCTTGTATTCCCGTAACCTTTTGAGTATAACCGCTAATCCAATGCTTATGCAGTATCTGTTTGCGCTAAGGTAGTGTAATGGTCAGCACATCCTGGTACGATTCCCATCTCAGTAGTTTCTGTGTGAAGTTTGCATGTTCTCACCATGCTTGAGTGGGAACAATCCAGTTTCCTCCCACAGTCCAAAAACATACACAGTAGGTTAATTTGGCTGTTCTAAATCACCCCCAAGTCTGGTGAGCTGTCCAGGATGTACCCTACCCTCGCCTGGAGTCGGCTGAGATGGGTGCGCCGCCAACCTCCCCGCTATCTTAGTTAGGATTAAGTGCTTCAGAAGATGATATATACAGTAGGCCCTTGACTATTCACAGTTTTGCATTCACAGTTTGAGTATTCGTGGACTGCCAAGCAACTGACACGTCACTCAAATTCAGCCAATGGCTGTCCTCCTTCCTGCTGATTGGTTGAGATAATGTAACACCCCTTTTTCCTCATTCACGCACAAGTTGTCAATGAGCCTCTTTTTTTAGTGTGCTGTAAGTACCAGTTAAGCTCTATGATGTCACTCGAACGCTGTGCGTCTTCTCTGGCTATAAGCGATAGAAAACACTGGATGTGTCTTCTAAAGCAGTGTTTCCCAACCTTTTTGGGCCAAGGCACACCTTTTACATTAGAAAAATCACGAGTCACACCACGGAACAAAAATGATACTGCCCTCTAGCAGAACAGCACTGTTACTACACGCTAAGTGAAATAGGTTAATCTTCCACGGCACACCTGATGATTTCTCACGGTACACTAATGTGCCACGGAACACGGGTTTGGAAACACTGTTCTAAAGAAATAAGACTTTCTCCTGAAGAAACGACTGTTTCCTCTGAACTGTTGTATTAAAATCTTTTTCAATTATTATTCCAGTACAGTACCGAAGTTAATGTTTAGAATGTTTGTGCGTGAGATTTTATGTTCTGTAGCATGTTTAACAAATGATACCAAAAGGATAAACTTTATTATGCGTCATGTCCTTTTGCATTGAACTGAACATTGAACGAGTCATGTCCTTTTGCATTGTCTCCAAGACGGCGCTGCCAAGATGGCGACGTCGTGGAGTTCTTATAGTCAAATTGTTTCTTTGTTTGTTTTAATTTGTTTTATTTGTTGTTTTGTTTGTTCATGTTTTGCACTATGCTCGTCTATGACCGGTCGACCCTGCTACAGCTATGACATCGGAGTCTTCGGGCGTGTATAACTAAGCACGCTCAACTCTTGAGCTAATATGCTATGGTAGCTCAATGCTAGCCACACCCCGGCTAACAATAAGCCCAGGCGGGGAGGGGCCGAACGACACCTGCGGCGCTTGGGATCGCAGCCGGCTGGTGCAATCGCCTCTTCCGGTGTACTCTCCTCAAGCCATGTTTCACAGAAACACAGCATGGAGCAGTCCTGTAGATCCCCCTGCGCTACAATCCGAGCATGAAGCTCGTTCATCTTGTTTCGCAAAGACTGAACATTTTCAAGTAATATGACTGGAAGTGCTAACTTTCCACTTCTAACCAAGCGCCGGAGACTCTGAGAACTCTGCCGGGGCTTATTTTTAGCCATGGTGCGGCTACAATTTAACTACCATAGCATATTAGCTCAGGAGTTGAGTATGCTTAGTTGTACACACCTGAAGACACTCCGATCTCATAGCAGTAGTAAGGTCGACAGGTGATAGATGAGCATAGTACAAAACGTGAACAAACAAAACAACAAATAAAAAGAAACATGTCTCTGAGAACTCCGCCTGGGCTTATTGTTAGCCGGGGTGCGGCTAGCATTGAGCTACCATAGCATATTAGCTCAGGAGTTGAGCGTGCTTAGTTATTCACGCCCAAAGACTCCGATGTCATAGCTGTAGCAGAGTGGACCGGTCATAGACAAGCATAATGCAAAACATAAACAAACAAAAAAATAAAACAAATTAAAATGAACAAAGAAACAATTTGACTCTGAGAACTCCGCGACGTCGCCATCTAGGTGTCGCCCATCTTGGAGACGTCACGTTTTTGCTGAAGGGCATGACACGTAATAAAATTTATCCTTTTGGTATCGTTTGTTGAACATACAACGGAACATAAAATCTCACGCACAAACATTCTAAACATTAATTTAGGTACTGTACTGGAAGAATAATTGAAATAGACTTTAATACTAGTGCTTTACAATGGTATATGCTGTATAATATATAAGTATATGATAATACTGTATTTTATCATCAATAAATATTCTTTCTTCTTTTCCTTTTGGCTGTTCCCTTCAGGGGTCGCCACAGAAAATCATCTGCCTCCATCTCACCCTATCCTCTGCATCTTCTTCTCTTATACCAACTGCCTTCATGTCCTCCTTTACCACATCCATGAATCGTCTCTTTGGTCTTCCTCTGGGCTTTCTGCCTGGTAGTTCCAACCTCAGCATCCTACTACCAATATACTCACCATCCCTCCTCTGTACATGTCCAAACCATCTCAATCTATCCTCTCTGACTTTGTTTCCAAAACCTCTTACATGTGCTGTCCCTCTGATGTTCTCATTTCTGATCCTATCCATCCTCGTTACTCCCAAAGAGAACCTCAACTTTTTCATCTCTGCTACCTCCAGCTCTGCCTCCTGTCTTTTCCACAGGGCCACTGTTTCTAAACCATTCCAATCTACCTGCACACGCTTCTTCACCTCTTTTCCACACTCTCCATTGCTCTGGATTGTTCAGCCGAAGTACTTAAAATCCTCCACCTGCATTATCTCTGCTGCCTGTAACTTTACCGTTCTCCTTTGGTCCTTGTCGTTCACACACGTGTATTCTGTCTTACTGAGGCTAACTTTCATTCCTCTCCTTTCCAGGGCACACCTCCACCTCACTAGATTTTTCTGCACTTGTTCTCTGCTTTCACTACAGATCACAATGTCATCCGCAAACATCATAGTCCATGGGGAAACTTGTCTAACACCGTCTGTCAGCCTGTCTATCACCATAGCAAACAAGAAGAGGCTCGGAGCTGAGCCTTGATGCAGTCCTCTCATACATCTCTCATACATGTCCTGCACCACTCTAACATACTTCTCTGCCACTCCAGACTTCTTCATGCAATACCACAGTTCCTCTCTTGGTACCTTGTCATATGCTTTCTCCAGATCCACAAATGCACAATGCAGCTCCTTCTGACCTTCTCTGTACTTTTCTATTAACATCCTCAAAGCAAACACTGCATCTGTGGTGCTCTTTCTTGGCATGAAACTAAACTGTTGTTCACAAATGCTGACCTCTGCCCTTAGTCTAGCTTCCACTATTCTTTCCCATAACTTCATCGTATGGCTCATTAACTTTATCTCTCTGTAGTTGCCACAACTCTGTACGTCCCCCTTGTTCTTAAAAATGGGCACCAGCACACTTCTCCTCCATTCCTCTGGCATCCTCTCACTCTCTAAGACCTTATTGAATATTCTTGTCAGAAAATCTACTGCGACCTCTCCTAGACACTTCCATACCTCCACCAGTATGTCATCAGGACCAATTGCCTTTCCATTCCTCATCCTCTTCAATGCCCTCCTCACTTCACCCTTATTAATCTTTGCTACTTCCTGGTCCTCAACAGTCACCTCTTCTACTCTTTTTTCTCTCTCATTTTCCTCATTCATCAGCTCTTCAAAGTACTCTTTCTATCTTCCCAGCACACTTCTGTCATCAGTCAATCCATTTCCCTTTCTGTCCTTAATCACTATAACTTGCTGCACATCCTTCCCATCTCTATTTCTCTGCTGTGCCAACCTGTATATATCATTTTCTCCCTCTTTACTGTCAAACCTAGCATACAAGTCATCATACGCCTTCTGTTTGGCCTTTGACACTGCTACCTTTGCCTTACGCTGTGTCTCCCTGTACTGCTGTTTACTCTCTTCGGTCCAGTCAATGTCCCACTTCTTTTTAGCTAACCTCTTCCTTTGTACACACTCCTGCACTTCCTCATTCCACCACTAAGTCTCCTTTTCTACTCTCTTTCCAGATGAGAATTCCTACCTGTCTCCCTGATCACATTAGCTGTAGTTGTCCAGTCATCTGGATGCACTTCCTGACCACCCAAAGCCTGATTCAACTCGTCCTTGAAGACAACTCGACAATCTTCCTTTTTCAGCTTCCACGACTTTGTCTTCTGCTCTGCCTTTGCCTTCTTCACCTTCCTCACCATCAGCGTCATCCACCACCATCCTATGCTGTTTGGCAACACTCTCACCCACTACTACTTTGCAGTCACTGACTTCCTTCAAATTATATCGCCTGCACAAGATGTAGTCTACCTGTGTGCCCTACCTCCATTTTTATAAGTCACCCTGTGCTCCTGTCTCTTCTGGAAGAAAGTATTTACCACAGCCATTTCCATCCTTTTCGCGAAATCTATCAACATCTGTCCTTCTATGTTCCTGTCCTGGATACCAAACCTGCCCATCACTTCCTTGTCCTCTGTTTCCTGCACCGATATGTCCATTAAAGTCTGCCGCAATGGCCACTCTTTCACCTCTGGGGGTATTCTGCATCACTGCATCTAACTCACTCCAGAATCTCTCCTTCTCTTCTAGCTCACATCCTGCCTGTGGGGCATAAGCACTAACAACATTGAGCATCACACCTTCAATTTCCAACTTGAGACTCATCACTCTGTCTGACACTCTTTTCACTTCTAGAACATTCCTGACAAACTCCTCCTTCAAGATGACTCCTACTCCATTTCTCTTTCCATCCACACCATGATAAAACAGCTTAAACCCTGCTCCTAAGCTTCTAGCCTTGCTACCCTTCCACCTGGTCTCCTGAACACACAGTACCTTCCTCCTCTGCATCATGTTAGCCAGCTCTCTACCTTTTCCTGTCATAGTTCCAACATTCAAAGTCCCTACTTTCAGTCCTAGACTCATGCCTTTCCTCTTCAGTCTCTGCCTATGGACACGCTCCCACCTCTCCTTCTTCGATGTCTTCGACCAACAGTAGTCCAATTTCGATCAGCACCCTGTTGGTTAACAGCATTGATGGCGGTCCTTGTTAACCCGGGCCTCGACCGATCTGGTAAGAAATTCTTTCTTTTGACTCGACACTGGCTTGTGCCCACCCTCACGGGTGCATTTTTATCATCAATAAATATAACAGTAAAAATTGAAATGTTTGTCTTAATCATTACGACATCTTACTGCATTAATACTGTATTAATGAGTAAGACTGTCTATAGAATGTGTTTAAGAAGCATATTTTGGCGCATTTCACAGATACACAGTATTTTACTTCCAGTTGCTCATTCACGCATGTAATATGATACATGGGGTTTTACTTCCGGGTACAGAACTCGCAGATTATCTTCATCTTCATTCGCGGGAGGGGCCGGAACCTAACCTCCGCCAATATCGAGGGCTTGATGTGTGTATGTGTGTGTGTATGTGTGTGTGTATGTGTGTGTATATATATATATATATATATATATATATATAGGGGATTTTCTGAGTAGATCCTTCCGTAGGAGAGTGCGCAATACTTTTTGGTAGAGCAAATAAACAAAACAAAAATAAAAGGACAGGACAAAGACTTTCTATTGAAACTCCATTTATCACTACAGATCTGTTTCGAGGGGTGGTGAAACCATCCTCTCTCTTCAGGTGATTATAGAAGAAATTTTTATATTCTTATAAAATAGAATAGAATAAAAAATAGAAAAAATAAAATAGAAATTCTTATATTCTTCTATAATCACCTGAAGAGAGAGGATGGTTTCACCACCCCTCGAAACAGATCTGTAGTGATAAATGGAGTTTCAATAGAAAGTCCTTGTCCTGTCCTTTTATTTTTGTTTTGTATATATATATATATATATATATATATATATATATATATATATATATATATATACTAGTATGTGTAATATGATGAATCCATATTGCCTCTTGTTCATGTGCATCACAAGTCAACACAATGCAAGTCACATTTCACATTTTAACGTTTAACGTTTACTTTTTCAGTAAGTACAAATACTATATATCCCTAATGAGCAAACCTTCATATCAAGAACAAACCACCTGGAAATGGGACCAGACTTGAATGTAAGTCAAAGTGTAAAAATTTGATTTCACATTTTAACGTTTACCTTTTCTGTATGTACAAATACTATACATCCTTAATGAGCATATCATATGTTCTTCATATCAAGAACAAACGACCTGGAAATGTGACCAGACTTGAAAACTTTCATTAAGGTACAGCTAGATAGTGTCAGTAAGTTCCACACTTTTTGTGTCATGTGGTTAAAACGTTGTGCAGCAGGAAATTCACTGTTTTTTTTTAAACATAAAATGGAATTGAAGCTGTTTACTGATGGAGACTTTATTGATAAACTTGTTTGTGACAGTTGAAATCATAACTCCAATGGTAAGTCCGAAGCCATGTGATCAAACGTGTGTCAGCAGCAGCCTCCAGTCATCAGTCTAAATTTTTTCATTGTATACTTTGGGCCGTACATGGGTAGGTTCCAGTGAAGATAAATCCAAACAGAAGTCGGACATCAAGGTGGGTCACAGGTCCGGAGGATAAATGAGTCAAGATCACTAGTGGCATCATCAAAGTCGTTCCTGTGAAGCTATACAAAGATTGTTGGATATGTTTATTGTAATGTAATGGTAAAGAAGAGTGTATATGAAGTGCTGAGTGCAAACTGGGACTATCCAAAGACCTGATATGACAACAAAACTAAAAGGGAGAGCAGAAGGAAGGCATGGGGGGGTGGGGGGTATAGTGACTGACCACTTCACTATAAACAAACCTGAGTCCTCCAGGTCAGATTTTTACCGAAAGATAAATTACCTGCGAGTAAAAACCTAAAAACAATGCATGAAAATAAGCTTTAGACACTCTGTGCCTAAGTCCTGAACATTAACCGAAAAGTCGGTCAATTGCTGTCATTGTAAAAGAAATGGAATCTCAAGGTTAAAAAAAAAAAAAAAAAAAGCATAAGTTTTTTCCACATTATGCAATGACATTATGATGCTTATCTTAGCAATATTTCTGATATTAAGGAAGGCTGTATGAACTGCATAAACTACATGAAATGAGACTACAGTGAATAATCTCACCAAGTTCTTTAACTGCTGCACATGATGAAACTAAAAAATCCAGTTAGAGACCAATCAGAGCATTTACGTCAAGTTGGATACTTTCCCAGCATAAGTACGTCTGTCAGAATCCAGTAGAAGAAGGTTGGTAAGCGTCCAGCATCTAATGTCCTTTACATATTCATCTGGCTAGGCTGAAACATGTGTGATCAGGATCAAATGGAAACTATTACCATCATTACAAATAGTGTCCGATGCAGCACACATTATAAAAGAGCAAACTTCCAGAACACCAGACTTTCCCTGAACAGTCCACAGTTTGAATCAGATCGCTTGTCTAGTTATAAGATAAGATAAGAGATAAGATACAGCTTTATTAGTCTCACAATGGAGAAATTCACTGTTACAGGCTCTTGAGGTACCATCAGAAGGGGGTGCAAAATAGATACATATACAAACATACATATATATTATATAATGCATATATTATATATTTATGCCTTGTTTCTTGCTCCCTTAAGTGTACATGCAAAAAATACAAATAAATAAATAATCAGAAAATAAATTATTGGAATAGATGTTTTATTTATGGTCTGGTGATTGTCTAGACGAACTACATATGGTCTAGAATAGAAATATCGGTAAATCAGCTCCAATATTCTTAAACAATAGGAAGAAACACAGCAAAGGAAATATTGTAGACTATTTGAGGAGCAAAACAACTCTGCACAATGTACAGGGATCCCTCACTACTTCGCTTTAATTCATGTGGCTTCAGTGTATCGCTTTTTTTTTTTTATATTCATCGAATTAAAAAATAAAGGAAGAATAGGGGGAAAAGTTAAGGAAAATGCAGCACAAACAAGGCCAATAATGTAAAAAAAAAAAAAAAAAAAAAAAAAAAAAAAACCCAACCCGAAACAAACAAAAAACAACCCAAAACCTCTCATCAAAACTAGTTACATTTTTCTGAGGTGTGTATCTGAGTGCATGCACGTGCAGCTGCATGTATTTATATTTTATTTACATGTAATGCATTATGTTTTAATGTTTAATTGTTATTATGATCATTTATAGCATTGAATATGTATTTATTGATATTATATGCACATGTACATGTATGTATACATCAGTCAGGGGTGGTTGGGGAGGTTGATACTACTTCGCAGAATTCGGTGGTCACATGGGGATCTCGGTCCTAATTAACCGTGGAAAGTGAGGGATCCCTGTATTGCTATGATCATTCTACATTGGACATAAATACTTTGTTACATAAAACACACACACACACACACACTGCTGAGATTAAGCAGAGTGAAAATGAAGCGTTCATCTTTGGCTGCTGGCTGTCCAACGCAGTCCCAGTGGAGCCAAGGTTTGCAGCTGGAACATTCAATCTCGCCAAAAAAAAAAAGCATGCATTACATATACAAACAGTAGTCAAACACAGAGACACTGAAGGTTACTGCTTATCTCCACATGTATGGCAGAGATCTGACATCATCTGTGAATTTCAAAGAATTCTTATTGAAACCTTGCTTTGATGAGCTCATTGCACAGGTACATGAGGCTCTTACCTGTGTATAGTAGGTATGAAAATATGCTGGGAAATGAATGACTCCTATTCATACATTTCCGTGAATATCTTCTCTTCTTCTCTTTTCGGCTTTTTCCCTTTTCTCGGGAGTCGCCACAGCGAATCGTTTGATTCGCACATTTGATTTTGCATAGGTTTTTTTAACGTCGGATGCCCTTCCTGTCACAACCATTTAGCAAGGGACAGAAACACGCTGACGGCTTTGCAGCTCCTCTTTTCGAAAGTCAGCAATGGTTCTTTTACATCAACCTCTCACCATAGACGTGACCGACATGGCCGGCTTTGATAACCCAGTTAGTTGCACTGGGGGGGACAGTGACAACCTTTGTGGGGACTCGAACCCCCAACCTTAGAATCAGCGATCCTGCGCCCTATCCATTAGACCACCACTGCCCCTACATTTCTGTGAATATATGAATGTATATTTCTATTAGGAATCGATTTTTTTTTCATACCAAACTGACAATGTTTACATTGAAATAATGCAACCTCCACAACCTCATTCACTTAATTTTAATTAGTATCACAGGAAGGCTGGTGCCCATCTCAGCTGACTGGGCGAGGGCAGAGTATACCCAGAACATCCCCAGGCCATCGCAGGGCAGGAACACACTGACGGTTATGTAGCTCCTCTTTACAAAAGTCAGCAATGGTTCTTCAACATGAATCTCACACCACAGACACAGGGAGATACACGGCCGGCCTCTGATAACCCAGTTAGCTGCACCGGGGGACAAAAGTGACAACCTGGTCATAGTGGGGCTTGAACCCAGACCAGCACCCTACCAATGGGCCACCATTGCCCCAGCCTCCACAACCTGAAAGTGAAAAGAAATACATTCCTACTTGTTAAAGATTGAAACCTGTCCTCAAGCATTCAATGCCATCATGTTTCATGCCAAGAAAGAGCACCACAGATGCAGTGTTTGCCTTGAGGATGATAATAGAGAAGTACAGAGAAGGTCAGAGGGAGCTGCATTGTGCCTTTGTGGATCTGGAGAAAGCATATGACAGGGTGCCGAGAGAGGAACTGTGGTATTGCATGAGGAAGTCTGGAGTGGCAGAGAAGTATGTTAGAGTGGTGCAGGACATGTATGAGAGATGTAAGACAGTGGTGAGGTGTGCTGTCAGTGTGACAGAAAAGTTCAAGGTGGAGGTGGGGCTGCATCAAGGGTCAGCCCTGAGCCCCTTCTTGTTTGCCATGGTGATGGACAGGCTGACAGACAAGGTTAGACAAGAATCTCCATGGACTATGATGTTTGCGGATGACATTGTGATCTGTAGTGGGAGCAGAGAACAAGTGCAGGAAAATCTAGAGAGGTGGAGGTATGCCCTGGAAAGGAGAGGAATGATGTAGTTAGCCTCAGTAAAACAGAATATATGTGTGTGAATGACAAGGACCCAAAAGAAACGATGAGGTTACAGGGAGCAGAGATGAGGAAGGTGGAGGATTTTAAGTACTTAGGCTCAGCAATCCAGAGCAATGGAGAGTGTGGAAAAGAGGTGAAAAAGCGTGTGCAGGCAGGTTGGAATGGTTGGAGAAAAGTGATCGGTGTGATGTATGATAGGAAGGTATCGGCAAGAATTAAAGGAAAAGTGTACAAGACGGTGTTGAGGCCAGCGATGTTGTATGGTTTAGAAACAGTGGCCCTGGGGAAAAGACAGGAGGCAGAGCTGGAGGTAGCGGAGATGAAAATGTTGAGGTTCTCTTTGGGAGTAACGAGGATGGATAGGATCAGGAATGAGCACATCAGAGGGACAGCACATGTAAGACGTTCAGTTCATCAGTTCATTTTCTGTAACCGCTTCATCTTAATTAGGGTCACGGGGCAGCTGGTGCCCATCCCAGCCAACTCATTGGCGAGGGCAGAGTACACCCTGGACAGCTCGCCAGGCCATCGCAGGGTGGAAACATGCTGATGGCTTTGCAGCTACTCTTGTCGAAAGTCAGAAATGGTTCTTTTACATGCCTCACACCATAGACAGTGAGAGACATGGCCCGCCTTTGATAACCCAGTTAGCTGCACTGGGGGGGACAGTGACAACCTTGTGGAGAGTGGGACTCGAACCCCCAACCTTTGGATCAGCGATCCGGCACCTTATACCACTAGATCACCACTGCCCCACATGTAAGACGTTTTGGAAACAAAGTCAGAGAGGCTAGATTGAGATGGTTTGGACATGTACAGAGGAGGGATAGTGAGTACATTGGTAGTAGGATGTTGAGGTTGGAGCTACCAGGCAGAAGGCCGAGCGAAAGATCAAAGAGAAGATTTATGGATGTGGTGAAGGAGGACATGAAGGTGGTTGGTGTTAGAGAAGAAGATGCAGAGGATAGGGTGGGTGGTTTGCTGTGGCGACCCCTGAAGGGTACAGCCGAAAGGAAAAGAAGAAGATATGTTTCACTTTATTGAGAAGTGAAACGGAGAGCCAGATTTCATTTTGAACGAAGACATGACGAATCTGCACAAGTTAAACAGGAGTACCTTAAATATTCACACAAATGGCGGAGTGTAAACCAAAGCCACCAGTCAATATGGAAACCGGTTTAACCGAAACACCGGAAGTTTCTGAAAATTTATAGGAAATACGTCATCGCTGTGCGTCATTAAACGACAAAGGCGCAAAGTGTTGGAAACAACTGCCGTATTTCGGCGTTTTTTTTAGGTTTGGTGTTTTCTGTGTAGAAAATCTTTAGTCATGGCGATGCAAGCAGCTAAGCGAGCGAATGTAAGTAAAGTTTAATCCGTCAAGTTTGATTTCTTTTGTGTGTACTGACTGGACTTCCGCTGTAAATCAGACTAGCGGTGAGGTAGTTAGCATGTTAGCATGTTTTGCGTAGTTATCAAAGTTATTGGCAGAAACTATTGTTATGGTTTTTTGTTATTGTTTTATTCTCTTTAAAATACACCCACAAGTTTAATAAACCAGTCGTGACATTTTGTGGGGTTTAGTTTAGTGTGATTCTATAATACAATTGTTTATATTAATCTGGAACATAAACAACAGATACTTTGTATTAAAGTTGGTGTGCATGGATCCAACGTGTGTTGTGGAAGTCTGGACTTGGAATATTATTTAACTATTTCTTTTTATACTGTGATTTCCCCCAACCGCTGAATAAAGTCTCCAAATCAATGACGTGGAAGAAAAACTAGACTGCGCGCTCTGCATATATTATGTCTGCCGCCGTGGTCAGTAGGCTCTAACTTCCGGTTAAGGCAAAAAGCTGGTAAACAGAGACACATCGATATGGAAAACGATGCGATAAATGTAAATATTTGGGATGTTTTGGATTCCTAGAAACATGAATATAATGTAAACATTTGCAGCATGTCCAGGAAGGTTTGGAAGATACATCGACACAATAGAAGGTTCACATAGTCCCCATGCCAAACACGTCACTGCCACGCCCACCTCTCTTATCTTAGTATAGTGTAGCAGGGATTTCAACTGATATATTCCACAAATTGCAAGAAATTTTTCAGACACTTTTTTGTAACAAAACGGCGCTACACACTTATAACCACAAACACAGTTAAACTACACATGTAATATTATATCATATAAATGAGCAGCAGCAACATCATACTTTTTATTGATTACAGATACAATATACACAATAACAGAACAGTTACATACATGCTTGTTATGTTAACATTTAACTCGTTTAACATACAGGTACAAGTTCATCTGGGTTCTTCTTCTTCTTTTCCTGGGTTGCCACAGCAAATGATCTGCCTCCATCTCTCCCTATCCTCTGCATCTTCTACTCTTACTCCAACGACCTTCATGTCCGCCTTCACCGCATCCATAAATCTTCTCTTTGGTCTTCCTCTGGGCCTTTTGCCTGGTAGTTCCAACCTCAGCATCCTACGACCAATATACTCACTATCCCTCCTCTGTACATGTCCAAACCATCTCAATCTAGCCTCTCTGACTTTGTCTCCAAAACATCTAACATGTGCTGTCCCTCTGATGTACTCATTTCTGATCCTATCCATCCTCGTTACTCCCAAAGAGAACCTCAACATTTTCATCTCTGCTACCTCCAACTCTGACTCCTGTCTTTTCCCCAGGGCCACTGTCTCTAAACCATACAACATTGCTGGCCTCATTACCGTCTTGTACACTTTTCCCTTCATTCTTGCCGATACTCTCCTATCACACATCACACCGGACACTTTTCTCCAACCATTCCAACCTGCCTGCACGCGCTTCTTCACCTCTTTTCCACACTCTCCATTGCTCTGGATTGTTGATATTGATGCATAATGGCCGAACATCTGTACAGTTCATGCACATGCCACCTCAGTACCAGTTTAGGGGAGAACACAACTGGGCTCCTTACAGGAAGTAAGATATCTTCTACCTGTAAGAAATCTTCTTTGTGACTGCACGCACCACCCATCCAGCAATATATTCTAAGATTCCCTCAACAAATGCACTCAGCCCAGATCTAGAAACACTGTATGTATGATCACAGAAAGCTGAATCAAAAGAGACTGCAGACACAACCATATCAGCCCCAGTATCAACAACATTCAATAAGGATGTGTCCTGTGATGCACAATTTAATATTATATACAATTTACAATATACAATTTAATAGAACCAGTGATAGATACAGCAGTATGACTAAGCAGGGATCTGAAAGCACTGGAGAACTATAAAGCTGGTGGAATAACAATGTTAATGGATCAGAACCCTGTACATAGATATTTATTGACATACATATCTATGTACAGGGTTCTGATCCATTAACAATTCCTTAGACAATTTGAGGATACTCTCAATGTTACACAGGAAACCAATGACGCCCATCGTTCTCTTACCAGAACAACAGCTTTCTACCAGACATATCCGTCATACTCAGTAACACTGAGTTCGCATTAAAAACCTGTGTAAGCAAGATGATCTGGCCTTTGTGGACTTTTATAACCTTTTGCACAAAGCAAATGACTGTTGAAAATATCAAACATATGATCAATAACAGATACAAAATTTTCTGTCCTCTCACAGTCATCAAAATCATCACAGCCTATTTGACGTCCATACAGTACCTTAAAGCAGCAGCTACTGAAGAACTCATTGTTTGTGCTGCTAAGCTCACATTCATTGTCTGCTTTTGGAAGTGAATATGTTTAACAGTAAGTTTGTTTGCAGCACGTAAACCTTCAGAAGCTTGAAGTTCCTGCAAAATTGTAGCTGGACCAACAGACGTTTTAATTTCACTTAAAGAATGAAGTGCACCTCTGACATTTTTAATCAGGTGACCAGCATCAAAGAACACATGAATGTTACAAGAACTGTCAGATGGGTGTGGAAAACTGATTGATATTATCATGTACAATTGAACAACCTAAAAGAGTTGCCATTTTTTGATTTGTAGTATGACCATCCAGAACAAGAGCCAAAAATGTACATTACAATCACACAGTGCACAAATAACAGATAATAACAATTGACACTGGATTTCTGCTGATAAACTCTTGGTTCAAAAATATACAACAGGCACTTTCCACTGGCCCTGGAGGCCAACAGCTGTAACAAGTGCCTCAGTAGCCTCTCCTGCACCACCTTCCAGTGACCCTGCACCAAGGTCAACAAAGCCAACCAGCTCTCAGCTTTGGATCCCAGTCGAGATGCTTCCTCAGAGACATTCCATCAGGCATGATGCTGCAGTCGCTGTGGTTTCTTGAATCAGCCGCTGCCTTTGACTGGAGCAGGTTTAGCACCTGCTGGGAAATTCCAGGCTTCACTGATATGCTACTCACCAATCTAGAATGCAACAGAACAACTAAATGTGAATTGTATTGTCCAACAAGAGGTCTAGGGACCAGGTGCCTCATCTGGGCAAGCTGATGCGAGATTGACTATGAAATAAAATAGTAGAATTATTTAGCATTAGGTACACTGAAAAAACCGAGACATTTGAAGTACCATCGCACAAAAAACTCAGAGATCATAATGAATATTTTAATATATGATACATAAACATCTGTATTTTTTTTCATGGAATTCAATTACAGTAGGCCCTTGACTATTCGCAGTTTGGCACCCACGGTTTGAGTATTCGCTGACTGCCAAGCAACCGGCACGTGGTTCAAATTCAGCCAGTGGCTGTCCTCCTTTCTCCTGATTGGTTGAGCTGATGTCCCGCCCTTTTTTTTTCCCTCATTCACACACAAGTTGTCAATGAGCCTCTTTTTTTTTGTGTGTTTTAATTACCAGTTAAGCTCTATGATACCACTGAAACGCTGTGCGTCTTCTCTGGCTAAGCGATAGAAAACGCTGGATGTCTCTTCTGAAGAAATAAGACTTTCTCCTGAGAAACGACGGTTTTCTCTGAACTGTTGTATTAAAACCTTTTTCAATTATTATTCCAGTACAGTACCCAAGTCCATGTTTATACGGGAGATTTTATGTTCTGTAGCATGTTTAACAAACGATACCAAAAGGATAAACTTTATTACGCTTCATGTCCTTTTACATTGAACTTGGAGTGACGTCTCCAAGATGGCACTGCCCAGAGGGCGACTTCGCGGAGTTCTCGGAGTCAAATTGTTTCTTTGTTCGTTTCAATTTGTTTTTTTTTGTTGTTGTTGTTGTTGTTGTTGTTTTTGTTTGTTCATGTTTTGCACGCTGCTCGTCTACGACCGGTTGACTCTACTACAGCTATAAGATCGGAGCATCTTCAGGTGTGTATAACTAAGCAGGCTCAACTGGGCTTGTTCGCCAGGGTTTTTTGCACTATGCTCGTCTACGACCGGTCGACTGTACTACAGCTATATCATCGGAGTATCTTCGGGCGTGTATAACTAAGCAGATCTAGCACGCTATTAGCAGACCTAGCATGCTATGGTTCGTTTTAATTTGTTTTATTTGTTGTTTTGTTTGTTCATGTTTTGCACTATGCTCGTCTACAACCGGTCGACTCTACTACAGCTACTGTATAAGACCGGCGTATCTTTGGGTGTGTATAACTTAGCAGAGCTAACATGCTATGGTAGGCAGCGAGCCGTATCCCAGCTGACAAGAAGCCCAGGCGGGAAGGTCCCAACGACGACTCCGGCGCTTGAAATTACAGGGGATGAAGGCTGTGGAGCCGGCTGGTGCAATCGCCTCGAGCCATGTTTCACAGAAACACAGTCCTGTAGATCCCTCTGCGCTGCAATCTGAGCATGAAGCTCGTCCTTCTTGTTTCGCAGGGACTGAACATTTTCAAGCAGTATGGCCGGAAGTGCTAACCAAGCGCCGGAGACTGAGAACTCCGCCTGGGCTTATTGTTAAACGGAGTGCGGTTAGCATTGAGCTGCCATGTGAGCGCCATCCTGGAGACATCACTCGTCACACCAAGTTCAATGTAAAAGGACATGAATTTTACAAATCTACACCGGAGACCAAATTTGTGTCCAGAACAGTGATTCAAGAGTAACTTCCTCATGAACCTTGTTGAAAGGCACTTCCAATGATATATGGCTGGCGACATACGGACAGTCACAGTATTTCTCTGAAAGTAAGAACATTAACTAATAATGTTAACAAAAAGTCAAAGTAAACATGGTGTATCTATTTCAAACAGTACGTCAACGAATTCAAAACCAAGCATTAACGACCAAACTGTAAATTCATGGTTAAACTGAAACACGCTTACCGGTGAAAAGTTGCTTCTTTGTGACCGCCTGCAATGTTTTGACAGCCAACAGTGCAACAAGAATTAACGATATTTACACAACACAAGCTAAGCCTAACGTATTCCAATTAAATTTGATGTTGCTATGTTTCAAAACGTACAATTATAAGGACGCCAAAGGATGTGAACTTTCAATTGAAAATAGTACCCGAAGCACTGTTTTGCCCGAACTGGAAGTTGAAGCCGAATTACCACATGAAAGGGGCCTGTCCGCAGTCTAGTTTTTCTTCCACGTCATTGCCCCAAATATTCAACTGTCACTGTGACACAATCAGGAAAATTCTAAACCCACAATAGACCCCTTTCGCTGATGTCACGCATCGCTTCTTTTCCCACAATGCTCAGCTTCCAGCCACCATTGCTGAGGACAAGCTTCATGATGGCTTGGCTTTCTTAGTTTGTTTGACATGTCCAGCTTCGAGGAAAAGGTCCCTGCCTCTGTGAAGACCTCTTACCACTATGTAGACACTTTGGAGCCAGTGGTCAGGAGTCGGTATTTGGATAAACTGAAGTTAGTTGGAGATAAAGATCCCTACGATATTTCAAAAGCAGAGTGGTCAACTGATGCCAGTCTGTGGCCAGAAGTCACCTACGAAAATATTATGAATTACTTGGTTATAAAAAAAGTACATATACCTGGGATGACTTTGATGCATTCAAGATCCTGGAGGCATATAATTCCTTTGTGTCAGGGTGGGTGAAGGATGTAGGCTGCATGCTTCACAATGACCGCGGCCTCGTTACCAGGTATGCTGTTGTTTAGATATTAGATGTATATATCTGTAGTGTGCATATACAAAGTTGTGCACAGGTTTTTAACTGTTCAAAAAAGTAATCCCTCGTCAAAAAAAAAGCAATTTTTCTTCTCCAGTAATTTTTTTAAAAATTATGCTTCAACACAGAGGGGCCTCTTTACCGTGTTTAATGGTTATATCAATCACATTTACAGAAGGCTGCAGCCTGTTGATTTTGTAAACAACCACATGTTAACATTTGAGCTTACGTATCATGTAATGGGTATATTATTTCCTATTTTCATTTTATTTTGTAACTCAGTGGACTAAGCGTATGAAGCCTAATTGCAGCCTAATTGCTTGTCCATAATGGCGTGCCCTCTGCAATGCGGCATTTGCACACGGCACTATAGTGTGACATCTCCAACTAACTTCAGTTTATCCAAATACCGACTCCTGACCACTGGCTCCAAAGTGTCTACATAGCGGTAAGAGGTCTTCACAAAGGCAGGGACCTTTTCCCCGAAGCTGGACGTGTCAAGCAAATGAAGAAAGCCAAGCTGTCACGAAGCTTGCCCTCAGCAATGGCGGCCAGAAGCTGAGCATTGTGGGTAAAGAAGCGATGCGTGACGTCAGCAAAGGGGAGCTATACTGAACAAAAATTCACCACCAGGTGATCTGATCTGCAAAAAACAAACCGCCATACAGTCCTTGTTTTGCTGTTTTCTCCCCTCAGATTCGCTTACCTCCAGAGGTGAACAGGATTCTGTACATTCGCAACCTTCCATACAAGATCACCGCTGAAGAAATGTACGATATCTTTGGGAAATATGGACCAATTCGCCAGATTCGAGTGTAAGTTCTCAGGTTATAATCTGAAATAGTAGCAAAGAATTAATTGTTTATACATTATGGTTTTCCAAGATGTCTTTTCTCTTCAGAAACCGCAAACTTGTGCTGTACTAATGCTATGATGTTTGGATAATTTTAATACATCTGCAGATAATTCAATAGTTTGAGTAGAATTGCTGACACGTTCCAGGTTTGTTCTGATGAATAAAAGTAGTGCAGAAAAAAAATGTGTTGTTAGACACAGGCAAGTAAGACTCCGACTGTGGGCTTTCCTCCTTCAGAAGCTGTATACAAATAATTTTATTTGAAAGTAAAGGTATTAATCTTCATCCCCAACTACACAATGGTGAAATATTCCATCCTGCTAATGAGTGAAATTATGCTAAATAAACTGAAGAAATGTCACGGTCCTCCCAGGAAAAGAAAATTTAGGATGCAGGGTCACTTCTGGAATTCAGTGATGTCATGGACACAGTCAAAGCACAACATTGCACACGTTTCACATTCCCCTCGATCACTCAGAGTGCAGCCAACCTTTAGAGGTTGCATCCTGGACATTAAACATGGATGAGAAATTTTGTAAAATTCAAATCAAAGCAGGTGCTGTCTTCATCAGCAGTCCAAAAAAAAAAAAAAAAAACACTTGACAGAACCACCATGACTTTCCCATTTCCAACGTTTTTCTCGTTCTGGTGTTGCTCATGTGCTGCTTGACATGTAAGGGTATGAACTACAAGCACGAGTTACCACATGGACATACCACATGTAGCCTATCTCTGCAAAGTTTATAAGCTCATTCACCAAACTCAAATCCTACTTGACCCAACAGGGCTGCCACCCACAACTTCTCACACTCACATCTAGATGCAATTTGGATCAGCCAGTTAGCCTAAAGTGCATGTCTTTGGACCGTGGGAAGAAACTGGAGTACAGTGGTACCTTAATTTATGAAATTAAGCCATTCCAGAGCCTTTTTCATAACCTGCATTTTTCGTACAGTGGGGCCAATAAGTATTGGGCAACGTAAAAATGTGCAAGTTCACCCATTTAAAAAGATAAGAGAGGTTTGTAATTTTCACCAAAGAAGAGATTTATGGATGTGGTGAAGGAAGACATGAAGGTCGTTGGAGTCAGAAAAGAAGATGCAGAGGACAGGGTGAGATGGAGGCGGATGATTTGCTGTGGCGACAACTGAAAGGAGCAGCCGAAAGTAAAAGAAGAAGAAGGTTTGTAATTTTCATCATAGCTACACATCAAGCTTGAGAGACAGAATGTAAAAAAAAAAAAAAAATCCAGGAAATCACATTGTATGCTTTTTAAACAATTTATATGTGAAAATGGGAGGTCAATAAGTATTGGGCAGCCAGCAAAAGTTACTTTTAATACTTTGCCAACCCAAGGCTACATTACAGTGACAGAGGTCAAACGGTTCCTGTAGTTCTTGACCAGGTCTACACACACTTTAGTTGGTATTGTGGCCCACTCCTCTGCATAGATCTCTCGAGCTGTGATGTTTGAGGGCTGTCGCTTGGCAACTCGAAGTTTTTACTCCCTCCACAGGTTTTCGATTGGGTTGAGGTCTGGAGACTGGCTAGGCCACTCCAGAACCTTGATATGCTTTTTACGGAGCCACTCCTTGGTTTTCTTGGCTGTGTGCTTTGGATCGTTATCATGCTGGAAGACCTAGCCATGTTTCATCTTTACTGCTCTGACCGAGGGAAGGAGGTTTTTACCCAAAATGTCACAATACATGGCCCCATTCATGTTGCCATTGATACGGTGCAGTCTTCCTGTCCCTTTTGCAGAAAAGCATCCCCAAAGCATGACGTGTCCACCCCCATGCTTCACAGTAGGTATGGTGTTCTTGGGATGCAACTCGGCATTCTTTTTCCTCCAAACACGGCGAGTGCTGTTTAAACCAAAAAGTTCAATTTTGGTCTCATCTGACCACATCACATTCTCCCAATCCTCCTCTGGATCGTCCAGATGGTCTTTAGCATATTTCAAACGGGCCTTTACATGTTTTTTTGTTTATTAGGGGAACCTTTCGGGCAATGCAGGATTTCATCTCATGACGATGTGGTGTATTAGTTATTGTCATCTTTGTGATGGTGGTTCCTGCCGTCTTTAAATCATTGACCAGTTCCTGCCGTGTAATTCTGGGCTGATTACTCACTGTTCTCAGGATCCTTTCAACCCCACGAGGTGAGATCTTGCATGGAGCGCCACTCCTAGGGAGGTTGTCAGTGATGTTATACTTCTTCCATAATCTGATAATGTTTCCAACCGTTGATCTTTTCTCACAAAGTTGTTTCACAATTGCAGTTTGACTCATCCCAGCTTTGTGCAGTTGTACAATTTTATCTCTGGTGTCTTTGGGAAGCTCTCTGGTTTTGGTCATGGTGAAGACTGCAGTCTGACAGGTTGAAGGTGTGTGCAGGTGTCTCTTATGCATCGAATCAGTTCAAACAGGTGTCATTCATACTGTCAACAAGTGGGGTCCAAAATAATGTTTGTTTTCTAGCTGCCCAATATGTATTGGCCTCCCATTTTCACAAATAATTTGTTTAAAAATCATACAGTGTGATTTCCCGGATTTTTTTTTTTTTTTTTTTACATTCTGTCTCTCAAGCTTAATGTGTACCTATGATGAAAATTACAAACCTCTCATCTTTTTAAATGGGTGAACTTGCACATTTTTACGTTGCCCAATACTTATTGGCCCCACTGTAAATTGACCAGCATTTTACATGTAAAACGTGTGATTCGTTCCAAGGCTCCTAATACTGCCCCCTTTTTTCCTTTCGGCTTTTTCCCGGTCTCTGGAGTCGCCACAGCCAATCATCTGATTCACACATTTGATTTGGCATAGGTTTTTACGTCGGATGTCCTTACTGTCACAACCCTTTAGCAAAGGACAGAAACCCTTAAACCCTTTAAAATTATTAAAGTATACCTTTTTAAGACGACCTTCTGCTTCAATATCATACCGATGGTAGACAGGTTTGGTGATATCACTCGAGCCCATTTCTTCTCACTCGCACCGGAAATCACACACGCGCGTGTGTTGACCAAGTCTTCTTAGCAGAGTTATAATCTCACAAATGTTTATGGAAGGTTAAAAGCCCGAGTCAAGAAATAAAGTATGAAACAACAGTAACTCTGTCCTTTACACGAAAAGCATCATGGTAGATTCAGCTCTATAATAGGCAATGGGAGGGAGCTGCGTCATCCCTCCTAGCCAATGGGAGGCCAGCGGAGCGGGATGTTTGAATGTCATTGATGGGAGAGCAGCTTGTGCATTGTTTGAATGTTTGAATGATGAGTTTGAATGTTTAATGGCGCGTTTTAATGTTTGAATGGCGCGTTTGAATTTTTAAGATGGCGCTTTCGTCACGTGAACTTGTGTTGTATACAGAGGCAAAAATTTTAGGAAAATGCGTTTCGTAACCTGCATTTTTTGTTTGGTGAGACTTTCGTAAAGTGAGGTACTGCTGTACCTGGAGGAAACCCATGCATGCACAGGTGAGAATGAGCGAATTCCACACTGAAAATGCCCCTGCCGAGTCCAGAACGTGAACCTCGCTGTGAGGCAAATGTTTGAATCGATACCCCTGCATCTCTGAATTTACTACGTAATTAAAATAACTTTTTTGTTTTGGTTGTATGTCAATGCAGCCATGAGGCGGGGGGGGGCACTAACCAGTGTCACTCCCCCTTATGGCGGTCCCAAGCCCGGAGAAATGCAAAGGGTTGTGTCAGGAAGGGCATCCGACGTAAAACCAATGCCAAACTTTTATGATGCAAATCAAAAATATTACCCCCATACCGAATGGGGTGGAAAGGTAGCAAAGCTAAAAGCTTAGGAGCAGGGTTTAAGCTGTTTTGGTGTGGATGGGAAGAGAAATGGAGAGATGTAGGAGTCATCTTGAAGGAGGGGTTTGTCAGGAATGTTCTAGAAGTGAAAAGAGTGTCAGACAGAGTGATGAGTCTCAAGTTAGAAATTGAAGGTGTGATGCTCAATGTTGTTAGTGCTTATGCCCCACAGGCAGGATGTGAGCTAGAAGAGAAGGAGATATTCTGGAGTGACTTAGATGAAGTGATGCAGAGTACCCCAGAGGTGAAAGAGTGGTCATTGGTGCAGACGTCAATAGACATGTTGGTGCAGGCAACAGAGGGGACGAGGAAGTGATGGGCAGGTTTGGTATCCAGGACAGGAACACAGAAGATCAGATGTTGATCGATTTTGCAAAAAGGATGGAAATGGCTGTGGTGAATACTTTCTTCAAGAAGGAACAGGAGCATAGGGTGACTTATGAAAGCGGAGTTAAGAGCACACAGGTAGACTACAGCTTGTGTAGGCGATGTAATTTGAAGGAAGTCAGTGACTGCAAAGTAGTAGTGGGTGAGAGTGTTTCCAAACAGCATAGGATGGTGGTGTGCAGGATGACACTGATGGTGAGGAAGGTGAAAAAGGCAAAGGCAGAGCAGAAGACAGTGGTGGAAGCTGAAAAAGGAAGAGTGTCGGGTTATCTTCAAGGAGGAGTTGAAACAGGCTTTGGGTGGTCAGGAAGTGCTTCCAGATGACTGGACAACCACAGCCAATGTGATCAGGGAGACCGGTAGGAGAGTACTTGGTGTGTCCTCTGGAAGGAAAGTAGATAAGGAGACCTGGTGGTGGAATGAGGAAGTGCAGGAGTGTGTACAAAGGAAGAGGTTAGCTAAGAAGAAGTGGGACATTGAGAGGACCGAAGAGAGTAAACAGGAATACAGGGACACACAGCGTAAGGCGAGGGTAGCAGTGGCTAAGGCCAAACAGAGGGCGTATGATGACTTGTATGATAGGTTGGACAGTAAGGCGGGAGAAAATTATCTACACAGGTTGGCACAGCAGAGAGATAGAGGAGGGAAGGACATGCAGCAAGTTAGATCGATAAAGGACAGACAGGGAAATGTATTGACTGATGACAGAAGTGTGCTGGGAAGATAGAAAGAGTACTTTGAGGAGCTGATGAATGAGGTGGCCATTGAGGAGCAGGATGTAGCAAAGATTAGTAAGGGTGAAGTGAGGAGGGCACTGAAGAGGATGAAGAATGGAAAGGCAGTTGGTCCTGATGATATACCTGTGGACGTATGGAAGTGTCTAGGAGAGGTAGCAGTAGATTTTCTGACAAGAACATTCAACAAGGTCCTAGAGAGTGAGAGGATGCCAGATGAATGGAGGAGAAGTGTGCTGGTGCCCATTTTTAAGAACAAGGGAGACGTGCAGAGTTGCGGCAACTACAGAGGGATAAAGTTGATGAGCCATACGATGAAGTATGGGAAAGAATAGTGGAAGCTAGACTAAGGGCAGAGGTCAGCATTTGTGAACAACAGTTTGGTTTCATGCCAAGAAAGAGCACCACAGATGCAATGTTTGCTTTGAGGATGTTAATAGAGAAGTACAGAGAAGGTCAGAGTGAGCTGTATTGTGCCTTTGTGGATCTGGAAAATGCATATGACAGGGTGCCAAGAGAAGAACTGTGGTATTGCATGAGGAAGTCTGGAGTGGCAGAGAAGTATGTTAGAGTGGTGCAGGACATGTTGAGGTTCTTTCTGGGAGTAACGAGGATGGATAGGATCAGAAATGAGTACATCAGATGGACAGCTCATGTAAGATGTTTTGGAGACAAAGTCAGGGAGGCTAGATTAAGATGGTTTGGACATGTACAGAGGAGGGATAGTGAGTATATTGACAGTAGAATGCTGAAGTTGGAACTACCAGGCAGATGGCCGAGAGGAAGACCAAAGAAGAGATTTATGGATGTGGTGAAGTAGGACATGAAGGTCGTTGGAGTCAGAGAAGAAGATGCAGAGGACAGGGTGAGATGGAGGCGGATGATTTGCTGTGGCGGCCCCTGAAGGGAACAGCCGAAAGGAAAAGATGACTTTGGTTATACAGTTGGCTCCGGGCCTTCTTGCGAATCGAGATAATCCGCGAGTTCTGTACGCTGGGGTTTTACTTCAGCGTACAGAACTCGCGGATTATACAGCTACTCGCAGCTATGTATCTATTACATGCGCTAAAATATGCTTCTTAAACACATTCTACAGACAGTCTTACTCATTAATACAGTATGAATGTAGTAAAATGTAGTCGTGATTAAGAAAAACTTTTTAATTTTTTACTGTGATATTTAGTAATAAAATATATAAACATTATACAGCATATACTGTTGTAAAGCACTCGTTTTAAAGTCTTTTTTCAATTATTATTCCAGTACAGTACCTCAGTTAATTCTGAGAATGTTTGTGTACGGGATTTTATGTTCTGTATGTTTAACAAAAGATACCAAAAGGATAAACTTTATTATGCTTCATGTCCTTTGACATTGAACTTGGAGTGACGTGTCCAAAATGGCCCTGCGTAGAGGGCAACGTCGCGGAGTTCTCAGAGTCAAATTGTTTCTTTGTTCGTTTTAATTTGTTTTATTTGTTTGTTCATGTTTTGCACTATGCTCGTCCATGATCGGTCAACCCTACTACAGCTATGAGCAGCTTCAGCTTCGGGCAACTAAGCACACAACAACTTCTATCTTGAGCTGCTATGCTATGCTAAAGCCCGGCGGAGTTTTCAGATTCTCCGGCACTTGGTTAGCATTTCCGGCCATACTGCTTTAAATGTTCAGTCCCTTCGAAACAAGATGGACGAGCTTCATGCTCAGATTGCACCGCAGAGGGATCTACAGGACTGTGTTTCTGTGAAACATGGCTCAAGTAGAGTACACCCGATAAGGCGATTATACCAGCCGACTACACGGCCTTCATCCCCTGCAATCCCAAGCGCCAGTTGTCGTTTGGCCCCTTCCGCTTCGGCTTCTTTGTTAGCTGGGATATAGCTCGCTGCCTACCATAGCATGTTAGCTCTGCTAAGTTATACATGCTCAAAGATACTCCGATCTTATACAGTAGCTGTGGTAGCGTCGACCGGTCGTAGGCGAGCATAGTGCAAAACATAAACAAACGCACCATAGCATGCTAGGTCTGCTAATAGCGTGCTAGGTCCGCTAATAGCATGCTAGCTCTGCTTAGTTATACACGCCCGAAGATACTCCGATGTTATAGCTGTAGTACAGTCGCCCGGTCGTAGAAGAGCATAGTGCAAAACATGAACAAACAAAACAACAAATAAAACATTTTAAACGAACAAAGAAACAATTTGACTCTGAGAACTCTGCGACGTCGCCCTATGGGCAGCGCCATCTTGGTGACGTCACTCCAACTTCAATGTAAAAGGACATGGTGAGTACTGTAATAAAGTTTATCCTTTTGGTATCGTTTGTTAAACATGCTACAGAACATAAAATCTCACACATAAACATGAACTTAGATACTGCACTGGAATAATAATTGAAAAAGATTTTAATACAACAGTTCAGAGAAAACCGTCGTTTCTCAAGAGAAAGTCTTATTTCTTCAGAAGAGAAATCCAGCGTTTTCTATCGCTTAGCCAGAGAAGACACATGGCATTTGAGTGGTATCATAGAGCTTAACTGGTAATTAAAACACACAAAAAAAAGAGACTCATTGACAACTTGTGTGTGAATGAGGAAAAAGGGGCGGGACATCAGCTCAACCAATCAGCAGAAAGGAGGACAGCCATTGGCTGAATTTGAATCACGTGCCGGTTACTGGGCAGACCACGTGTGCTCAAACCGCAAGTGCAAAACCGCGAATAGTCAAGAGCCTACTGTATGTCATTTAGGGCTGCCACTCACGATTATTTTAATAATTGATAAATTGGTCGGTTATTTTATTTATTTATTTTTTGATTAATCAGAAAGAGCACAAACATTTTTTTTAATTTCCATTTCTATATTCAAAAAATAGACCATTTGTTTTCAAATTGGTCTTCATATCTGAGTAACCGAGTATATCTACTCATGTTAATTCTGTGATAGGTACTTAATCATAATTCATCAATCTACTAATATATATATATATGGATCCTTCACGTTCTGCGATTAATTTGGCCCGAGATCCCCATGCGACCATCGAAATCCGCGGAGTAGGATTTACCCCCCCCCCCCACTGACATATACAAACATGTATATAATAACAATAAATACATATTCAATGCTATAAATGCTTATGATAACAATCATTAAAAAATAACATAACATGTAAATACAATAGAAATACAGATGCTCCCCAACGTACCAACATTTGTTTTGCAAACATCCGGAGATACGAACAGGTCTGTCCAAGGTTGAAAGTGGAAGAGATGTAAGACAGTGGTGAGGTGTGCTGTCGGTGTGACACAAGAGTTCAAGGTGGAGGTGGGACTGCATCAAGGGTCAGCTCTGAGCCCCTTCTTGTTTGCTATGGTGATGGACAGGCTGACAGACGAGGTTAGGCAAGAATCTCCATGGACTATAATGTTTGTAGATGACATTGTCATCTGTAGTGAGAGCAGAGAACAAGTGTAGGAAAATCTAGAGAGGTGGATGTATGCCCTGGAAAGGAGAGGAATGAAGGTTAGCTTCAGTAAAACAGAATACGTGTGTGAACGACAAGGACACAAGAGGAACGGTGAGGTTACAGTAGGCCGAGATAAAGAAGGTGGAGGATTTTAAGTACTTAGAGTGGTATGAAAAAGTGTCTGAACCTTTTGGAACCATTAAATGTGATCTGATCTTTGTCGAAATCACACAGATGAAAAAAGAGTGTCTGCTTTAACTAAAACCACCCAAACATTTATAGGTTTTCATATTCTAATGAGGATAGCATGCAAACAATGACAGAAGGGGAGGAATAAGTAACTGAACCATCACATTTAATATCATGTGCACGCCCGAGCTGACCAATAAACAAACATAATACTGTATCAGTAAGCAATAATGGCTGAACAATGTCAATCAAACAAAGTGCGAGTGTGAGAATAAAGCACAGTTTGTTAGTCCCGCCTCCGGTTCCTGCATGTGTTAGAACACAAACATTGACGCACAGAGAATGAATGGATAAAATAATCATAAGCCATCCAGCCTGGATCTGCAGCCTAATGCTGAGTACTTTTATAAAATTAATAGTATGTTTTTGTGCTGTAAATATGGATTAATTTTTTTATATCTGTCATAATATTTTAACATAACATAATATTTTATATCAATACCTTGAAAACTGAGCGAGTTATATCATTTCGTGTGTCAGCATTCAACTAAAAATTTCAAAAGACGTTTTAGAGAAAATTGAGTACAAAGATTGCACTTCTTCCAACATCATTAGTCCTTAGCAACCAAATATTTTTATGCACTTCAGCCATATAAACTTTTAGAAAACATGTCAAGGAAGAGTTTTATGAAGAGATAAGAGATAATCTGACATGCCCTTTTTAAACCCATCAGTCACTGTGGTAACCCCCAAAAATTAACAAAATACAACTTTTTTTCTTCATTTCTTTTTATTCCAATAAGATCAGTATGTATCTTTTTGACCATTATATAAAGTTTCAAATGCCTTCAAATGATACTGATTGAAAAAAAAAAAAACCACTGTCGGGTTCAAACAATCACACGGAAATAAGACATATAACAAAACTATCTGATCTCTTTATACAAGTAAGCTTCATCAACTCCGCCCTCAGCATTATCATCTTAATCTAAATCCTGCTCAGCAGATCAAATCACATCTTCACAAACACCAGTCATCACACTTTTATGAACAAATGCCTCTTCTTCATCAACATCAAAATCTTCATCAACACAGCTGGCATCATCATCAGTTTGTTTATATTTAAAAGGTATGAAACATTTAAGTATTTTTCAGGTCTTGGCCAATTTTCATACAAAACTAAACAACCCACGATCCAGCATGTCCAGTCCAGACAAGATTATACACAAATCAAATAATCAAAAAAATTCCATCATCGAATTTTGCATGCAGAGAAAAATACCAATACTCATATTACAATACAATACTCATATTAAGTTTCTAAAGTACATAATACTGAGCATATGGGATTTTCTTTGACTGAATTGCAATGGAATCATATCTTTCTTAATATTCCAGCAAACCTGAGGTATCTCTCTCACACACGCGCGCACACGCACACACAGACTGTAAGCAGTGGGTCCCTTCATATACTGTATTTTCTTCCATTCAAATTGCACTAGTTCATCTGGATGCTGCTAATTTAACCGTTTGCACACTGTGTGTGTGTGTGTGTGTGTGTGTGTGTACGGATGTGACAAAGAGAGAGCGAGATTAATCTTCTTCAAAGTCGAATTCCAGCGTTGAATTTAACAAATTTAACATATATACTAATGCTGCTAGACATTACAGATGACATTTCACTCTCCTTTTCCAGAAATTATGTGTTTTCACAATCTTGTAAATAAACTTACTTGTCTTCAAGGAGGAGTTGAAACAGGCTTTGGGTAGTCAGGAATTGCTTTCAGATGACTGGACAACCACAGCCAATGTGATCAGGGAGACTGGTAGGAGAGTACTTGGTGTGTCCTCTGGAAGGAAAGTAGATAAGGAGACCTGGTGGTGGAATGAGGAAGTGCAGGAGTGTGTACAAAGGAAGAGGTTAGCTAAGAAGAAGTGGGACATTGAGAGGACCGAAGAGAGTAAACAGGAATACAGGGATACACAGCGTAAGGCGAGGGTAGCAGTGGCTAAGGCCAAACAGAGGGCGTATGATGACTTGTATGATAGGTTGGACAGTAAGGAGGGAGAAAATGATTTATACAGGTTAGCACAGCAGAGAAATAGAGATGGGAAAGACGTGCAGCAAGTTAGAGTAATTAAGGACAGAGAGGGAAATGTATTGACTGATGACAGAAGTGTGCTGGGAAGATGGAAAGAGTACTTTGAAGAGCTGATGAATGAGGAAAATGAGAGAGAAAAAAGAGTAGAAGGGGTGACTGTTGAGGACCAGGAAGTAGCAAAGATTAGTAAGGGTGAAGTGAGGAGGGCATTGAAGAGGATGAAGAGTGTTGGTCCTGATAACACACCGGTGGAGGTATGGAAGTGTCTCGGTGAGGTAGCAGTAGATTTTCTGACAAGAATATTCAACAAGGTCTTAGAAAGTGAGCAGATGCCGGAGGAATGAAGGAGAAGTGTGCTTGTGCCCATTTTTAAGAACAAGGAAGATGTACAGAGTTGTGGCAACAACAGAGGGATAAAGTTGATGAGCCATACAATGAAGTTATGTGAAAGAATAGTGGAAGCTAGACTAAGGGCAGGGGTCAGCATTTGTGAACAACAGTTTGGTTTCATGCCAAGAAAGCGCACCACAGATGCAGTGGTCGCTTTGAGGATGTTAATAGAGAAGTACAGATAAGGTCAGAAGGAGCTGCATTATGTCTTTGTGGATCTGGAGAAAGCATATGACAGGGTGCCGAGAGAAGAACTGTGGTATTGTATGAGGAAGTCTGGAGTGGCAGAAGTATGTTAGAGTGGTGCAGGACATGTATGAGAGATGTAAGACAGTGGTGAGGTGTGCTGTCAGCATGACAGAGGAGTTCAAGGTGGAGGTGGGACTGCATCAAGGGTCAGCTCTCAGCCCCTTCTTATTTTCAATGGTGATGGACAGGCTGACAGATGAGGTTAGACAAGAATCTCCATGGACTATGATGTTTGCAGATGACATCGTGATCTGTAGTGAGAGCAGAGAACAAGTATAGGAAAATCTAGAGAGGTGGAGGTATGCCCTGGAAAGGAGGGGAATGAAGGTTAGTCTCAGTAAGACAGAATACATGTGTGTGAACGACAAGGACCCAAGAGGAACGGTGAGGTTACAGGGGGCAGAGATAAAGAAGATGGAGGATTTTAAGTACTTAGACTCAACAATCAAGAGCAATGGAGAGTGTGGAAAAGAGGTGAAGAAGCGCGTGCAGGCAGGTTGGAATGGTTGGAGAAAAGTGTCCGGTGTGATGTGTGATAGGAGGGTATCGGCAAGAATGAAAGGAAAAGTGTACAAGACGGTGTTGAGGCCAACGATGTTGTATGGTTTAGAAACAGTGGCCCTGGGGAAAAAACAGGAGGCAGAGTTGGAGGTAGCAGAGATGAAAATGTTGAGGTTCTCTTTGGGAGTAACGAGGATGGATAGGATTAGGAATGAGCAAATCAGAGGGACAGCACATGTAAGACGTTTTGGAGACAAAGTCAGAGAGGCTAGATTGAGATGGTTTGGACATGTACAGAGGAGCGATAGTGAGTATATTGGTAATAGGATGCTGAGGCTGGAACTACCAGGCAGAAGGCCTAGAGGAAGACCCAAGAGACGATTCATGGATGTGGTGAAGGAGGACATGAAGGTCGTTGGTGTAAGAGAAGAAGATGCAAAGGATAGGGTGAGATGGAGGCAGATGATTCGCTGTGGCGACCCCTGAAGGGAAAAGCCGAAAGGAAAAGAAGAAGGTTGATTCAGATGATTAGGTTAATAGCTCGTTTAGACGACCTGAACATGATATGCTAATTTTTTGAGATAGGAATTTTGGGTTTTCATGAGCTGTATGCCAAAATCATCAGAATTAAAACAACAAAAGACCTGAAATATTTCAGTTGGTATGCAATGAATCTAAAATATATGAAAGTTTAATTTTTATCAGTACATTACAGAAAATAATGAACTTTATCACAATATGCTAATTTTTTGAGAAGGACTAGTATATATACACTACAATATACACTAATGAAGCGATGATGTGATTGGTGATTACATGTGAACAACGGCAAATGAAATTACTTTATACAAAAATATAATTGAATATCAATTAAAATGTAATTGGAAATATATATATATATATATATATATATATATATATATATATATAAATATACTATTGTGTGTGTGTGTGTGTATGTGTGTGTGTATATATATATATATATATATATATATAAAATTTATTTATTTATTTATTTATTTATTAACAATTACATGAGTGCTAACCAGAATTCGATTACAATTATACTCCCATTCAAATGATCAGTTACATAACTGACACCAACCCTGGTCTGCGTACACATGCAGACAGGGTTGGGTTCAGAGTTCCTGTGGCGATGCTTATACGTTATATCTGTGAACTAATGCTAATAAATTGTGCTTGCAGTGGAAACACACCGGAGACCAGGGGAACCGCCTATGTAGTCTATGAGGATATCTTTGATGCTAAGAATGCCTGTGATCACCTTTCTGGCTTCAACGTTTGTAACAGATACCTGGTTGTGTTGTACTACAATGCCAACAGGGTACGTTTGAATTTATCTGTGGCGTATAAACTGCTTTCTGTTCTATACTGTTCAGCGCCAATGTTTTTCTCTCCCTCTTTTAGGCATTCCAGAAAATGGACACAAAGAAAAAAGAAGAGCAGTTGAAACTTCTCAAGGAGAAATATGGCATAAATACAGACCCCCCAAAGTAGCCTCCTCGATCCTTCTGCTCTCCGAGTGAAGAATTAATGAGAACCAAACGAGTCCTTTGTACAATTAATAAACTTTGTGTTTATTAATCCTGAAAGCCGTTGAAATGTGTTATGCCCTGTTAGAACGTGTGTGTGTGTGTGTGTGTGTGTGTGTGTGTGTGTGTGTGAGAGAGAGAGAGAGAGAGCGATAACAGGATGGATATTTCACTGCTTTATTTTTTGATTAAAAGGAAGGTGTGTAATTGGGGTTTTTTATGAACAGCTCAATAAATGTCTTGGTGGAATATTTGAACTTGTGTGTGATAAACAATACCAAGCACCACAATCCAAAATGCCACCTGGATAAATCCACACATTTCCCTTGAAATTTATCGAACCTTCGATTGATGCACCAATCAGCTAATCCAGTCAACCGGATTCAACAGGATGGCAAAAGAAAAAGAGAACAACATGAGTTATTGAATTATGTCATTTACCATTTGAACATTATTCTTTTAAAAACATTCCAAATATATAAGAATTCCTATACAATAGAGGGTATGTATGCTCATTAGTATAATTTTATAGCCTAGTTCATTTACATATACTATTTATATCGTATTTTCCAAACAATAAGTCGCACTCTTTTCGTACTCTAAGTGCGACTAATGCTCCAGAGCGACTTGTATGTGATTTCTCATGTTTGTTATTTTTACACTCATAACCCCAAGAGGGCACTCTAGGCTTGGGTACCAGTACGTACTCATGCAAAACAGAAGAAATTGGCCCAAAAAGAAAATCCTATTCTGTGGATTACAAGCTGCATGTACTGAAATATGCAGCAGAAAATGGTAATCGAGCAGAAAGAAAGCTTGGAGTGAACGAGAAACCTGTGAGGGACTGGAGAAAAGCGGAGATTACTATTACTGCGATGAAGAAAACAAAAAAGAAAAGCTAATCACGGGCTCAAAGATAGATGGCCACAGCTAGAGGAACGAGCTCACACATAGGGGTTTGAGCAATGTGCCACAGGGAGGGGCTTGTCTCCAGTGCAGTTGTGTCTCCACATCCAGGTAGTTGTTAAGGAGATGAATATAAATAACTGCGTGAGGACTTTATTGGTGTTACCGCTTCAAGCAACCCAAATGCCTCTCTAGGTGAAGTCTCCAAGGTAGAGTTTCCATGAGTTTGCGACTAATAGTCCAGTGCGACTTATACGTGAGCCAGTTCACCAAAAGTCGGTTGTTGCATCTAAAAATAAAAAATGAGCTTTTTAACACAGATAGCGGCCCAAAGCTGCAAAATGCAGCAAAAAGTTTGTCAATACCTTGAAAACTGAGCGAGTTATGTCATTTCTTGTGTCAGCATTCAACTGAAAATTTCAAAAGACGTTTTAGAGAAAAATGAGCACAAAGATTGCACTTCTTCCAACATCATTAGTTCTTAGCAACCAAACATTTTCATGCACCTCAGCCATATAAACTTTTAGAAAACATGTCTAGGAAGAGTTTTATGAAGAGATAATAAGAGAAATCATCCTCATTTTAATCTGACACGCCTTTTTAAACCCATCAGTCACCGTGATAACCCCCCAAAAATTAATAAAAAAACGACTTTTTTTTCATTTCGGTTTATTTCAATAAGATCAGTATGTATCTTTTCGACCATTATATAAAGGTTCAAATGCCTTCAAATGATACTGATTGGGAAAAAAAACACTGTCAGGTTCAAACACTGAAATTAAGAAAACGTCACTCTAATTTTAAAAGATGATGGCAGATTATCGCTTTAACGGCGCTCTTTTCTTCTTCTGGCACATTCACCTTAAAATATATTTATACGTTTTTATATATATATATATATATATATATATATATATATATACATATACATACATATACATATACTAAATATATTTATATATTTATATATATACAGACATCAATTCCTTTTCTACTATTTGTAGCACTGGATACATTTTATGTCTCGATTATACCACAAGTGTAAGTCCATTTTTTTTTTTTTAATGATTTTTTTAATTAATTTTATTAGTTACAAATGACACATCATGTTACTTGATCTGATCAGGACGTGCTTTTAGATAGACACATTCTAGGACATTCAGATTGCGATTTACTTGATTACAAGAGAATTATAATCAATAAGCAATGATAAACTTACGTTTTTTACAATGAGGTTATTGTGTCTGGCATGTCCAACAAAGGTCACTTGCAGGCCTTGCTATAACAACATATGGAAGAAGTTTAATCGACATTTTCCGGAATGTGGACAGTCCCATGGCACGCTCATCTGCTTTAAGGGCTGAATCACGGTAGAGCCTAAACATCCTGGCCTTAGAGAATTCACTGAGTAGAACTTTGATATCCGTTCGAGTGAAACCTGGTATCCTGCCAGGCAACACAATGCCATGCACCTCATGAAAGTTGAGGACAAATCGAATAAAGTTTTGTAGCTCCTCCAGAGTCAAGCATTTCATGCTATTGTTCTGCAGTCCACCTGAAAGAAATAGGAAACAATTAATGGATGGAAATGCCATGTCATCATCAGGGTTGATACAGAATAGGATTGTCTGATATTGATTAATTAAACTAACCAGTTTTTTTCTTATCAGTACAAATCCATGTTTATTATACTGCTCCTTCAATTTTATTAGTTTGACTCTGCAGGTCTCTGTCAAGAAGATGAATTTGTCATAGCATATACGTTTGTGCCCGTAGTAAAACCAGCGTATGCGTGTTGGGACGAGATCAGATTGTTCGGCCTTTTTGCTGCACATAGTCTGTTTAGAATCATTAAAGCACATGCTGATCATTCCCAGGAGAATTAGGTCTTTCTCATAAAGTGTCAGGTCTTGTATGGTCATCCTGTAGCACAAAATGTAGGCCACTATTAGACAACAATAATCAAAGACCACTGATGCTTGATCCCAAATTTTCAGAAGCAGCATTAGCAAAATTTTTGTTTATGAATTAACAAGATACAAAGAAACTGATAATATAAATCTATTTTTAACAAGATGACCTATTGAACTCTGGCTTTTAGTTTAAATAGATATGATAGCTAAAAATAAATTTATTTCAAAATTCAATGTTAAATTTACATTAAGGACTCGTTATAAAATTTTACTTATTCTATGATCCTGAATAGTGTGTCATTTCTGAGACCATGCAGGTACCTGTTACAAATCTCTGTATGAACTGTAGATTCGCTATAAAACATAATGATTACAAAATACCTGCTTGATTTTATCTTACCCCCCCTCCTTATCAGGAGTCGCCACAGCCAATGATTCACACATTTGATTTGGTTCATAGGTTTTTATGTCGGATGCCCTTCCTGACACAACCCTTTAGCACAGGACAGAAACACGCTGATGGCTTTGCAGCTCCTCTTTACAAAAGTCAGCAATGGTTCTTTTACATGAACCTCTCACCATTGAGAGACATGGGCAGCCTTTGATAACCCAGTTAGTGCACTGTGGGGACAGTGACAACCCTGTGGAGAGTGGGACTCGAACCCTCAATCTTAGGATCAGTGATCCAGCACCCTATGCCACTAGACTACCACTGCCCACATCTTTCTCACTTTCAGTGAACTGGTTAATACATCTTTATTTTTCTTTTATGTCTGGATTGAGATAGAGCTGAGAATGACAGTGGTTTTTATGGTGTTCCATCTTGACAAATTCGAATGATTCTTCCACTATAATGGTAGCTTCTTGAACACAACGCTGAACTTCATCAACTCTGCCCTCATCATTATCATCTTCATCTATATCCTGCTCAGCCAAAAGAATCACATCATCATCACAAACACAACCGACTCATGCACACTTTTATTAACAGATGCCTCTTTGTCAACATCAAAATCAAAATCTTCATCAACACAGCTGGCACCATCACCATCATCAGCATCATCAGTTTGTACATCTGTAATAGAAATGAAACATTTAAGTATTTTTCAGGTCTTGACTGAAAGGTTTTTTTTAAGGTGCTCCACCGAATGTAGGCACTTGTTGCAAGAGACGTATGGTGCTTGTGAGACAAAGTGCAGCTTATCCGGACTTCCGATCTTTCAAGTGAGCAAGAATACTTGCACCTCACAATTTTCGTACCAAAATTAAACAGTCCATGATCCAGCATGTCCAGTCCAGACAAGATTACACACAAATTAAATAATCAAAAAAATTCCATAATCAAATTTTGCATGCAGAGAAAAATACTCACCCGCAAAATAATCTTCAAGAACGCCAAGCATTCCAGCATCTTCAAAGCCCAATTCTTGTGTCGAATTTAGCATCCAAGCTATACTAATGCTGCAAGACATCACAGATGACATTTCACCCTCCTTTTCCAGAAATTATGTGTATTCACAATCTTATAAATAAACTTAATAACTGTTATTGAAGAGAAAGTTGAAGATAAATTCAGCATGCAGTAAACACCGGAAATTAACATATAACGGTACTGCGCATTTTAATATCAAAACAGTATGCAAATATGGAAAGACTACTTCACGGCCGTTCTTCTGGTGTATGGATTATAGTGTCTTGTACCAAACTCGGTAAATAATTGTAAAAAAAAAAAACAGTAAGTTTTGCTACTGTTTTTATCTAGTTTTATGAGGGTACTCGCCAGAATAATGGAAAAATACTGTAGACATTTCTAATGAGTTTTAGTCGATTTCAGGTGAGCAAGTGATAGTTGTTCATCAGTTCATTTTCTGTACCCGCTTAATCCTAATTAGGGTCGCGGGGAGGCTGGCGCCCATCCCAGCCAACTTCGGGCGAGGGCAGAGTACACCCTGGACAGCTCGCCAGGCCATCGCAGGGCAGAAACACGCCGACGGCTTTGCAGCCTACTCTTGTCGAAAGTCAGCAATGGTTCTTTTACATGCCTCACACCATAGACAGTGAGAGACATGGCCAGCCTTTGATAACCCAGTTAGCTGCACTGGGGAGGACAGTGACAACCTTGTGGAGAGTGGGACTCGAACCCCCAACCTTCGGATCAGCGATCCAGCACCCTATACCACGAGACCACCACTGCCCGTCCCACGAGACCACCACTGCCCGTCTGGAGTGGAGGTCACTGAGGTTGTCAAAAAGCTCCTCGGTGGTCGAGCTCCGGGGTTGGACGAGATCCGCCCGGAATATCTCAGGGCTCTGGATGTTGTAGGACTGTCTTGGTTGACACATCTCTGCAACATCGCGTGGTCATCGGGGGCTGTACCTCTGGATTGGCAAACTGGGGTGGTGGTCCCAATTTTTAAGAAGGGGGACCGGAGGGTGTGTTCCAATTATCGGGGAATTACACTCCTCAGGCTACCTGGGAAAGTCTATGCAGGGGTACTAGAGAGGAGGATCCGACCGATAGTCGAACCTCGGATTCAGGAGGAACAATGTGGTTTTCGTCCTGGCCGCAGCACTCTTGACCAACTCTATACGCTCCACAGGATTCTGGAGGGGGCATGGGAGTTTGCCCAATCTGTCCACATGTGCTTTGTGGATTTGGAGAAGGCTTTCGACCGTGTCCCTCGAAAGATCTTGTGGGGCGTGCTCGAGAATACGGCGTTCGGATCCGTTGCTACGAGCGATTCGGTCGCTGTATCACCGGAGCCAGAGTTTGGTCCGTATTGGTAACAGCAGGTCGGATTCGTTTCCAGTGGGAGTTGGAGTCCGCCAAGGCTGTCCTTTGTCACCGATTCTGTTCATGATTTTATGGACAGAATTTCTAGACGCAGTCGAGGCGATGAGGGGTTCTGGTTTGGTGGCCATCGGATATCGTCTCTGCTTTTTGCGGATGATGTTGTCCTTTTGGCTTCATCAAGTCGGGCCCTCCAGCTCTCATTGGAGCGATTCGCGGCTGAGTGCGAAGCAGCCGGGATGAAGATCAGTACCTCCAAGTCCGAGGCCATGGTTCTCAGTCGGACAATGGTGGAATGCACCCTCCGGGTCGGGAATGAGGTCCTGCCCCTAGTGGAGGAGTTTAAGTATCTTGGGGTCTTGTTTATGAGTGAGGGAAGGATGGAGCGAGAGATCGACAGACGGATCGCTGCAGCCTCTGCTGTTAAGCGGTGCCTGTACCGGTCCGTTGTGGTGAAAAAGGAGCTGAGCCGCAAGGCGAAGCTCTCAATTTACCAGTCGATCTACGTTCCAACCCTCACCTATGGTCACGAGCTTTGGGTAATGACCGAAAGAACAAGATCACGGATACAAGCGGCTGAAATGAGCTTTCTTCGCCGGGTGGCGGGGTTCTCCCTTAGAGATAGGGTGAGAAGCTCCGCCATCCGGGGAGAGCTCGGAGTAGATCCGCTGCTCCTCCGCATTGAGAGGGGCCAGTTGAGGTGGCTCGGGCATCTGGTCAGAATGCCCCCCGGACGCCTCCCTGGTGTGGTGTTTCGGGCATGTCCAACCGGGAAGAGACCCCGGGGTCGACCTAGAACACGCTGGAGGGACTATGTCTCTCGGCTTGTCTGGGACCGCCTCGGTGTCCCCCCGGGAGAGTTGGAGGAGGTAGCTCGGGAGAGGGATGTCTGGACCTTTTTGCTAAGGTTGCTGCCCCCGCGACCCGACCCTGGACTAAGCGGAAAAAGATGATGATGATGATGATGAAGTGATAGTTGAATACTTGTTTTAATAGTTTATGCAAAAATCTGAATTTCGATAAAAATGGACCATTTTTACTTTTCTGGCCTTGATCTCAATAGAGGCCTCTGCAACGAGCGCCTACTTTCAGTGAAGCGCCTTACATGTGTTTTTTCTTCATTATGCATTCTTTGGCCAATTCGACTTGTACTCCGAAGTGACATATAGTACGGAAAATACGATAGTAAGAATGCATTCATTTCATGTCGGATTGTAGCAGACTCACCTGGAGGAGGTTTATAATAATTAAACCTGGAGATTGTTGATCAGTTTTGGATGTGTATAAAAGACTAAATTTCCATCTCGTGCTGATAAGAGAAAATCTTGTATTATATCAACGGAGAGTTTATGTGGGAAATCCGAGTTGAACTAGTGATTCCAGGAAAAGTTAAAGGACAGTGAGGCCTGCTGGCGGTGGCATCATGGTGTGGGGATGTTTCTCATACTACGGTGTTGGGCCTGTTTAGCGCATCCCAGGGTTCCCGAAACAGTTTGGATCCATCAGAACACTTGAAGAGGTTGTGTTGCCTCATGCTGAAGAGGAAATACCCATGAAAGGGTTTCAACAAGACAATGACCAGTAAACAGGCAAAATCTTTAAGATTGAAGAGTCTTTGTCATTATATTCATATAACAAAATTGTGTACGAGGCTTCAAAAGTTGCAAACAAAACAAACTGCAATGAACACCCTCATTCATTTTCTGAACCGTTTAATTGCAATTAGGGTCACAGGGAGGTTGGCATCCATCTCAGCCAACTCTGGATGAGGGCAGGGTACATCCTGGACAGCCTGCAGGGCCAAAACTCACACCTACCTACATTCTGGAACAGCCAAGAGCGAAATATAAACATGTAAAAATATAAAACAAATGTGAAGCTGTCAATGAGAACCGAACACCGAGAGATAAAATATGTACATTGAGACATTGTGAAATGGAATGAATAAATAAATAAATATTAGTAGCAAGATAAATTAGAATATGAATGAGGTAAAGTGGGGCAATACGATACAAGTCATAGAGTTTGTTTATTCAATGTTCTTTTACACAGAATGTGTGTGTGTGTGTGTGTGTGTGTGTGTGTGTGTGTGTGTGTGTGTGTGTGTGTGTGTGTGTGTGTGCGCGCGCGCGTGTGTTTTCAGAGCTCTGGGGTAAAAGCTGTTTTTGAGTCTGGTTGTAACCAGTTATTCTTGATTTCAGACAGACGAGATTGAGATTCTCGAGCGCTGGCCCAATCCCAAAAACTTGTGGGGTGACATTAAAAATGCAGCTTCTGAGGTAAAACCCAGAAATCCAGAACAATGTGGAATGTCGTCCAATCATCCTGGGCTAGAACACCTGCTCACATGTAACAGAAGTTGGTCGACTCCACAATCCAGATGTGCAGCAGGACTCAGAAACATTGTTTTTACAAATAGACATAGTTCAGAGATTTAAAGGAAAACAAAACATTACAGCAGTTTTCAGTTTATACACTGAATATTTGAGTTTGAGAGGAACAGACACTGGTATTTTTTAATATTTAGTTTTCTTCAATTTCTTTAAAAGAATAAAGCAAATGTGATATTTTTATCTTCATGTTTGGAAGAGAATGTGTGTTCAGGTCTATAAGGTGTTAAACTGTATTTCGCTCTTCCTCCCTTCCTGCGTTCCACCATAATTAGTGTCAAAACCTAATACATCGCCTTAATCACTGGGATCACCAAATGATCAAATATAGTTTTATAATACAACTATTACATATTAGTGTGCAAGATCGTGGGAAAAATGTGGATTTTTTTCTTTTGAAAATAAAAGTGAGATGGAAATCCAGCAAGCTTCATTTGAAAGTCCAGGGTGGCTGAAAATGGGCACCGGCGTTCCCGTGAAAAATATATATTTAAAAAAAAAATAAATAGAATAATAGGAGAGTACAAAAAAGTAAGTATGTAGATATTATCTCAGTACAACAATAAAACGATGAGAGTAAAGGGCAGGAACTCAGAAAACCCACTTTCTAATCATGAAATTCACTAATAATTAAGCACCATAAATTACGCCAGATGGGAATCTAGATCAATCTAGCCTCGAGATGCTGGTCATCTCCAGCTTGTTGGGAGAAAAGTGCTAAGAATAAGAACTAAGTGACCAGCACCACATGACTATACTGTGGAAAACGGTACTGAAGTTCCGGTGCATTTCTCCCTGCATTCATCTGCTGAGCCGAAGGGAGGAGTGTGAATGAAGCAAATATAATGGGACAAGAAGGAAATTTAACCTTTCAATTGAATCAAAAACCAAGTTTAAAATATGTTAAAAAGACACTCGCGAGTTTTGTTTACTCTAAACATCCACTTCCGAAATCTAAACCTGACCCTTGAATAGCCGTGATAGTGTGCATGCGCAGAAATTTCACTTCTAAATCCAAATAGAAACGTATATTAAATATTTATTAAACGCAGCTGTTTAACATTTATTTTACTGTTTTGAAGCATGCGCTTCATTTCTTCCTCAACTATATGATTTAATCTTATAGAAGTCAGAAAAAAAGATGAGCACAGAAAAGAAGATTGAAAATCATGTTCCTCTTCCTGTTGGAATCCAGCAGTACAGTAGACCCTTGACCATTCGCGGTTTTGTACTTGTGTCCACGCATACTGGCGGATTGCTGACAAACCCGGAAGTAACTGGCATGTGATTCAAATTCAGCCAATGGCTGAGAGCTTTTGTTTCTCCTTCATGCTGATTAATTGACATGATGTGTATGCCCCTTTTTCTCATTTGTGCACAAGTTGTCAATGTGTATTTTTCAGTGTGTTTTTAATGACCAGTTAGCGCTATGATTTCACCCAAACGCCCTGCCCTTCTCAGGTTTCTGGTAAGGAGCCTAAGCGCCAGAAAAAGGTAATGACGTTGGATGTCTTTTCTGAAGAAATAAGACTTTCTTGTGAAGAAACGACAAGTTTCTTCTGAATTGCCTGAAGAGGAACAATCATTTGAACTGTTGTAAAACACTGTAGTATCAAAGTCTTTTTCAATTATTATTCCAGTACAGGACCTAAGTTAATGTTTAGAATGTTTGTGTGTGAGATTTTATGTACTATGCTATAGCATTTTATCCTTTTGGTATCCGATTTATTACACTTCATGTTCTTTTGATTTTGGTTGCTCTGTTCTCAAACTCTGTTTTCTCCCCGCTCTGGCTGAGGGGCGTGGCTGACCTGCTCGGGCTGATTGCAGCAGCACACACCTGAATTTACTCCTTTCATCTACTCCTTTTAAACACAAGTTGCATGCTCACGTCTGCGCCAGAAAATTGTCTCGCATCATGTCCCTGCTTCCCTGTGTTCTCTCTGGCTCCTGGTTCCACTCCATAGTTTCCAGTGTTTTAATGTATATTGTGTTTCTCTTCGTCCCCAGTACTGTAGTTACTGTGTTTGTGCTATACTTAAGTGCATTCCCTTTGAATAATAAATCAACTCTGTGCCATCTCCCACTGTCTCCTGCATTCTGGATCCGGCTGAAAGTTCATTACGTCACACTTGTTCTTTATATATATATATATATATATATATATATATATATATATACAGGGATCCCTGACTACTTCGCACTTCAATTCATGCGGCTTCAGTGCATCGTGATTTTTTTTTTTTTTTAATATTCATCAAATTAAAAAAATAAGGAAATTAAGGACTAGGGGAAAAAGTTAAGGAAAATGCAGCAACCTTCTGTGTATGTATAAATATATCATTTATTCATTAATTTTCTAAACCACTTCATCCTAATTAGGGTTGCGGGGAGGCTGGCTCCCATCTCAACCAACTCCAGGCGAGAGCGGGTACACCCTGGATGAGCCATGCCACTGCAGGGCTGTATGAATATGTGAACAGATATAGGTGTATATTAGATTTACAGGGATCCCTCGCTACTCTGCACTTCAATTCATGTGGCTTCAGTGCATTGCGTTGTTTTTTGTTTTTTTTTAATATTCATTGAATTAAAAAATAAGGAAATTAAGGGAGAATGGGGGGAAAAGTTAAGGAAAATGCCACAAAAACAAGGCCAATTATGCAAAAAAAAACATAAACAAAAAAAAACAAAAAAATTACCCATAACCTCCCATCAAAACTACTTGCATTTTTATGTGTGTATATTTATATTTTATTTACATCTTATGCATTATTTTTGAATGTTTAATAGTTATTATAAGCATTTAGAGCATTGAATATGTATTTATTGATATTATATACACATATACATGTACATATACGTCAGTCAGAGGGGGCGAACCTACTTTGTGGAATTCGACGGTCTCAGGGGGTTCTCGGTCCCAATTAACCTCAGAAAGTGAGGGATCCCTGTACACACACACAGTGTATACCAATAATGGTATACTCTCCACAAGGTTGTCACTGTCCCCCCAGTGCAGCTAACTGGGTTATCAAAGGCGGGCCATGTCTGTCACTGTCTATGGTGAGAGGTTGATGTAAAAGAACCATTGCTGACTTTTGTAAAGAGGAGCTGCAAAGCCGTCAGCGTGTTTCTATCCCTTGCTAAAAGGGTTGTGACAGGAAGGGCATCCGACGTAAAAACCACTGCCAAATTAAAAATGTGCGAATCAAAATGATTCGCTGTGGCGACTCCCGAGTAAAAGGGAAAAAGCTGAAAGGAAGACAGACATATATATATATATATATATATACAGTTGGCCCTCTACTTACGAAATTAATTCGTTCCAGAGCCTTTTTCATAGCCTGGAGTTTCCGTATCAGGTGCTGGAGGTTTTTTTAATGTATGAACAAAAAAAAAAAGATATTTTTGTGAGTTTTAGGCTGAAGTTCATTATTTAAAACCCCAGGCTTAAAAATCTAAAATTAGTCATAACCCTAATCCTAACACACACACACACACACACAGACACACACACACACACACACACACACACACACACACACACACACACACACACACACACACACAAGCTACTTCTTTAATTATTAGGCTGTGGTTGCCCCAATGAGCTCAGGAGTACAAATATGTGCTGAACTTTACAAAATTCTATTCTGTTTTTGCATAAAAATAAAAAAAGTAATCAGTCAGTGCACTTTGATCATTTATGTTGTCAGACATATTAAATTTTTGTGCTTTTACTGTTCACTAAATAAAGACCTGAAGTAATAAATGCAATGTTTTGTTTCTGCTTTTTGGAGAAAGACGCCAATCAGTGAGATTTTATTTTCTCAATACAACAACTGCAACTTCAACCATATACTAACTAAACTAACAATTTTGAACGTATCTGAATAACAGAACACGAACAAAAAAAGAAAAAATAAATCTCACTTTCAGAAGCACTGAGAATTTCAATCAGGGTCCAAAACTCCAAAATTTCGTGCTAAGTGATTAGCGACAGTTCAAAACGCAGTCCGCGATCCTGAGAATCACAGTGGGATGAATCCGCTCGAGCTGCGTCTCTTCGTCACTGCTGGCCTCGCCATCCTCAGGGGGGGAGACGCATCACTCTCTCACAAAGATGACGTCATCACCTTCAGTCACATCCTCAAGTCTGAAGGCCAGAGGCAAGACTGTTGAAGCCCCGAGCTCCTCTGCATCAGACGGGTTCTGTAAGTCTGCAGAACCCGTGATGGTCACCTGAGTACGTTCAGAAACCAAGATCGATAAAAAGTCATATCAAAGCATAACGACTCACCAGAAGACGCCGGATCAGCAGCAACAACTTCACTCTTCAACAGAGTGATGCTCCTCTAAAATTCAAACTACAAAATTAAATATGCAGCACAAACAAATCCCTGAAATAGACCTTAAACTATTCTCACCATGTGTGACGTCATGTCCGTCCCAGGTTCACCTATGCAGCGAGCAGCTAGTCTCGTTTTCAATGACAGTTTTGAAATATCAGTGGCGCCATCTGCCGTTATAAATCGTAAAGTGAAACGGAAAACATTCTGCTTCAATTCTTTCGAGCGATCCGTTCAGGTTTTGTACAGTTATGTCCCTCAAATGGACCTGAAGCAGTAGGCTATTCTGCAAAAGACATTTGGTTATAAATAGTATGTTCAACAATTTTCTAAAAGAAAGAAGTGATACCGGTCTGTATTTGCTGAGGTCATGATGAATCCAGAGAGGGTTTTGTTAAGATGGGTAAAACCCTGGTTGTTTTGAACGCTATTGGTACCTGACCAGATGATATGGAGTTATTGTTGATAGTGGATATAAATGGAAGACTGTTCTGAGACATAGTCTGGAGTATTGTGGAAGGAATTGGATCCAGTGAGCAGGTGGTAGGATTGCATGATGAGATGACTGGCTCGATGTCTTCATTTGTCAGACTGGAACACTGTACACAGGAAGAGGAAGTGGAATCCACGCTGTGTTGTGTAGGAGTTGGGTGGGAGTAAATGTTTCACAGAATTCTTTAATCTTTTATTTATTTTTTTATTTATTTGGTTCATCACAAATAGCATCAACATAAGGAACAAGAAAAAAAAAAACCTGTTGAAGTGTTTATTTAAAAATAAATAAATAAATAAATAAATAAAGTTTAAAATCAAATGTGATACTTTTCATCATGTTTGGCGGTCTGATTTTACTAACGCTGCAACTAACGATTAGTTTAATAATCGATTAATCAATTGATTATGTTTTCGATTAGTTGATGAATCAGAAAGAGCACAAACATTTTTTAATTTCCATTCCTGTATTCAAAAATAGACCATTTCTCTTCAAATTTCTAGTCCAAAATAGTACACAAAACACCAGAGTAATACATTAAGATAATATAAAAGACAAAAACTAAATGCTTGTATGAAATTTAATTAGCAATAAATGGACCAACACTCCAACACACAAAAAACATGCAACTATGTCCTACCATAACTGTCTACTTGCCAAGGATAGTCCAGTCTTTTTGAAGATAAAATACAAAATTACAAATCACAAAATTGTTTTTTTTTTCTCCCAATGTTAAACTTTAACAATCAACATTCAACACCTGAGCTATTACACCACTAACCTGCAAAGAGCAAACAAGAAAATTAAACTGGTAAATAAAAGTAATCCTGATAACACTACTATTACCGTGTCACAGATGTTTTTTTTAACTGTTGTTGTTCGGAACTTTGCATTACAATGCAAAAATGTTAGCATGTCTACATGCTCCTGGCAAAGGCGAGCTCACTTCTTAGAATCTATGATGGCAGCAGCAGCAAACAGCCGCTCAGATGGTGTTGAGGTGGCAGGGATGCACATGTAGGACTTGGCCAGCAGGGCTAGCGTGGGGTACCTGTAACAATTAGCCTTCCACCACAATAATGGGTCTTCCTCCATACCAATATTTCTTTCCCCAAAGTATGTTAGGACTTCATTTTTTACTTGGGTGTGGATATCCTCCACTTCACTTTATCTATCCTCCTCTTACCAATCAAAATAATCAAGGAGTGCACCAAGTAGAGTGGCAGGTGTTGAAGTGGTAGCTGTAGTCTCGGTGGAGGGGACACTGCAACTGCCATGCTGCTGCGCATTCAGCTTCCTTCTCTCTTCAAGTGCCATTGTATGCACTTTAGTTTGAACAAGCAGAACTTCTTCTGAGGAAATAAATTTTAGTTTCCTGAACTTTGGGTCGAGGACTGCAGCATGGAGTGCGGTATTTTGTGTTGTCTCTGAGAAGGTTGTCTCTCTTTCCATTGCTCCTGCAGTTGTTGTGAAGCAGCAGGTTTAAAAGCCTTCATTGGGGCTGATTCAAAGGCAGCACTCTGGGTGGACTTTAATTGTCCCTTCACAACTGGCGGCATTGCTAACATTGTTGCATATTTCTCTCCACTCATGTACACAGTGGCGCATTCAAAAGGCTTCAGTTGCTGTACCTTTTGCCTGTGTGTATGTGATAGAGCTGTCAGATTCGGTTACTGTTATCGATCACCTTTGCTGCAGCAGTCGGCTGATCATGTAAATGGTGCGATTCCATCTTATGCTGACGTCTTGTACAAGGCTGTGCTGAGGTGTGGCCATTTGTTGTTGTTTCTCTTTTTGCTTAGTGCTGGCTAGCTTACTTTTTAAAAAATGTTCTACCAAATATCTTCCAGCCCTGATAGCTTGCTCGATGCTTTGATTCTTTAAAGCAGCAGTAATGACAAGTTGCAAAGTATGACCAGTGCAATGCACCAAGGACCATCCATGGTTCTTCTCCAGGATGTTTGCAGTAGCTACAATATGAGAACCATGGTCATGGACCACGGCAGTGATTTTGCTGGGAGGAATTTCAAACTTGGCAACTACCTGCTCCAACCACTCTGTAATGTTAAATTCAGTATGTCTGTCATGCAGTGTCATGGTGCTGAGGCAGATAGTTTTCATGTCCCAGTCATCTGTGATGGCATGTAATGCCGAGAAATGCTTCAGGGGCTATACTTGTCCATACATCTGCAGTGAGAGCAAATTGCTGTTGCAAGTGTTTATTGCAATCTTCACCTTCGTGAATGTTTCTTCATATTTTCTCACTATGAGATTTGTAAAATAGGTTCTCAAGGGAAGAGTGTAATCAGAGTTAAAGGTGGATCATTGACATGAAGCCATCATTTCAACCATTGATAGAGGTCTCATATCAGTGACAAGCATGTTGAGAATGCTGTCTGTGTCAAAACTGTGGCTTGCCGAGTTGTGCAAGCTGTATTTGTCATCAAGAAGCCTTGCATGGTTTTTTGTTTTTTCCTGGGATCAGAAAGATATACTAGTACAAGTAATATAATGGCACATTTATCTAAATCCTCTTAATGTACACATTATATATTTGTTACTTGTTTTTGTATAGAAGTTGAACTTCTTCTTCTCCTTTCTTAGGATCAGTGATCCTGCGCCCTGTCCACTAGACCACTGAAGTTGAACTATATTATACTTATTACTAGTATCAATTCATTAGGCATATGTGAGTAACTGAGTGCCTATCTAGTCATTTATTCATTCTGATAGGTAGTTAAACATATTCACATAAATAATTTATATGCCACTGCCCCCAACATAATTTATATATATATATATATATATATATATATATATATATATATATATATATATATATATATATATATATATATACACAGACGCTCCCCGACTTATGTTGATCCGTTTAACGTTTTTCCGATTTTTGGGGGTTTTTTGTTTTTCAAAAAAAAAAAAAAAAAAAGTCAAATTTTGAGTTTAGACGTAATGTACGCTGACGTAATGACGCAATGACGTAATGATGCTGTATCCATTGTTTACAAACGACAGACTGAACATGCCCCTCCTTCTTCCCAGTTTAATTTTATATATATATATATATATATATATATATATATATATATATATATATATATATATATATATATATATATATATATATATATATATATATATATATATATCGCACCCGCGTCCAGATCCTCCAGGGATTCCCCAAGCTGACTGGCGAACTCCGAAGCCACATCAGGGTCCCTGAGTCGGCTTATGTCAAATCGCATTTGACGAGCCAGGGCTTTCTCAGGGCGCCTGAAGCGGATCTTCAGAGTCGCCACCAGAAGCCCATGGTCTCCCGAGAATAGCTGGGCACTTCTGAAGACACAGCAGTTCTGGACCAGCCGCCAGCGACTACCTACGAGAACATGGTCGATCTCCTTCCTAGTGATGCCGTTGTTAGAGTACCAAGTCCAGCGTCGCGGATCCGATCTCTGGAACCACGAGCCAGCAATCCTTAAGCCCCAACTTTTTGCGAAGTCAAGAAGCATTAAGGCGCTTTCATCGCGGCGTCCAGAGCCGTGGGGACCAACACATGCTTCGTAGTCATCCCGGTTAGTGCCAGTGGTCGCATTGAAGTCCCCCAGTACGATCAGGGTGTCCCTTCCCGGAACCCCCGACACCAACGAGTTGAGCTGGTCGTAGAAGGTTTCCTTCGTGGATCGATCACTTACCCCGGTCGGAGTGTACACTGCGACGATAGAGAGCGTTCCCACTGTGTCAGTCACCCTCAGTCGCATAATACGCTCGTTGACCTGGACCACCTCTGATATCAAAGGAGCCAATCGATCAGCGACGGCGATGGAAACTCCTTGAGTGTGAAGACCGTCGGGCCGGCCAGACCAGTTGTAGGTGTACCCACCGACACCTGTCTCTCCGGACCCAGGCCTCCGCACCTCAGAGAGGGCCGCAATGCTGACGCCAAGCAGACTAAGCTCCCTTGATACGAGAGGCAGGTGAGAGTCGTCCCGCAGGGAAGTCACGTTCCATGTGCCAACCCGGACTGACCGCCTCAGATTCAACTGAGGCAACCAAAAGCAGCTGGTGTCTGACACCTTTGCACCACCCGTGTCACTCACCCTATCACGCCCGACCTGGTTGCTCCAGGATTTCACCCCCATCATGGAGTGGGGGTCCCAGAGGCTTTTCCCCACCCCCCCTCATACGATGCCGCCTAAGGCAGGCATCGGGGTTACTCCCCTGGAGCAAACTCCAGCTTTTAGTCATGCGTTTTGCTGGTGTTTTTTAAGAGGGCGGGGGTACAAACCCCACATCATAGCATAGAAATTAACTGCTAATTAAAACACAGAAAAAAGTGGCTCATTGACAACTTGTGCGCGAATGAGGAAAAAGGGGTGGGACATCAGCTTAACCAATGAGGAGAAAGGAGGACAGCCATTGGCTGAATTTGAATCACGTGCCGGTTGCTCGGCAGTCAGCAAATACTCAAACCGTGGGTGCAAATCCGCGAATAGTCAAGGGCCTACTGTATAGTACAGTATGAGCGTAATATGTCACACATCATACGTCATATGTCACTGTAACAACTTACGTTCACTTTCAACTTACGTTCAGCCATCCGGAACCAATTAAAAACGGAAGTCGGGGAGCATCTGTGTATATATATATATATATATATATATATATATATATATATATATATATATATATATATATATATATATATATATACCAATAAAAATAAAAGGACAGGACAAAAACTTTCTATTGAAACTACATTTATCACTACAGATCTGTTTCGAGGGGTGGTGAAACCATCCTCTCTTCAGGTGATTATAGAAGAATCCTTCTATATATAGTAATTCTTCTATAATCACCTGAAGAGAGAGGATGGTTTCACCACCCCTCGAAACAGATCTGTAGTGATAAATGGAGTTTCAATAGAAAGTCTTTGTCCTGTCCTTTTATTTTTGTTACTTGCTCTACCAAAAAGTATTGAGCACTCTCCTATGGAAGGATCTACTCAGAAAATCTCTCTCTCTCTCTCTCTCTCTCTATATATATATATATATATATATATATTGTTATGTATACATGTAAATTGTTAATCTTAATTTTGTTATGTATAACTGAACTTTACTAATGTTAATTTGCAGGCAGATAATTTAAGTCGATGGTAAAGATAACACACTTGAATGGCAGATTAAACATTGTAACATATATATGTTGATAATGCACGGGACTTGAATCGAATCTTGGGGATCCTTCTGGAAGGACTTTATAAGGTCTGACGTAAGCATTACCTCACTGACAGTGGATGCCAGAAAATTCTCGAACATGCATAAACACGTGATTAGAACTTTCGAGAGGCTGAATCGACACTATTTAAACCCTCTGCACCTTGGACATGAAGGGATTTGTGAGGAAAAAGGATTGCGAGAGGAGGATTGCGAGGGTGACCCTTTTTTAGGGTGACCTAGATTGTACTGTGACATTGCTGGATCCAGGCACCTATTCCGGGACGGGATAGAATGTGATTCGCTTCATGCAAGCTTGCCGGACAGGACTATCCGTGCTTATTATCATTGGGACGTGTTGTGAGTTTGGCCACTTGATTTTGTATTTGAATTGTGTTTGGGATATGTTGCTACGTGACGTTGAACTTTAGTATTTTTAATCTTGTATATATTTATAATTGTTGTGAGTTTCAATTTTGTTAATAGAAGTTTTTGTTCTTAAATTCTACCTTTGTGTCTCTCTACCGATCATTAAATTTTATTAAATATTTCAGTTGGTATGCAATGAATCTAAAATATATGAAAGTTTAATTTTTATCAGTACATTACAGAAAATAATGAACTTTATCACAATATGCTAATTTTTTGAGAAGGACTAGTATATATATATATATATATATATACACACACACACACACACACACACACACACACACATACACTTCTTCCAACTCGATGCCTCATTTGAATTCTTTTTTTCAACTGTTTCAGACAATATCGACTAATGGCATACAGGATGTTCACCCGATATGTATCTTGGCCAACTCTTGGGGAGACATGTGACAACACCTCTACCTTCCTGCTGTGTGGAATATATATACAAACTTTTTCTGCTCCAGACGAGGTTTACACGGGTTTCAAAGAGTACACAAATTCTGAATAGTTTGTAGTAGACAATAAAAGTAACTGTAGACAAATATTTGATATTGTACTTGTATTTATTACTAATGCAAACAGTAATGTTTTCACAAGGATTGTTTTTTGTATTTCTTCACAATATAGATATAAGCAATAAATAGTATTTACATCTATATATGTGTGTGTGTGGTTATAACTTGTAAGGTGCAGATATATCATTTACAGGACAACAAAAGTTACACAAGAGATGGTGTCCAAACAGATCCATAACTTGACAAATTGAAATGCTTATGCAAGTTGTCATCAGGGACAGTGGTGGTCTATAGTGGTATAGAGCGCTGGATTGCTGATCCAAAGGTTGGGGGTTCGAGTTCCACTCTCCACAAGGTTGTCACTGTCCCCCCCCCAGTGCGGCTAACTGGGTTATCAAAGGCGGGCCATGTCTGTCACTGTCTATGGTGAGAGGTTGATGTAAAAGAACCATTGCTGATTTTCGTAAAGACAAGCTGCAAAGTCGTCAGCGTGTTTCTGTCCCTTGCTAAAAGGGTCGTGACAGGAAGGGCATCCGACGTAAAAACCTCTGCCAAATCAAACGTGCGAATCAGATGATTCGCTGTGGCGACTCCCGAGTAAAAAAGGGAAAAAGCCGAAAGGAAGACAGACATGCAAGTTGTCATCACAGCAGGTTTTCATATGACTAGTCACAAAAATACAAATATTTGACTTTCTTGATATTGCTATATAACTGACATGCAGATGTAAAAAAAAATATGTTAGGGGTCGACAAATAAGTTTTTTTTTTTTTATGGGGGGTGGGGGGTGGGGTTGAAAGATTTATGGCAAGCCACAGAATGGAAAAACAATTACCCATAGGTATCTACCAATATGCTGCCATGTTAAACTGCTAAAAAAAATAAATCTTTGGCTTTCGTTGAAAATAAAACCTCTAATAAAACTCTCTGTAATGGCCCACACCTTACTATACACATTTTACAAGTCATAGTGCTGAACAAAATTTGCAAAGGCATTTGAAAGCAATATAGAATCAGTTTATATTTTAAATATGATGCCAATGATAATACACAAAACACAATGAAAATATTACACTTGAACAATATTTCGAATTTGTTTTTTGATTGTTTTCTGCAGTAATTTACTTATATCATGACTTATAGATTGCAATGTCACTAATTTACTTGTATCTCAATTCTTTATGTATTATGAGTTCATCTTTGCAAGGTGCAGGTTTCAGAGTGATGATTTTTGCTGTGGGTTTGCGAGGCAGTGGAAGCACAATACCATGGGACCGAACATCAATAGCCCTGTTTATTAGAGTCTTCAAATGACTCTGGGATGTAGGGGTGTATTGTGTACTAGCATGAAAAGTTCCAGAATGTTTCTTATATTCTGTCCTGAACCTACTTTCCCCTAGACCCGCGGACACTGAACTTGGCTCCGTGATAACTGCCTGTCCCCTGCCTGCATTGGCATTATGATCAAGGACTGCTAACTGTGTCCTTTCGAACATGCACAGGTACTCAAACTCCTGCCTTTTTGGGCAGTACACCAGTAATTTTGAATGAAAGGTCTCTAATTTCCCTGTATGACCAAACAGACTGAGCTGTCTAATGTCCTTGACTAGCTTTGCATCTAGTAGTATGTCTTTCAAGCTAACAATGATGGTCCCCTAAGCCACAGTCTACTTTCCTGTTCCTCTTTGGAATAAGGTTTATGGGCACACTCATTGACATATGTATTCCCAGACCACCTGTGTATTCCAGTATACTCATGTAAAACTTGACCATTTTGTCTGGGTTGCCAAACTGCTAAACCACACATGTTTCAGAATGCTTTTTACCCATGGCGCTAAGTCAGCATATGCCTTTTTTCTGGTTAGTTCTTTGAGTTTTTTCTTAAAACTGTTAACAATATGAAAAACTTCAAATTGGTGACTGATCCCCTTTTCACAATATTCTTTTTTCATTACTGATCTAATCCCTACATGTCTGTCTGTGGCCACAGTCCCAACTTCTAGCCCCTCACCCAAAACTCTATCCAGTACTTTACAAAAGCTATTTTTCCCATTGATTGGGATATCCCTGTTTGTGTAACTTGAACTAATTCGAAATCAAGTACTTTTTCAGTTATTGCATCTATAAAAGAATACGTGCAATACTTTGAACTGAAACTAGGACTCACACCTGCCAGCACCACCTAGAGTAAGTTTTCTGTTGTCTACCCTAATTTCATCTATCATAAGTTGCCTCTCATTCACCCATCTTTCATGAATAACTTGCAGAAGAACCCCAATTTGAAAATCATAAAACGTGGATTCAGAAATTACAGCAATATCAAGAAAATCAAATAACCTGTAATCTGGTATAAGTTATACCAGTAAATAACATTGCTGCACAAAGCGTTAAATTACATTCAGGGATTTTACTATTGCCTTTCCCAATGAAAGGTTGGGCAGACCACATATATTTATCGTGATCACATACGTATTGTATATTATATTCAACATTTGTCCCAGTTACTGACTTTTTTGTACACATTCAATGGGCTTTTGTACTCTGTACACACAGTCAACAAAAGAAGCTTTTCAATACACTTTCCAAAAATAATGAATTTCGTTTCTTCATCATTTTCTGTGTACGAATCGGATGCCTCACTTGAGACACTGTCTGTACTGTAGGACCGCAGATTCTGCCATAACATATCCCCATCTAGTTGATGTCTACTGGTCATATCACTCGACCACGAATCACATATGTTCTCAAATGATATTGTATTATATGTTGTCGTTATCACCTCTGATTGCTGTTGACTCTTTACGGGAGTGGAAGTCATAACGGGAAGCATAGCCACACTGACCCCTTGTGTGTCATCTGACTGCTGCTGGCACACAGGCAATGGTCCACAATTCTGTACACAGTATCATGGTCAGTGGCAACAGTTTCTGGCTTTCCGAGCTGTTTGGTCAAGACTTGCATGCCAGGTTCAACAAGTAAAATATGTGCTTCAATCGGAAATACTTGGACTGGGTCAGTACTGTGCATGATGCACCTGCAGCACAGTATTCCAATGTGAAACTTACTAAATCAAATTCATGGTACACAAAAGTCAATGACGCAGTAAAAATTGCAGTTTGATAAATTACTTTACTTTTATGCACATGCACACACACATACATACACACACAGACACATATTTATATATATATATATATATATATATATATATATATATATATATATATATATACATACATATATAATGGGTGTGCGTTCCTGCCAGAATGTGTTTATAAATTAGAAAAATAAGAAGGGTATAGAAAATGATCTAGTGTAAATATAAAAATTCGTTTGAAATAAATGCATACATTATGATATAAATTTAGAAAAGTATGCAATTTTGTGGCCTTCCAAATATATAGCAGGGGAGTAAATAAAATTTTCAGTTTGGATAGTAGTTCTGCAACACAATTTTAACTTTGAATAGCAATGTAAAGTACTTGTATAGCTATTTCATAATTACATAGATTTCTTGATGTATTTTGTGTAACAGTCTTGCTCCACAAAAGTTAGCATGTATAGCAAATATGTGCATTTTTTATTAAATTGCTTTGAGATACCAGTTATTTAATACCCTGTACAGTTCTTCATAAACAAAACAATCATGTACATGCAATTACAGTTTAAACCTACATTTTCTGCATACACCAGGCTCTGGCATTCTTCACTGATAGCCTTGAAATTGCTGGGAAATTCATCCTGTGGACTGGGTGGTGATGATATTGGTGGTGTTGAGACAGCAGCAGTTGGCACTGAAACCTTGGATATCTCCTGCAAAAACTGAAAAATTGAATTGAAATTTAGAATAATTAGCACTCATATACCATAGTGAGGTAAAGACAATATTTTTGAAAGATTTTCATAAAAATTGAATTATTTTTGTAATTTTTTTTTTTTACTGAATCTACAGCAGAAATGTGAAAACTCAATTTTTTATGTTTATTGTTGCGTTTGTTGTTCTTACCACTGTATGCTTTGCACTGCACCATTTTCAGACATTCTCAAGGCAGCTGAGGTCAAGGGCACAGACTAAATTGACATTCGGCAATTGGCTATATGACTGTCAACGATGTTACGTCACAATGACCTTTGATCCTGGTGAAAAATAGCCAACATGTCCGCACGCTCAACCTTCGTGAGCAAGGAAATGTGGACTTATAAATACACTATCGACATCACGCGATGTTTAAAAGTTAATAATAAAGTATAGTGTATATTTTTTGAATGCTGTAGATTTTGTGTACAGGTACCCTTTAACAATCCAGAGCAATGGAGAGTGTGGAAAAGAGGTGAAGAGGCATTTGCAGGCAGGTTGGAATGGTTAGAGAAAAGTGTCTGTGGTTCTTTCTACTGTTGTTCACAAATGCTGACCTCTGCCCTTAGTCTTGCCTCCACTATTCTTTCCCATAACTTCATCATATGGTTCATCAACTTTATCCCTCTGTAGCTGCCACAACTCTGCACATCTCCCTTGTTCTTAAAAATGGGCACCAGCACACTTCTCCTCCATTCCTCTGGCATCCTCTCACTCTCTAAGACCTTGTTGAATGTTCTTGTCAGGAAATCTACTGCTACCTCTCCTAGACACTTCCATACCTCCACCGGTATGTCATCAGGGCCAACTGCCTTTCCAGTCTTCATCCTCTTCAATGCCCTCCTCACTTCACCCTTACTAATCTTTGCTACTTCCTGGTCCTCAACAGTCACCTCTTCGACTCTTTTTTCTCTCTCATTTTCCTCATTCACCAGCTCTTCAAAGTACTCTTTCCATCTTCCCAGCAGACTTCTGTTATCACTCAATACATTTCCCTCTGTCCTTAATCACTCTAACTTGCTGCACATCCTTCCTATCTCTATTTCTCTGCTGTGACAACCTGTATAAATCATTTTCTCCCTCTTTACTTTCCAACCGAGCATACAAGTCATCATACGCCCGCTGTTTGGCCTTTGACACCGCTACCTTCGCCTTACGCTGTGTCTCCCTGTACTGCTGTTTACTCTCTTCGGTCCTCTCTATGTCCCACTTCTTCTTAGATAACCTCTTCTTTTGTACACACTCCTGCACTTCCTCATTCCACCACCAAGTCTCCTTATATCTTCTCCTTCCAGATAACACACCAAGTATTCTCCTACCTGTCTCCCTGATCACATTAGCTGTAGTTGTCCAGTCATCTAGAGGCACTTCCTGACCACCCAAAGCCATTTTCAACTCCTCCTTGAAGACAACACAACACTCCTCCTTTTTCAGCTTCCACCACTTTGTCTTCTGCTCTGCCTTTGCCTTCTTCACCTTCCTCACCTTCAGCTTCATCCTGCACACCACCATCCTATGCTGTTTGGCAACACTCTCACCCGCTACTACTTTGCAGTCACTGACTTCATTCAAATTACATCGTCTGCACAAGATGTAGTCTACCTGTTTGCTCCTACCTCCACTTTTATAAGTCACTCTATGCTCCTCTATCTTCTGAAAGAAAGTATTTACCACAGCCATTTCCATCCTTTTTGCAAAATCTACCAACATCTGTCCATCTGCGTTCCTGTCCTGGATACCAAACCTGCCCATTACTTCCTCGTCCCCTCTGTTTCCTGCACCAACATGTCCATTGAAGTCTACCCCAATGACTACTCTTTCATCTTTGGGGGTATTCTGCATCACTTTATCTAACTCACTCCAGAATCTCTCCTTCTCTTCTAGCTCACATCTTGCCTCTGCCTGTGGGGCATAAGCACTAACAACATTGAACATCACGCCTTCAATTTCTAACTTGAGACTCATCACTCTGTCTGACACTCTTTTCACTTCTAGAACATTCCTGACAAACCACTCCTTCAAGATGACTCCTACTCCATTTCTCTTCCTATTCACACCATGAAAAAACAGCTTAAACCCTGCTGCTACGCTTCTAGCCTTGCTACCTTTCCACCTGGTCTCCTGAACACACAGTATGTCCACCTTCCTCCCCTGCATCATGTCAGCCAGCTCTCTACCTTTTCCTGTCATAGTTCCAACATTCAAAGTTCCTATTTTCAGTCCTAGACTCATGCCTTTCCTCATCTCTCTCTGCCTACGGACATGCCTCCCACCTCTCCTTCTTCAACTTCTTCGACCAACAGTAGTCCAATTTCCACCAGCACCCTGTTGGTTAACAGTTGTTAAACCGGGTCTCGACCGATTCGGTATGAATTTCGTTGTTTTGACTCGCATATTTTATTTGGCATTGTTGTTACACCGGATGTCCTTCCTGACGCAACTGTCTGCATTTATCCCGGCTTGGGACTGGCGTGAGGGTGGACACTGGCTTCCCCCCCCCCCCCCCCCCCACGGCTGCATTAAATGCTTTTAATTAAATTTCAATTTTACATTCTCAGTTTTATTTTCAGTTCTGTTGTGTAATTAATTGTGTAATGAAAATGAATTGTGTAATTCATAGTTGGGCCAAACATAAAACACAATGTATAAATTGTCTCTAATAATACAGTATAGATACTTAATAATATTAGTAATCATTTAATGATATGTGGTTTGTTAGATATAACTGTCAATAATCACGTGATAAATATACGATATTAAAACGCAACAAGAAATGATGTTGTTAAAAAGTTGCACTCGTTAGTAGATATGTTTCATAGAAAGACTCCATGTGGGGTGGCATGCTGGTGTAATGTTCTGCGCTTCCACTTCACAGCAAGAAGATCCTGGTTTCAAGTCTGGGGCTCAGGGAAGGTGTTTCCCTGCAGTTTGAATGTTCTCCCTGTGCTTGCCTGGGTTTCCTCACCCGGTTAAAAGACTTGTACAGAAGGTGAATTGGCTGTTTCAAAGTGCCCATGTTTGTGTTGTGATGATCTCGTGCAGGTGCAGTTAACCCGCAGTTTACGCGTCACATGCGGCCCTTATGTTCATATCGAAGTTTGTGGTTTTTTTAATGTGCGTGTTCGCTTCGCTTGAGTTCAATATGGTATTACTGTCAAATGCTTATATGCATGAGATGAAAATACTGCAAAGATTCTAAGTATGGGCGAGATCATTTCAGTAAATTTCAGGTTGGCACAGCAGAAAAATGGAGATGAGATGGATGTGCAGCAAGTTAGAGTGATTAAGGACAGAGAGGCAAATGTATTGACTGATGACAGAAGTGTGCTGGGAAGATAGAAAGAGTACTTCGAATGTAAAGAGCTGTAAAGACCTGATGAATGAGAAAAATGAGAGAGAAAAAAGAGTAGAAGAGGTGACCGTTGAGGACCAGGAAGTAGCAAAGATTAGTGAGGGTGAAGTGAGAAGGGCATTGAAGAGGATGAAGAGTGGAAAGGCAGTTGGTCCTGATGACATACCGGTGGAGTTATGGAAGTGTCTAGGAGAGGTAGCAGTAGATTTTCTGACAAGAACATTCAACAAGGTCTTAGAGAGTGAGAGGATGTCGGAGGAATGGAGAAGTGTGATGTTGCCCATTTTTAAGAGCAAGGGAGACCTGCAGAGTTGTGGCAACAAACAGGGATAAAGTTGATGTGTCATACGATGAAGTTATGGGAAAGAATAGTGGAAGCTAGACTAATGGCAGAGGTCAGCATTTGTGAACATCAGTTTGGTTTCATGCCAAGGAAGAGCACCACAGATGCAATGTTTGCTTTGAGGATGTTAATAGAGAAGTACAGAGAAGGTCAGAAGGAGCTGCATTGTGCCTTTGTGGATCTGGAGAAAGCGTATAAGAGGGTGCCGAGAGAGAAACTGTGGTATTGCATGAGGAAGTCTGGAGTGGCAGAGAAGTATGTTAGAGTGGTGCAGGACATGTATGAGAGATGTAAGACAATGGTGAGGTGTGCTGTTGGTGTGACACAAGACTTTAAGGTGGAGGTAGGAGTGCATCAAGGGTCAGCTCTGAGCCCTTTCTTATTTGCTATGGTGATGGACAGGCTGACAGACGAGGTTAGACAAGAATCTGCATGGACTATGATGTTTGCAGATGACATTGTGATCTGTAATGAGAGCAGAGAACAAGTGCAGGAAAATCTAGAGGGGTGGAGGTATGCCCTGGAAAGGTGGGGAATGAAGCTCAGCCTCAGTAAGACAGAATACATGTATGTGAACGACAAGGACCCAAGAGGAACGCTGAGGTTACAGGGAGCAGAGATAAGGAAGGTGGAGGGTTTTAAGTACTTCGGCTCAACAATCCAGAGCAATGGAGAGTGTGGAAAAGAGGTGAAGAAGCGTGTGCAGGCAGGTTGGAATGGTTGGAGAAAAGTATCCGGTGTGATGCGTGATAGGAAGGTATCGGCAAGAATGAAAGGAAAAGTGTACAATACGGTGATGAGGCCAGCAATGTTGTATGGTTTAGAAACAGTGGCCCTGGGGAAAAGACAGGAGGCAGAGCTGGAGGTAGCAGAGATAAAAATGTTGAGGTTCTCTTTGGGAGTAACGAGGATGGATAGGATTAGGAATGAGCACATCAGAGGGACAGCACATGTAAGAGGTTTTGGAGACAAAGTCAGAGAGGCTAGATTGAGATGGTTTGGACATGTACAGAGGAGGGATAGTGAGTATATTGGTAGTAGGATGTTGAGGTTGGAACTCCCAGGCAGAAGGCCCAGAGGAAGACCAAAGAGACAATTCATGGATGTGGTGAAAGAGGACATGAAGGCAGTTGGTGTAAGAGAAGAAGCTGCAGAGGATAGGGTGAGATGGAGGGAGATGATTTGCTGTGGCGACCCCTGAAGAGAACAGCTGAAAGTAAAAGAAGAAGATTTAATTAAAAGCATTTTACATCCGACCGGATATCAACCGACTCTTAGTTTCAGGTTAAAAGGTAAACACCTCAGGAAAACTTACTCTCGTTTAAAACTTTATGACGAAAAATACTGATTACATATTAATTTATTGAATTTGATAATGTTTATCTTCTCTTCTTTCCGCTTTTTTTCCGTTCTCGATAGTCGCCACAGCGTATCATCTGATTTGCACATTTGATTTGGCATGGGTTTTTATGTCGGATGCTCTTCCTGTCACAACCCTTTTAGCAAGGGACAGAAACACGCTGACGACTTTGCAGCTCCTCTTTACGAAAGTCAGCAATGGTTGTTTTACATGAACCTCTCACCATAGACAGTGAGAGACATGGCTTGCCTTTGATAACCCAGTTAGCTGCACTGGGAGGACAATGACAACCTTGTTGGGACTCGAACACCCAACTTGAGGATCAGCGATCCTGCGCCCTAACCACTAGACCACCACTGCCCCTGCAATTTGATAATGTTTATATTGTTCTTAAAAACAATCAAAATAACAAACAGAAACCATAATAAACTGTATAGTTAGTTTAAACCAGAGATCACCAACACAGTGCCCGCGGGCGACAGGTCGCCCGTAAGGACCACGTGAGTTGCCCGCGAGCCAGTTCTAAAATTAGCTCAAATAACAGCAGGGGCTGTAGCGTTTGTGGCACAGCAAAAATTCGATAAGTGACCCCCAAAAAAGATGGCAGAAAAAAGAAAGAGAACCAATCATTTTCACAATGAATGGGAGGTACAGTTTTTTGTTAGCACTGTGAAAGAAGCCTGCGTTTGTCTCATTTGCGGGGCGATCGCAGTGATGGTGAAACGACACAATGTAGAGAGACATTTCACAACTTGCCATGCAAGCTACCATGCTAACTACCCACCGGACAGCGCACTACGAGCACAAAAAGCTTGTGATTTAAATTTAGCTCTGAGCAAACAGCAATCTTTTTTCATGAGACCAGTGAAAAGCTCCGAAAAAGCAACCGAAGCCTCATTAGGAGCTACGCAATTCTTGATTTCAGAAAAAGAAGGCATTTTCAGATGGGGCTGTTGTCAAAGAAGCGATGATGATTGTTAAAACTATGTTCGAAGATGAGAAGTACGAAACCGATGTAGTCTCCACTCTCTCTGATGTTCAACTGGGTGCGTCTACAATGGTAAGAAGAGTGTCGTCGATGTCCGCAAACTTGGCTGATCAGCTGTACCGTGATCTGTCAAGGTGCAGGTGGTTCAGTATTCAGTGTGATGAGTCGGTGGACAGTAGCAGTACAGCGCAGCTGATGGTATTCATAAGGATGTTCTTTGATGATTTCTCCACAAACGAGGAACTTTTGGCAATACTACCCTTAAAGACAACTACCAGGGTGAGTTGACATCTACAACGCGGTAAAGGAGTTTTTGGCGGAGAAAAAGGTGCCGCTGGAAAAGCTGGTATCAGTGATTACGGATGGGGCTCCTGCTATGATCAGCTGGCACACAGGATTCATTGCTCACTGTAAAGGTGACCCAGAGTTCCCAAACTTTCTGCATTACCACTGCATCATCCACCAGCAGTCCTTATGTGCAAAAGTGATCGACTTTGAACACGTGGTGATGCCCGTTGAAAAGATCATAAACAGCATCCGTTCCAAAGCTAAACAGCACAGATCATACCAAGGTACTATTGGGAGGAGCCGTCAGCTGAATATGGTGACTTGCTACTACACACAGAAATCTGATGGCTCAGCAGTGGGCAGATTCTGCATGGTTTTTTTGTCACTTTTGGGTGAAATCAAAGAGTTCATGCAATCCAGAGGGGAAGACACCTCGCTGCTGGAGGACACTGACTGGACCCTTGACCTTGCATTTTTAATGGACATTACTGAGAAACTGAACAGTTTGAATTGTGAGTTGCGATGCAAGACTGTTGCAGACATGATAAGTGATTTAAACACATTTAAAGCCAAGATGAACATTTTCTCTATGCATTTAATGAGAAAAAAGGTGCTGCACTTTCTCTCGGTGCAGATGGTGCTCAAAGACAATACTTCTGTGTCTGAGGCTTTTGACAGAGTTGCAGAAAAATACTCTCCGGTCATAGACTCATTGAGAACAAGAATTTGAGAACAGGTTTTGTGACCTGGGTCAGCTTGAGCCATGCGTGTCATTCATTTCTAATCCTTTCATGAACGTGGACATATCAGGTACTGCTGAGCAGTTAAGTGCAACGTTCAGCCTTAATGTTGGACAGATGGAGCTTGAAATTGTAACATTGCAAAATGACCTCCACCTCAAAGCCTATCAGGGTGCACCAAACTTTTGGGGCATTGTTGACACAGAAAGGTACAACAGTGTAAACACAGCAGCTTTGAAGGTTGCAAGCCTGTTTGGTTCAACCTATCTTTGTGAATCAGCCTTTTCTGACATGCACTTCATCAAGAACAAACACAGAACACGCCTCATCCATGCACATCTGCAAGACTCACTCAGAGTTACAATGTCAAGTTACACACCAGAGTACAACACACTGGTGGAGAGCATCCACTGCCAGGCTTCCCACTAACTGACAAAGAAACAGATGCCAGATTTTGTGCCCAGTTAAAAATGTGTCATTCATGATTTGATAAGCGTTTGTAAAATGTAACATTGTTAATTAAAAATAACTGTCAAGTGTATTTTTTTTCTTAAGCTTGTACAGGGTGTTTGTTAAAAATGTTAAAAATTCTGCAGTGATACATTGTGATTTCCTTGGACTGTTGTAGAAGTGACAATTTAAAAATGTTCAATTTAAAAAACACTGGAACTGTGAATAAGTGTTGCATATTTATATTAATTTATTTCCTATCTTGCTGCCATTTTTTTTTTGAGAAATCATTAACGTGACCAGTGTCGTCACATAACTAAATATCATTATTTATTAATAATAACATAATTAAAGCTAAATTGAGCAAATTAGCTATTTCAGAAGTGTGTATCGGGGCAGTGGTGGTCTAGTGGTATAAGGTGCCGGATCGCTGATCCAAAGGTTGGGGGTTCGAGTCCCACTCTCCACAAGGTTGTCACTGTCCCGCCCCAGTGCAGCTAACTGGGTTATCAAAGGCCGGCCATGTCTCTCACTGTCTATGGTGTGAGGCATGTAAAAGAAAAATTGCTGACTTTCGACAAGAGTCGGCTGCAAAGCCGTCAGTGTGTTTCTGCCCTGCGATGGCTTGGCGAGCTGTCCAGGGTGTACTCTGCCCTCGCCCTGAGTTGGCTGGGATGGGCACCAGCCTCCTCGTGACCCTAATTAGGATGAAGCGGTTACAGAAAATGAACTGATGAGAAGTGTGTATCACACTGGGAGCCCTTTGCCTTGATCAGCACCCAGGAAGTAGCCCTCGGTTTCAAAATGGTTGGTGATCCCTCGTTTAAACCGTCTTCAGGTGTTTTGTTGTTTACCAACATACACGGAGTATTTACACGAATTTCAAATTTCAAATTACTTGAACCACATTGAGGTAAATGTCGTCTGTACTATCAGCTACTATAGTGTTAAAACAGTCTATCAGCTAAATTGTCACAGATCCACTGATCGAATGAAATGTAATTTATGACTGAATAAGCAGCAACATGTCAATTTTACAACTATGTAAATCATATGCGCAGCTTTTCGATAATAGCGGTAATCAGAGAGACGCTCAGAGCAGCTGTTTCACAGCACGACTTTCCCACCGGTTCTTCATCACGGTAAGGACGTGCATTCCTCCAGCGCGTGCGATCCGGATTCATCCAGTTTGTAATATACATACTCATTTACTACGATTATAGAACACTGCCAGTAATGTCGCATTTCTGTGCAAAAGCTTTCAAACTAGTTATACTTGTGGCAGTTAAGGTTATTATTTGATGCTTTATTTTTTAAAGGATATAAAATTGAATTAAAAAAACTCCTAAAAAATAAACGATTAAAGACGTAACCAGGAGACGTTAGTTTATCTAAAATGGCGGATGAGGGGATCTGGAGTGACAGACGCTGACGGTTTTGGATTAGCACATAAATCCCAAATACAACGTTTAAAATCAATTCAATCGATCAATATCCTTTAATGTGCACATTAATCAGTGATTACCACCTAACACACACACACACACACACACACACACCAGTCATTTATCTACTCAAGGTCCAGGAGTGTGAAGAAAGCAGTGAGGTTTTATTTAATTTGTAAACTCAAGCTAACTGTCGGATTTGATATCCGGTATTTTAGTGAAGACATTCTGAGGTAAGACTGTTTAAATTAATTTTGAAGTTTGTTTTATGTTTTCTTTTTTGTTATGTTACTTAAAAACCAGTAGAAATATCGCACTGTGAGGTAAAAAGTGGAAGGACTCCGTTTAACGGATGTCATTGACAATCGGAATATCGATATATCGCATATATAATTCCATCGATCGATAATCGATACCAAAAAAGGGATATCAATACTTCTAATGCTACGTTATAGCATTCCTGTGTTCATTACAGCTTCTTCTTCTTTCGGCTGTTCCCTTCAGGGATCCCCTCATTCATCAGCTCTTCAAAGTACTCTTTCCATCTTCCCAGCACACTTCTGTCATCAGTCAATACATTTCTCTGTCTTCCTTTCGGCTTTTTCCCTTTTACTTGGGAGTCGCCACAGCAAATCATCTGATTCGCACATTTTCATTTGGCAGAGGTTTTTACGTCAGATGCCCTTCCTGTCACAAATGCAGCCATGAGGTGGGGAGGGGCACTAACCAGTGTCTCTCCCCCTCATGCCGGTCCCAAGCCCGGAGAAATGCAGAGGGTTGTGTCAGGAAGGGCATCCGACGTAAAACCAATGCCAAACATTTATGATGCAAATCAGAAGTATTACCCCCATACCGGATCGGTCGAGGCCCGGGTTAACAACGACCGCCATCAGTGCTGTCAATCAACAGGGTGCTGATGGAAATTGGACTACTGTTGATCGAAGACGTCGAAGAAGGAGAGGTGGCAGGCGTGTCTGTAGGCAGAGAGAGAAGAGGAAAGGCATGAGTCTAGGACTGAGAGTGGGGACTTTGAATGTTGGAACTATGCAAAGAAAAGGTAGAGAGCTGGCTGACATGATGCAGAGGAGGAAGGTGGACATACTGTGTGTTCAGGAGACCAGGTGGAAAGGTAGCAAAGCTAAAAGCTTAGGAGCAGGGTTTAAGCTGTTTTATCATGGTGTGGATGGGAAGAGAAATGGAGTAGGAGTAATCTTGAAGGAGGAGTTTGTCAGGAATGTTCTAAAAGTGAAAAGAGTGTCAGACAGAGTGATAAGTCTCAAGTTTGAAATTGAAGGTGTAATGCTCAATGTTATTAGTGCTTATGCCCCACAGGCAGGATGTGAGCTAGAAGAGAAGGAGAGATTCTGGAGTGACTTAGATGAAGTGATGCAGAGTACCCCCAGAGGTGAAAGAGTGGTCATTGGGGCAGACTTCAATGGACATGTTGGTGCAGGCAACAGAGGGGACGAGGAAGTGATGGGCAGGTTTGGTATCCAGGACAGGAACGCAGAAGGACAGATGTTGATAGATTTTACAAAAAGGATGGAAATGGCTGTGGTGAATACTTTCTTCCAGAAGAAACAGGAGCATAGGGTGACTTATAAAAGCGGAGGTAGGAGCACACAGGTAGACTACATCTTGTGTAGGCGATGTAATTTGAAGAAGGTCATTGACCTCGAGGAAGACCAAAGAAGAGATTTATGGATGTGGTGAAGGAAGACATGAAGGTCGTTGGAGTCAGAAAAGAAGATGCGGAGGACAGGGTGAGGTGGAGGCGGATGATTTGCTGTGGCGACCCCTGAAGGGAGCAGCCGAAAGTAAAAGAAGAAGAATGCCCTTCCTGTCACAACCCTTTTAGCAAGGGACAGAAACACGCTGACGACATTGCAGCCTACTCTTTACGAAAGTCAGCAATGGTTCTTTTACATGCCTCTCACCATAGACAGTGAGAGACATGGCCCGCCTTTGATAACCCAGTTAGCCGCACTGGGGGAGTCAATACATTTCCCTCTCTGTCCTTAATCACTCTAACTTGCTGCACGTCCTTCCCATCTCTATTTCTCTGCTGTGCTAACCTGTATAAATCATTTTCTCCCTCCTGATCCTGGTGAAAAATAGCCAACATGTCCGCACGCTCAACCTTCGTGAGCAAGGAAATGTGGACTTATAAATACACTATCGACATCACGCGATGTTTAAAAGTTAATAATAAAGTATAGTGTATATTTTTTGAATGCTGTAGATTTTGTGTACAGGTACCCTTTAACAATCCAGAGCAATGGAGAGTGTGGAAAAGAGGTGAAGAGGCATTTGCAGGCAGGTTGGAATGGTTAGAGAAAAGTGTCTGTGGTTCTTTCTGCTGTTGTTCACAAATGCTAACCTCTGTCCTTAGTCTAGCTTCCACTCTTCTTTCCCATAACTTCATCGTATGGCTCATCAACTTTATCCCTCTGTAGTTGCCACAACTCTGCACATCTCCCTTGTTCTTAAAAATGGGCACCAGCACACTTCTCCTCCATTCCTCTGGCATCCTCTCACTCTCTAAGACCTTGTTGAATGTTCTTGAAAATCTACTGCTACCTCACCTAGACACTTCCATACCTCCACAGGTATATCATCAGGACCAACTGCTTTTCCATTCTTCATCCTCTTCAATGCCCTTCTCACTTCACCCTTATTGATCTTTGCTCCTCCTACATCCTGCTCCTCAATGGTCACCTCTTCTACTCTTTTTTTTTTCTCTCTCATTTTCCTCATTCATCAGCTCTTCAAAGTACTCTTTCCATCTTCCCAGCACACTTCTGTCATCAGTCAATACATTTCCCTTTCTGTCCTTTATCAATCTAACTTGCTGCACGTCCTTCCCATCTCTATTTCTGTGCTGTGCCAACCTGTATAGATCATTTTCTCCCTCTTTACTTTCCAACCGAGCATACAAGTCATCATACGCCCTCTGTTTGGCCTTTGACACTGCTACCTTCGCCTTACGCTGTGTCTCCCTGTACTCCTGTTTACTCTCTTCGGTCCTTTCTTTGTTCCACTTCTTCTTAGCTAATCTCTTCTTTTGTACACACTCCTGCACTTCCTCATTCCACCACCAAGTCTCCTTATCTACTTTCCTTCCAGAGGACTCTCCTACCTGTGTCCCTGATCACATTTGCTGTGGTTGTCCAGTCATCTGGAAGCACTTCCTGACTACCCAAAGCCTGTTTCAACTCCTCCTTGAAGACAACACGACACACTTCCTTTTTCAGCTTCCACCACTTTGTCTTCTGCTCTGCCTTTGCCTTTTTCACCTTTCTCACCATCAGCATCATCCTGCACACCACCATCCTATGCTGTTTTGCAACACACTCACCCACTACTACTTTTCAGTCGCTGACCTTCTTCAAATTACATCTCCTACACAAGATGTAGTCTACCTGTGTGCTCTTACCTCCGCTTTCATAAGTCACCCTATGCTCCTGTTCCTTCTTGAAGAAGGTATTCACCACAGCCATTTCCATCCTTTTTGTAAAATCTACCAACATTTGTCCTTTTGTGTTCCTGTCCTGGATACCAAACCTACCCATCACTTCCTCGTCCCCTCTGTTTCCTGCACCAACATGTCCATTGAAGTCTGCCCCAATGACCAATTTCACTGCTCAGGGTACTCTGCATCACTTCATCTAAGTCACTCCAGAATCTCTCCTTCTCTTCTAGCTCACATCCTGCCTGTGGGGCATAAGCACTAACAACATTGACCATCACGCCTTCAATTTCTAACTTGAGACTCATCACTCTGTCTGACACTCTTTTCACTTCTAGAACATTCCTGACAAACTCCTCCTTCAAGATGACTCCTACTCCATTTCTCTTTCCATCCACACCATTATAAAACAGCTTAAACCCTGCTCCTAAGCTTTTAGCTTTGCTACCTTTCCACCTGGTCTCCTGAACGCACAGTATGTCCACCTTCCTCCTCTGCATCATGTCAACCAGTTCTCTGCCTTTTCCTTACATAGTTCCAACATTCAAAGTCCCTACTCACAGTCCTAGGCTCACGCATTTACTCTTCTCTCTCTGCCTACGGACACGCCTCCCACCTCTCCTTCTTCGACCAACAGTAGTCCAATTTCCATCAGCACCCTGTTGGTTGACAGCATTGATGGCAGTCGTTGTTAACCCGGGCCTCGACCTATCCGGTATGAATTTTGTTTTGACCATTTGCATTTTTATTGTGGCAGAAGTTTTACGCCGGATGCCCTTCCTGTTGCAACTCTGCATTTATCCGGGCTTGAGACCGGCGTAAGGGGGAGAGACACTGGTTAGTGCCCCCCCCGCCTCATGCATTTCCTGTGTTCATTACAGCGTTTGTAGTAAATGCCATTTTTCAATGACACCCCGAGTAAATTGTACGTCCTGCCTCTCTGTATGGTAAATGGTACGTTCCTGCTTCTTGTGTGCCGTCAGAGCGCGTGTTCTCAACAACATGGAACATTTTGAACAAGAGACACTTATCACCGGATAATGCAGATATAGCTTCAAACTCCAATTTTATCGGATTATAACAACAGCCACACACTGCGCGTGTTGTTTGAGTAAAGAGATAAATTTCCCTCGTTTTGATCGGCTAATTTCCACGAAGCCAAGCACAGCTGCAAAGCAAACACTAAAGGACAGACATAGAAAAACTTCAACCCGCAGACCAGCTGATTGCCAAAACTTGGGACGCGCTTCCTGTCACATAAACACTGCAGGGTGTGAGTCCAATAAAATTGGAGCTTCAAGGTATTGGACCCGCCCACACAGAAAGGATTGGCTCTCAGCTTTGACACAGTGACTGTGGCATTGAAAGTAGATGAATAAATTTGCTCTAAGCAGTTAGAAAGTGAAGCTGCATCATCTCCTGTTTGGCCTTTTAAGATGCTGCCGCTGTCGGCAGCACAAACAAACGTCGTACCCAACACTCGCACTGCACTGCCATGAATCATGCTTCACCACTTTTGCGGTTGTAAAGTCGATCAGACGAAACTCGCATAGGTCGTAAGTCGACGACTCACTGTACTCAATGCATTATACAAACTACTGTAATATATCTTAGTCTGTTCTATTTAATGCATTTATGGATCAGTACAGCAATTTTCCAATGTATCTATGCAGCGTAAAATTTTTATCAATATATTGATACCAATAATAAGTTTTAACTGACAACCCTAGCAAACTCCCATGCCCCCTCCAAAATCCTGTGGCGCGTATAGTTAGTCCAGAGTGGTACGGCCAGGACGAAAACCACATTGTTCCTCCTGGGTCCGAGGTTTGACTATCGGTCGGCTCCTCCTAACCAGTACCCTTGCATAGACTTTCCCGGGTAGGCTGAGGAGTGTGATTCCCCGATAAGTGGAACACACCCTCCGGTCCACCTTCTCAAGAATCGTGACCACCACCCCGGTTTGACAATCCAGAGGTACTGCCCGCGAAGACCACGTGATGTAGAACAGTCTTTTGATTTATATGTCTCTGCAACATCATCCAGAGAACTGAGATTCATGGCGGATCTCATCCAACCCCGGAGCTCGACCACCGAGGAGCTTTTTGACTACCTCAGTGACCTCCACTCCAGTGATGGGCAGACCGTTGCCCAAACCCCCAGGGTCTTGCTCCTCCACGGAGGGCGTGTTGGTGGGATTGAGGAGGTCATCAAAGTATTCCCTCCACCTGCCGACAACATCCCCAGTTTCGGTGAGCAGCTCCCCACCGCCACCATAAACAGTGTTTGTGGAGAACATGGCCCATTCGGATTCCATGTCACCCACCTCCTCTGGGATGTGGTTGTAGCTCTGCCAGAGGTAGAAGTCAAAGGCCTCTCAGACAGGAGACTCCGCCAAATGTTCCTAGCAGACCCTAATTACACGCTTGACCTACTAGATCTGGAAGGCAGCCTCCCCCGTCATCGAAGGCAGCTCACCATCAGGTGGTGATCGGTAGATAGCTCAGCTCACCTCTTCACCCGAGTGTCCAGAACATGTGGCCGCATGACATGACCACAAAGTCGATCATTGATCTGCGACCTAGGGTGCCCTGGTGCTAAGTGCACTTACGGGCACCCTTATGTTCGAACATGGTGTTTGTGATAGACAAACTGTGACGAGCACAGAAGTCCAACAACGAAACACCATTCGGGTTCAGACTGGAGAGGTCGTACCTACTGATCACACCCTTCCAGGTCACACTATGTTGCCCACATGGGCGTTGAAGTCTCCCAAGACAACGAATGAGTCTCCTGAGGGAGCGTTCTCCAACACACCCCCTAAAGAGTCCACAAAGGGTGAGTACTCTGAACTATCAGTTGGTGCATGTCTGTCTTCCTTTCGGCTTTTTCCCTTTTACTCAGGAATCGCCACAGCGAATCATCTGATTTGCATGTTTTTGATTTGGCAGAGGTTTTTATGTCGGATGCCCTTCCTGTCACAACCCTTTTAGCAAGGGACAGAAACACGCTGATGGCTTTGCAGCCTCCTCTTTATGAAAGTCAGCAATGGTTCTTTTACATTTCCTCTCACCATAGACAGTGAGAGACATGGCCCGCCTTTGATAACCCAGTTAGCTGTACTGGGGGGGACAGTGACAACCTTGTGGAGAGTGGGACTCGAACCCCCAACCTTTGGATCAGCGATCCAGCGCCCTATACCACTAGCACAAATAGGTCAGGACCCATTCCCCCACCCGAAGGTGGAGGGAAGCTACCTTTTCATCGACCGAGAAAAACCCCAGCGTTTTGGCACCGAGACGGAGGGGGGCGACAAGGATGCCCACACCGGCTCACCGCCTCTCCCCATGAGCAATCCAGAATGGAATAAGGTCCAGCCTCTCCTGAGATGGGTGGTTCCAGAGCCCAAGCTATGCGTTGAGGTGAGCCTGACTATATAGTCGGTATCGCTCCACCTCAGCTCAGGTTCCCTCCCTGCCAGAGAGGTGACATTCCATGTCCCAAGAGCCAGAGTTAGTAACCGAGGATTGGTCTGACCGAACCCATACCTTCGGCTGCCACCCAACTCCCATCGCACCTGGTCCCTCCCACAGGTGGTAGGTTCTTGGGAGGGCGGACCCATGTTTCCTTTTTGGGCTGGGCCTGGCCGGGCTCCATGGGCAAAAGCCCGACCACCAAGCGCTCGCCTTCGAGCGCCTCACCCAGGACCTGTTTGCCTTGGCTGACCCTACTAGGGGCATTATGCCTCCGACAACATAGCTCCTGGGATCATTAAGTCGTGCAAACCCCTCCACCACGATAAGGTGGCGATTCAGGGAGGGGGATCCAATTTCATTTTTATTTAATAACCTGGAATTGAGTAGAAAGGTTAATCTGGGTTTTGAGGAACACACACCACATGGCTCTTACGATCGTATTTCTGGATCATAGCTGCAGTAAGTTACACACAGTACATGTCTCAACATCACCATTCAAACAGCCTTTATTTCATGTTTTCAGAGGAGTTGTCCTGAAAGATATGGCTCGGGAAGTTCACGATGTGAATGATGGGTCTGGAACACTGCCTGAATGAACATCAGGACCATCATTTCCTTTTAGAGGTAAGTCCCTAACACTCTGGGCACCACACAGTGACATCAACAATTCATCAAATTATGAATTGGGAAAGAGGAAGATATTTACTGTACACAATATTCAGTTTCTGCAATGGTCTGGTGAGCTGTTCAGGGTGTACCCTGCCCTTACCCGGAGTCAGCTGAAATGGGCGCCAGCCTCCACGCCACACTTGTTCTTTTCGGCTGTTCCTTTCAGGGGTCGCCACAGCAAATGATCTGCCTCCATCTCACCCTATCCTCTCTATCTTCTACTCTTACTCCAACTACCTTCTTGTCCTCCTTCACCACGTCCATAAATCTTCTATTTGGTCTTCCTCTGGGCCTTCTGCCTGGTAGTTCCAACCTCCGCATCCTACTACCAATATATTCACTATCCCTCCTCTGTACATGTTCAAACCATCTCAATCTCGCCTCTCCGACTTTGTCTCCAAAACGTCTTACATGTGCTGTCCCTCTGATGTACTCATTCCTGATCCTATCCATCCTCGTTAGTCCCAAAGAGAACCTCAACATTTTTCATCTTTACTACCTCCAACAAGCCTCCTGTCTTTTCCCCAGGGCCACTGTTTCTAAACCATACAACATTGCTGGCCTCAAAACCGTCTTGTACATTTTTCGTTTCATTCTTGCCGATACCTTCCTATCGCACATCACACCGCATACTTTTCTCCAACCATTCCAACCTGCCTGCACACGCTGCTTCACCTCTTTTGCACACTCTCCATTGCTCTGGATTGTTGAGCCTAAGTACTTAAAATCCTCCACCTTCATTATCTCTGCTCCCTGTAACCTCACCGTTCCTCTTGGGTCTTTCTCGTTCACACATGTATTCTGTTTTACTGAGGCTAACCTTCATTTCCCACCTTTCCAGGGCAAACCTCCAGCCCTCTAGATTTTCCTGCACTTGTTCTCTGCCCTCACCCCTTCTACTCTTTTTTCCTCTCTCATTTTTCTCATTCATCAGCTCTTCAAAGTACTCTTTCCATCTTCCCAGCACACTTCTGTCATCAGTCAATACATTTCCCACTCTGTCCTTAATTACTCTAACTTGCTGCACGTCCTTCCCATTTCTATTTCCCTGCTGTGCCAACCTGTATAAATCATTTTCTTCCTCCTTACTGTCCAACCTATCGTACAAGTCATCATACGCCCTCTGTTTGGCTTACTTGATACTTTCTACTTTCGCCGTACACGGTGTCTCCCTGTACTCCTGTTTACTCTTTGGTCCTCTCAATGTCCCACTTCTTCTTTGCTAACCTTTTCCTTTGTATACACTCCTGAGACACAGCTGTCTACCTTTTCCTGCCACAGTTCCAACATTCAAAGTCCCTACTTTCAGTCCGAGACTCGTGCTTTTCCTCTTCTCTCTGCCTACGGACACGTCTCCCGCCTCTCCTTCTTCGACCAACAGTAGTCCAATTTCCAACAGCACTGATGGCGGTCGTTGTTAACCCGGGCCTCGACCGATCCGGTATGAGATTTGTCTTTTCGGTTTGCATTTTGTTGTTTGGCAAAAGTTTTACGCCGGATGCCCTTCCTGTCGCAACCCTCTGCATTTCTCCGGTCTTGTGGCCGGAATAAGGGGGGGGGGACACTGGTTAGTGTCCCCCCCCCCACCTCATGGTTGCATTTAAATAGAACCCCTACTGCCGAAATCCCCGCGTTACGAAAAGGCTCTGGAATGGATTGATTTCATAGGTAGGGGTCTGACTGTATTTGGTTTTTCATAATTTAGCATTAATATTAAGCAGTGTTTTGAAGACGTCGAAGAAGGACAGGCGGGAGGCGTGTCCGTAGGCAGAGAGAGAAGAGGAAATGCGTGAGCCAAGGACTGAGAGTAGGGACTTTGAATGTTGGAACTACGCAAGGAAAAGATAGGGAGCTGGCTGACATGATGCAGAGGAGGAAGGTGGACATACTGTGTGTTCAGGAGACCAGGTGGAAAGGTAGCAAGGGTAGAAGCTTAGGAGCAGGGTTTAAACTGTTTTATAATGGTGTGGATGGGAAGAGAAATGGAGTAGGAGTCATCTTGAAGGAGTGGTTTGTCAGGAATGTTCTAGAAGTGAAAAGAGTGTCAGACAGAGTGATGAGTCTCAAGTTAGAAATTGAAGGCATGATGTTCAATGTTAGTGCTTATGCCCCACAGGCAGGATGTAAGCTAGAAGAGAAGGAGAGATTCTGGAGTGACTTAGATGAAGTGATGCAGAGTACCCCCAGAGGTGAAAGAGTGGTTATTGGAGCAGACCTCAATGGACATGTTGGTGCAGGCAACAGAGGGGACGAGGAAGTGATGGGCAGGTTTGGTATCCAGGACAGGAACACAGAAGGACAGATGTTGATCGATTTTGTAAAAAGGATGGAAATGGCTGTGGTGAATACTTTCTTCAAGAAGAAACAGAAGCATAGGGTGACTTGTAAAAGCGGAGGTAAGAGCACACAGGTAGACTACATCTTGTGTAAGCAATGTAATTTGAAGGAAGTCAGTGACTGCAAAGTAGTAGGGGGTGAGAGTGTTGCCAAACAGCATAGGATGGTGGTGTGCAGGATGACACTGATGGTGAGAAAGGTGAAAAAGGCAAAGGCAGAGCAGAAGACAAATTGGTGGAAGCTGAAAAAGGAAGAGTGTCGTGTTGTCTTCAAGGAGGAGTTGAAACAGGCTTTGGGTAGTCAGGAAGTGCTTCCAGAGGACTGGACAACCACAGCAAATGTGATCAGGGAGACCGGTAGGAGAGTACTTGGTGTGTCCTCTGGAAGGAAAGTAGAAAAGGAAACTTGGTGGTGGAATGAGGAAGTGCAGGAGTGTGTACCAAAGAAGAGGTTAGCCAAGAAGAAGTGGGACATTGAGAGGACCGAAGAGAGTAAACGGGAGTACAGGGAGACACAGCGTAAGGCGAGGGTAGCAGTGTCAAAGGCCAAACAGAGGGCGTATGATGACTTGTTTGATAGGTTGAACAGTAAGGAGGGAGAAAATGATTTATACAGGTTAGCACAGCAGAGAAATAGAGATGGGAAAGACGTGCAGCAAGTTAGAGTGATAAAGGACAGAGAGGGAAATGTATTGACTGATGACAGAAGTGTGCTGGGAAGATGGAAAGAGTACTTTGAAGAGCTGATGAATGAGGAAAATGAGAGAAAAAAGAGTAGAAGGGGTGACCGTTGAGGAGCAGGAAGTTTAGTAAGGGAGAAGTGAGGAGGGCATTGAAGAGGATGAAGAGTGGAAAGGCAGTTGGCCCTGATGACATACCAGTTGAGGTTTGGAAGTGTCTCGGGGAGGTAGCAGTAGATTTTCTGACAAGAATATTCAACAAGGTCTTAGAAAGTGAGCAGATGCCAGAGGAATGGAGGAGAAGTGTGCTGGTGCCCATTTTTAAGAACAAGGGAGATGTACAGACTTGTGGCAACTACAGAGGGATAAAGTTGATGAGCCATACAATGAAGCTATGGGAAAGAATAGTGGAAGCACGACTAAGGGCAGAGGTCAGCATTTGTGAACAACAGTTTGGTTTCATGCCGATAAAGAGCACCACAGATGCAGTGTTTGCTTTGAGGATGTTAATAGAGAAGTACAGAGAAGGTCAGAAGGCGCTGCATTGTGCCTTTGTGGATCTGGAGAAAGCATATGACAGGGTGCTGAGAGAAGAACTGTGGTATTGTATGAGGAAGTCTGGAATGACAGAGAAGTATGTTAGAGTGGTGCAGGACATGTATGAGAGATGTAAGACAGTGGTGAGGTGTGCTGTCGGTGTGAAAGAAGAGTTCAAGGTGGAGGTGGGACTGCATCAAGGGTCAGCACTCAGCCCCTTCTTGTTTGCTATGGTGATGGACAGGCTGACAGACGAGGTTAGACGAATCTCCATGGACTATGATGTTTACAGATGACATCGTGATCTGTAGTGAGAGCAGAGACCAAGTGGAGGAAAATCTAGAGCGGTGGAGGTATGCCCTGGAAAGGAGGGGATTGAAGGTTAGTCTTAGTAAGACGGAATACATGTGTGTGAACGACAAGGACCCAAGAGGAACTTTGAGGTTACAGGGGGCAGAGATAAAGAAGGTGGAGGATTTTAAGTACTTAGGCTCAACAATCCAGAGCAATGGCGAGTGTGGAAAAGAGGTGAAGAAGCGTGTGCAGGCAGGTTGGAATGGATGGAGAAAAGTGTCCGGTGTGATGTGTGATAGGAGAGTATCGGCAAGAATGAAGGGAAAAGTGTACAAGACGGTGATGAGGCCAGCAATGTTGTATGGTTTAGAGACAGTGGCCCTGGGGAAAAGACAGGAGTCGGAGTTGGAGGTAGCAGAGATGAAAATGTTGAGGTTCTCTTTGGGAGTAACCAGGATGGATAGGATCAGAAATGAGTACATCAGAGGGACAGCACATGTTAGATGTTTTGGAGACAAAGTCAGAGAGGCTAGATTGAGATGGTTTGGACATGTACAGAGGAGGGATAGTGAGTATATTGGTCGTAGGATGCTGAGGTTGGAACTACCAGGCCTAGAGGAAGACCAAAGAGAAGATTTATGGATGCGGTGAAGGCGGACATGAAGGTCGTTGGAGTAAGAGTAGAAGATGCAGAGGATAGGGAGAGATGGAGGCAGATGATTTGCGTTGGCGACCCCTGAAGGGAACAGCCGAAAGGAAAATATCATTCAGCAGTGTTTCTGTCCTCGGCCGGAGTTAGCTGGGATGGAAGTCTCCCTGCGACCCTAATTGGGATTAAGCAGTGTGAACTGTGGTATTGCATGAGGAAGTCTGGAGTGGCAGAGAAGTATGTTAGAGTGGTGCAGGACATGTATGAGAGATGTAAGACAGTGGTGAGGTGTGCTGTCGGTGTGACCGACGAATTCAAGGTGGAGGTGGGACTGCATCAAGGGTCAGCTCTGAGCCCCTTCTTGTTTGCTATGGTGATGGACAGGCTGACAGACGAGGTGAGACAAGAATCTCCATGGACTATGATGTTTGCAGATGACATCGTGATCTGTAGTGAGAGCAGAGAACAAGTGCAGGAAAATCTAGAGAGGTGGAGGTATGCCCTGGAAAGGAGAGGAATGAAGGTTAGCCTCAGAAAATCAGAATACATGTGTGTGAATGAGAAGGACCCAGGAGGAACGGTGATGTTACAGGGAGCAGAGATAACGAAGGTGGAGGATTTTAAGTACTTAGGCTCAACAATCCAGAGCAATGGAGAGTGTGGAAAAGAGGTGAAGAAGCGTGTGCAGGCAGGCTGGAATGGTTGGATAAAAGTATCCGGAGTGATGTGCGATAGGAGAGTGTCAGCAAGAATGAAGGGAAAAGTGTACAAGATGGTGGTGAGGCCAGCGATGTTGTATGGCTTAGAAACAGTGGCGCTGAGGAAAAGGCAGGAGGCAGAGCTGGAGGTAGCGGAGGTGAAAATGTTGAGGTTCTCCCTGGGAGTAACGAGGATGGATAGGATCAGAAATGAGTATATCAGAGGGACAGCCCACGTAAGATGTTTTGGAGACAAAGTCAGAGAGGCTAGATTGAGATGGTTTGGACATGTACAGAGGAGGGATAGTGAGTATATTGGCAGTAGGATGCTGAGGTTGGAACTACCAGGCAGAAGGCCTCGAGGAAGACCGAAGAAGAGATTTATGGATGTGGTGAAGGAAGACATGAAGGTTGTTGGAGTCAGAAAAGAAGATGCGGAGGACAGGGTGAGGTGGAGGCGGATGATTTGCTGTGGCGACCCCTGAAGGGAGCAGCCGAAAGTAAAAGAAGAAGAAGAAGAAGGTGTTTGAAACAGACCGTAATGTATTTGTCAAGGTTTGAATTTTTAAATGTCAACTTTGAAAGTTTTTGACTTTTCATTGAAAGCTGAAGTTATACTGTTGACTTTGAGTTTTGGAACATTGTTGGAAATGATCAGCGCTTAATCCATTTTGACGTTAAAGTTTTTCTCAGTGAAGTTACAGTATGGAAGTACAGTAGGCCCTTGACTCATCGCGGTTTTGCACTCGCGCCCCTGCATATTTGTGGATTGCCGGGTAATGGTCACGTGATTCCAATTCAGCCAATGGCTGTTCTCCCTCCTGCTGATTGGTTGCGATTATGTATATGCCCCCCACCCCCCCCTTTTTTTTTCTTTGAAGCGGAGTAATCATCTGAACTGATGTAAAGCATTGTAGTACAGTCGAGCCTTGAGTTTTCACGGTTTTGCGCTCACTGCTTGAGTATTCTTATTTTATTTACTGTGGTGTAGCATGTTTCTCGTTTTGTTTATCGAATTTACATTTCTTGTCCTTTTTGTTATGGTCTGTGTTTTGGGGACTTTGATTTTGGCACTGTACTAACTAGCGGTTTACTTTTAGTTTCGGCTGAGGGGCATGGCTGAGCTGCTCGGTAGCACACACCTGAATTCACTATTCTCATTTACTCCCAAAAAACAAAAGCGCACTCACCTCTGCACCAGCGGATTAACTCGCATCACATCACCGCTTCTTTGGTTTGAAACGCTCTCTAACTTTCTCACTCGAAAATTCTGTTTTGTACTCCCTCCGGCTGAGGGGCGTGGCTGAGCTGCTCGTACTTAATACAGTATGCCCTTGACTATTTGCGGGTTTGCACCCACGGGTTTAGTATTTGCTGACTGCCGAGCAACCAGCACGTGATTCAAATTCAGCCAATGGCTGTCATCCTTTCTCCTGATTGGTTGAGCTGATGTCCTGCCCCTTTTTCCTCATTCGTGCACAAGTTGTCAATGAGCCTCTTTTTTTTTTTTTGTATGGGTTTTAATTACTAGTTAAGCTCTATACCACTCAAACTTGATGCGTCTTCTCTGGCTAAGCGATAGAAAACGCTGGATGTCTCTTCTGAAGAAATAACTTTCTCCTGAGAAACGATCTTTTTTAGTTATTATTCCAGTACAGTACCTAAGTTCATGTTTATGCGTGAGATTTTATGTTCTGTAGCATGTTTAACAAACGATACCAAAAGGATAAACTTTATTACAGTACTCATGTCCTTTTACATTGGAGTGACGTCTCCAAGATGGCCCTGCCCAGAGGGCGACGTCACGGATTGCTATTAGCAGCGCTAACATGCTATGATACGCAGCTCAATGCGAGCCGCATCCCAGCTAGCAATCAGCCCAGGCGGGAAGGGGCCGAACGACGACTCCGGCGCTTGGGATTGCAGGGGATGAAGCCCGTATAGCCAGCTGCTATAATCGCCTAATCGGGTGTACTCTTCTCGAGCCATGTTTCACAGAAACAGTCCTGTAGATCCCTCTGCCTTGCAATCTGAGAATGAAGCTCATCCATCTTGTTTTTCAGGGACTGAACATTTTCTAGTATGGCCGGACGTGCTAACCAAGCCTCTGAGAACTTCGCCTGGGCTTAGCCGGTAACCGCTAGCATTTTGCTGCCGTAGCATATACAGTAAGCTCAAGATAGTTGTTGCGTGCTGAGCTGCCCATAGCTGTAGTAGTGTCGACTGATCATAGACGAGCATAGTGCAAAACATGAACAAACAAATTAAAATGAACAAAGAAACAATTTGACTCTGAGATCTCCGCGACTTTGCCCTCGAGATGTCACTCCAAGTTCAGTGTAAAAGGACATGAAGCGAAATAAAGTTTATCCTTTTGGTATCGTTTGTTAAACATGCTACAGAACATAAAATCTCACGAACAAACATTCTCAGAATTAACTTGGGTACTGTACTGGAATAATAATTGAAAAAGACTTTACAACTAGTGCTTTACAACAGTATATGCTGTATGTTTATATTTTATAATAAATAAAGAGTAAAAATTGAAAAGTTTTTCTTAATCATTACTATATTTTACTACATTAATACTGTATTAATGAGTAAGACTGTCTAATAGATACATATATAATACATAGTATTTTACTTCCTGCTGCTCATTCGTGCATGTGACGTCATACATGGGGTTTTCCTTCCGCGTACAGAACTTGCGGATTATCTCGATTCGCAGGAGGGCTCGGAACTGCATTCAGCCTGAGCAGCTCAGCCACGCCCCTCAGCCAGAGCAGAAAGAAAGGCATATCACAACAGATGAATAAATCTCGCGCATTTAAATTTATTCATCTATTTTTAATGCCACGTCACTGTGGCGCGAAGCGGAGAGCCAGTCCTTTCTGTATGTGGGTGGATCCGATACCTTGAAACTGTAATTTTATTGGATTATAACAGCCACAGACTGCGTGTGTTGTTTTTGAGTAAAGAGAGAAATTTCCCTCATTTTTGATCGGCTCATTTGCACGAAGGAAAGCAAACACAAATGGTCAAACATAGAAAAACATCAACCTGCAGACCAGCTGGTTGCCAAAACTTGGGACGCACTTCCTGTCACAAACACTGCAGTGTCTGAATCGTGTCGAGTCCTCACCCCGTATCAATCAGACTAGAAGGCCATCAGCAAAACCATGCAGCACCAGAAGTCGCAGTAAGCAGTGCTGTAGTGGTGGGTACACTCTGTCACTAAAACAAGTGGGTACACGACTATAACAGAGTTGCGTGTACTGACTTAATTTGGTCTACTTTATAGTTGATCAACGTAAATTTCTGTGACTGTCCAAATAAAAAGCGGAGATGAAGCGCTAAATACTTTCAAAGCCAAAGCCGCACCCTCTCCGTGCACCTGCTGCTGCGCGCCTCGGTGGCGTTGCTGCCATAGTATACTCGCTTATTTTTTGACCACTATAGTAGTGATAGTAAGTACTTTTTTTTATTAATAAATAACTTCATTATGACAATGTCATTGAAAAAGACCAACAATTTTAGACTATAAGACGACTCTGAATTTATTTTAAATTTAGTTGTACAGTCATCCCTTGAATTTCGTGGATAATATAGACTCGACCTGGCTGCGATAATCGAAAAACAGTGATGTAGGATCACCCCTCTCATTTCTACCATACGTACTAGTCCTTCTCAAAAAATTAGCAGATTGTGATAAAGTTCATTATTTTCTGTAATGTAGTGGTAAAAATTAAACTTTCATATATTTTAGATTCATTGCAGACCAACTGAAACATTTCAGGTCTTTTATTGTTTTAATACTGATGATTTTGGCATACAGCTCATGAAAACCCAAATTTTCTATCTCAAAAAATTAGCATATTTCATCGACCAAGAAAAAAAGTGCTTTCAATACAAAAAGTCAACCTTCAAATAATTATGTTCAGTTATGCACTCAATACTTGGTCGGGAATCCTTTTGCAGAAATGACTGCTTCAATGCGGCGTGGCATGGAGGCAATCAGCCTGTGGCACTGCTGAGGTGTTATGGAGGCCCAGGATGCTTCAATAGCGGCCTTAAGCTCATCCACAGTGTTGGGTCTCAACTTTCTCTTCACAATATCCCACAGATTCTCTATGGGCTTCAGGTCAGGAGAGTTGGCAGGCCACTTGAGCACAGTAATACCATGGTCAGTAAACCATTTAGCAGTGGTTTTGGCACTGTGAGCAGGTGCCAGGTCGTGCTGAAAAATGAAAATCTTCATCTCCATAAAGCTTTTCAGCAGATGGAAGCATGAAGTGCTCCAAAATCTCCCGATAGCTAGCTGCATTGACCCTGCCCTTGATAAAACACAGTGGACCAACACCAGCAGCTGACATGGCATCCCAGATCATCACTGACTGTGGGTACTTGACACTGGACTTCAGGCATTTCCTTCTTCCTCCAGACTTTGGCACCTTGATTTCCGAATGAAATGCAAAATTTGCTTTCATCCGAAAAAAGGACTTTGGACCACTGAGCAACAGTCCAGTTCTGCTTCTCTGTAGCCCAGGTCAGGCACTTCTGCCGCTGATTCTGGTTCAAAAGTGGCTTGACCTGGGGAATGCGGCACCTGCAGCCCATTTCCTGTGCACGGTGGCTCTGGATGTTTCTACTCCAGACTCAGTCCACTGCTTCCACAGGTCCCCCAAGGTCTGGAATCGGCCCTTCTCTCACTTTTTCCTTCCCACAGATGTCCCACTGAGGTGCCTTGATACAGCACTCTGGGAACTATTCGCCTATTCGCTCAGAGATTTTTTGTGTCTTACTCTCTTGCTTGAGGGTGTCAATGATGGCCTTCTGCACAGCAATCAGGTCAGCAGTCTTACCCATGATTGCGGTTTTGAGTAATGAATCAGGCTGGGAGTTTTTAAAAGCCTCAGGAATCTTTTTGGTTGATTCAGATGATTAGGTTAATAGCTTGTTTAGAGTACCCTTTCATGATATGCTAATTTTTTGAGATAGGAATTTTGGGTTTTCATGAGCTGTATGCCAAAATCATCAGTATTAAAATAATAAAAGACCTGAAATATTTCAGTTGGTGTGCAATGAATCTAAAATATATGAAAGTTTAATTATCGGTACATTACAGACAATAATGAACTTTATCACAATATGCTCATTTTTTGAAGGTGTGTGTGTGTATGTGTATATATATATATATATATATATATATATATACACACACACACACATAGTCGGCCCTCTACTTACGAAAACCTCGGAGTACGAAAAATCCCGGTTACGAAAAACATTTTCCTAAATTTTCATCCTCTTTAGTATGTTTTCGCGTCTATACAATATCAAGAAGAGTGTGTTAAACGTTAGTTATAGGCATATGTAAATACTGTAATGTATTAATATTTAAATATAATTTATATATAAATACTTTAAGTACTGTACTCACCTCTGACCGTATCTCTTCTCCGCTTCTTAGTCTTTTTTTGATGTAACGCACGGTGGATTCATTTATACCATAATGGCGTGCTACATGGGCATACGTATTGCCTGCCGTCAGCATAGCTAGCAACTTTTTGGTTCACTGTCATCATATTTCACTTTTTCTTGGGCTCATTGGATGTCTTATATGGTGCAGGACGTTCACAAACACTATAAGATCACAAAAATTCCCGCAGGAATGTGCGAGGCTATAGAGTCACGTGTCTAAGCCAATCAGCTTGCAAGATTGAGTTGAGTGGGCGGTCCCTGCCTGAACTGAGAGGGTCACTTCAGTCTGTCGTTTGTAAGCAATGGATGCAGGCTGCCTTGGGTCCCTGCCTTCCGCTTACGTACATGCGAGTTTCAGCGTGAATTTTGAATTTGAGTATTTGTTGATTTTGGATACTTATGGAAAATACCGCGATGCACCGAGGCTGCAAACTTCAAGTCGCAAAGTGGCAAGGGATGACTGTACTGTGTTCAGTATTAAAAAAAAAAAAAAAAATATATATATATATATATATATATATATATATATATATATATATATGGCTCTCGGAGGATTCGATTTTAAAATGATTTTTTTTTTTTTGGCACTCTTAGTCAAAAAGGTTCCGGACCCCTGGTTTAAAGTATTTGAAATTAAAACTAGGTCCACTGTAGGCCTTCTTCTTCTTTTACTTTCGGCTGCTCCCTTCAGGGGTCGCCACAGCAAATCATCCGCCTCCACCTCACCCTGTCCTCCGCATCTTCTTTTCTGACTCCAACGACCTTCATGTCTTCCTTCACCACATCCATAAATCTCTTCTTCGGTCTTCCTCGAGGCCTTCTGCCTGGTAGTTCCAACCTCAGCATCCTACTGCCAATATACTCACTATCCCTCCTCTGTACATGTCCAAACCATCTCAATCTAGCCTCTCTGACCTTGTCTCCAAAACATCTTACGTGGGCTGTCCCTCTGATATACTCATTTCTGATCCTATCCATCCTCGTTACTCCCAGGGAGAACCTCAACATTTTCATCTCCGCTACCTCCAGCTCTGCCTCCTGCCTTTTCCTCAGCGCCACTGTTTCTAAGCCATACAACATCGCTGGCCTCACCACCATCTTGTACACTTTTCCCTTCATTCTTGCTGACACTCTCCTATCGCACATCACACCGGATACTTTTATCCAACCATTCCAGCCTGCCTGCACACGCTTCTTCACCTCTTTTCCACACTCTCCATTGCTCTGGATTGTTGAGCCTAAGTACTTAAAATCCTCCACCTTCGTTATCTCTGCTCCCTGTAACATCACCGTTCCTCCTGGGTCCTTCTCATTCACACACATGTATTCTGATTTTCTGAGGCTAACCTTCATTCCTCTCCTTTCCAGGGCATACCTCCACCTCTCTAGATTTTCCTGCACTTGTTCTCTGCTCTCACTACAGATCACGATGTCATCTGCAAACATCATAGTCCATGGAGATTCTTGTCTCACCTCGTCTGTCAGCCTGTCCATCACCATAGCAAACAAGAAGGGGCTCAGAGCTGACCCTTGATGCAGTCCCACCTCCACCTTGAATTCGTCGGTCACACCGACAGCACACCTTCCACTGTAGGCCTATAACTGTAAATTAATTTTTAAAAAAATAATTTTCATGAGGTTCTCTTTAAAAATATTCCTTCCAGGAAACCTCAATTAAGCTCCTTTTTGTAAGTATAACCCCAAACCTTTTGGCGTTCTTCACCCTCCTGAACCCCCCAGCAAGGGCGCTGCCCCCCACACCCACGCAGGGGGCCTACACGAGCCCCCCTGACCCCTGCCAATTTTTCTTCCTTTTCCATAAAGGCCTGTTCTCATCCCCGGGAAGAGCTTGGGATTTATTTTTTAATAAACAGTAAGATTATCACTTTTTATCCGTTCTAAGTCTGCAAGTTACATTAAAGCAGACACACAGATGGATTTCATGTGATTCATGCACAGAAAGAGCTATCAATCTGTCAATCCTTTCCGTGTCCGGGCCGGGTGAGGTTTCCCGTGTTGAGTCAAATTAAGCCGCAGGCTCCACTCCTAGTGGTGCCCTTGTTGCGGAAACACGCTGATGGCTTTGCAGCCGACTCTTGTCGAAAGTCAGCAATTTTTCTTTTACATGCCTCACACCATAGACAGTGAGAGACATGGCCGGCCTTTGATAACCCAGTTAGCTGCACTGGGGCGGGACAGTGACAACCTTGTGGAGAGTGGGACTCGAACCCCCAACCTTTGGATCAGCAATCCAGCACCTTATACCACTAGACCACCACTGCCCCGATACACACTTCTGAAATAGCTAATTTGTTCAATTTAGCTTTAATTATGTTATTATTAATAAATAATGATATTTAGTTATGTGAAGACACTGATCACGTTAATGATTTCTCAAAAAAAAAAAAAAATGGCAGCAAGATAGGAAATAAATTAATATAAATATGCAACACTTTATTTCTATATTTTCAAGTTCCAGTATTTTTTAAATTGAACATTTTTAAATTGTCACTTCTACAACAGTCCAAGGAAATCACAATGTATCACTGCAGAATTTTTAACATTTTTAACAAACACCCTGTACAAGATTAAGAAAAAAAATACACTTGACAGTTATTTTTAATTAACAATGTTACATTTTACAAACGCATTTATCAAATCATGAATGACACATTTTTAACTGGGCACAAAATCTGGCATCTGTTTCTTTGTCAGTTAGTGGGAAGCCTGGCAGTGGATGCTCTCCACCAGTGTGTTGTACTCTGGTGTGTAACTTGACATTGTAACTCTGAGTGAGTCTTGCAGATGTGCATGGATGAGGCGTGTTCTGTGTTTGTTCTTGATGAAGTGCATGTCAGAAAAGGCTGATTCACAAAGATAGGTTGAACCAAACAGGCTTGCAACCTTCAAAGCTGCTGTGTGTACACTGTTGTACTTTTCTGTGTCAACAATGCCCCAAAAGTTTGGTGCACCCTGATAGGCTTTGAGGTGGAGGTCATTTTGCAATGTTACAATTTCAAGCTCCATCTGTCCAACATTAAGGCTGAACGTTGCACTTAACTGCTCAGCAGTGCCTGATATGTCCACGTTCATGAAAGGATTAGAAATGAATGACACGCATGGCTCAAGCTGACCCAGGTCACAAAACCTGTTCTCAAATTCTTGTCCAGGTCTATGACCGGAGAGTATTTTTCTGCAACTCTGTCAAAAGCCTCAGACGCAGAAGTATTGTCTTTGAGCACCATCTGCACCGTGCAGCACCTTTTTTCTCATTAAATGCATAGAGAAAATGTTCATCTTGGCTTTAAATGTGTTTAAATCACTTATCATGTCTGCAACAGTCTTGCATCGCAACTCACAATTCAAACTGTTCAGTTTCTCAGTAATGTCCATTAAAAATGCAAGGTCAAGGGTCCAGTCAGTGTCCTCCAGCAGCGAGGTGTCTTCCCCTCTGGATTGCATGAACTCTTTGATTTCACCCAAAAGTGACAAAAAAAACCATGCAGAATCTGCCCACTGCTGAGCCATCAGATTTCTGTGTGTAGTAGCAAGTCACCATATTCAGCTGACGGCTCCTCCCAATAGTACCTTGGTATGATCTGTGCTGTTTAGCTTTGGAACGGATGCTGTTTATGATCTTTTCAACGGGCATCACCACGTGTTCAAAGTCGATCACTTTTGCACATAAGGACTGCTGGTGGATGATGCAGTGGTAATGCAGAAAGTTTGGGAACTCTGGGTCACCTTTACAGTGAGCAATGAATCCTGTGTGTCAGCTGATCACAGCAGGAGCCCCATCCGTAATCACTGATACCAGCTTTTCCAGCGGCACCTTTTTCTCCGCCAAAAACTCCTTTACCGCGTTGTAGATGTCAACTCACCCTGGTAGTTGTCTTTAAGGGTAGTATTGCCAAAAGTTCCTCGTTTGTGGAGAAATCATCAAAGAACATCCTTATGAATACCATCAGCTGCGCTGTACTGCTACTGTCCACCGACTCATCACACTGAATACTGAACCACCTGCACCTTGACAGATCACGGTACAGCTGATCAGCCAAGTTTGCGGACATCGACGACGCTCTTCTTACCATTGTAGACGCACCCAGTTGAACATCAGAGAGAGTGGAGACTACATCGGTTCCATACTTCTCATCTTCGAACATAGTTTTAACAATCATCATCGCTTCTTTGAAACAGCCCCATCTGAAAATGCCTTCTTTTTCTGAAATCAAGAATTGCGTAGCTCTTAATGAGGCTTCGGTTGCTTTTTCGGAGCTTTTCACTGGTCTCATGAAAAAAGATTGCTGTTTGCTCAGAGCTAAATTTAAATCACAAGCTTTTTGTTCTCGTAGTGTGCTGTCCGGTGGGTAGTTAGCATGGTAGCTTGCATGGCAAGTTGTGAAATGTCTCTCATTGTCGTTTCACCATCACTGCGATCACCCCGCAAATGAGACACACGCAGGCTTCTTTCACAGTGCTAACAAAAAACTGTACCTCCCATTCATTGTGAAAATTATTGGTTCTCTTTCTTTTTTCTGCCATCTTTTTTGGGGGTCAATTATCGAATTTTTGCTTTGCTACAAACGCTACGGCCCCTGCTGTTATTTGAGCTAATTTTAGAACAGACTCGCGGGCAACTCACGTGGTCCTTACGGGCGACCTGTCACCCGCGGGCACTGTGTTGGTAACCCATGGTTTACACAGTTTTACATGGCTTCCTGGCTTATTGCTAGCGAGGAGTTGCGTGTGGGAGGAGCCCCCATTTGGCAAAACACGACAGAGAGAGAGAGTTTTTTGTGTGTGTGTGTGTGTGTGTGTGTGTGAGTGAGAGAGAGACAGTGGTGTGTTAATAAATGTTTTCTAATGGTTTAATTAATAAATGTTAATGTTTAAATGGTTTAATAATTTTACTTTTAACACATTTCATACATATTTAATACAAAATTGGTGTACTTTTATCATTTTCAAAGGGTTTATGGGCTAGTCTTGGGACCCTTGGAACAAGTCACATGTTTTACATGTAAAATGCGCCTCTACTTACGAACACTCCAGGCTACGAAAAAGGCTCTGGAACGGATTAATTTCATAAGTAGAGGAACGACTGTACATTTATTCGAGTGCGGAGATGTCACCATCGTCAGTTTATTCATTTTCCTGAAGAAACTTACACTGATCACAATGACTCGCTTTACCTTCTAATGTCTGCTGGTTCAGTTTGGGGAAAGTATGCCAGTGAGTGTGGAGCTCAAACAGTAGATTACTGTATTTCATTTTTTGGAGCTCCTTGAGAACACTGAGAATGTTCCTAAGCTGAAAGATGCAGATTGGCTGTGGTTTTTGCTTTTACTGTGGACAAACTGACCCACATGAACGAGCTGAATGTGAAAATACAAGGGGGAAAAACAGTTTGTGCATGAAATGCAAGGAAACGTCAGAGCCTTCAAAATCAGTCTAGTTTTATTTTCAAAGCAAATGTTCAGACAAGTCATTCGCTCATTTTCCCCACACTGGCCACGTTAAAAGACGCCCTGCAACATGTGAAAAATTACAGGAAAGCACTGGATGACTTGCACGAAGAATTTTGCTGTCGGTTTTGCGATTTTTTTTTTTTTTTTTTTTTTTTTTTTTTTTGAGAAATTGACAGGGCACTTCAGCTGGTGTCATGTCCCTTCTCACAAGACTCTGAAATGTTACAAGAGTTGCAGTTGGATTTGATTGATCTCCAGTGTAAAATGATAAAGTTCAACTCTCTTAAACTGGATGAGTTTTATGCTTCATTTAGCGCAGCCAAATTTCCAAACATCCAGAAGATGGCACAGAGGATGCTGGTGGTGTTTGGCTATACATATGTGTGCGAACAGACTTTTAGTGTGATGAATGCCAATAAAGCAGCCCACAGATCTCAACTGAGTGATGACCACCTCAGATCTGTTCGGAGAACAATAGAATAACCACCAGACTTCGACACACTGGCAAAAATGAGTAACACTGTTCCCACTAAAAGGTATGTTAATATTTAATGCTTTTTTTCTGTTTGTTTGATATGTACTGTTAAAAAAATGCAATTTTTATCGTATCTTGTGCTGACCTGGCCCATCTGTCAAATTTTAAGTCAATGTGGCCCCTGGGCCAAAAACAATTGCCCACTCCTGTTCTAAAATATTAAACTAAACTTTAAACCAATTATCTGATTAAAGCTCCTTCTTTTCCTTTCGGTTGTTCCTTTCAGGGGTCACCACAGCAAATCATCTGCCTCCATCTCGTCCTGTCCTCTGCATCTTCTATTTCACCAACAAGATTCATGTCCTCCTTTACCTTAAAGCTCCTAAGATTCTCGAAATCACGCACAGTACAGAATGTTGAAAATCATGTTTTTGTTTACTTTAGAATTCTGATTGCCCCCCAAAGCTTGTGCTGTCACAACACAAAGTGTAGCAAAGAAAAAAATAGCAACAGGATTAAGCACCGAGAATGAAATGACAGTTTAAACTCAAAGGGAAACATGCACCAAAATGAAAAACGGCACTGTGTTTGTCTTTCGGCTTCTGAGTTCTTGTACTAAATATGAAGTTAATTGAGATGAAATCAGCTATTTCTAAATAAAAACTTGTTTAGAGCTGAGATCTGTAGATCACCTATTAAGATTTAAGACTATAAGAAGCTCATTACACACTTCACGTGGCTCTTTATTTACTGAACGCCAAGGTTTAGTAATGTATTATTCAACAAGGTCTTAGAAAGTGAGCAGATTCTGGAGGAAAGGAGGAGAAGTGTGCTTCTGAGCATTTTTAAGAACAAGGGAGATGTACAGAGTTGTGGCAACTACAGAGGGATAAAGTTGATGAGCCATACAATGAATCTATGGGAAAGAATAGTGGAAGCTATACTCAGGGCAGAGGTCAGCATTTGTGAACAACAGTTTGGTTTCATGCCAAGAAAGAGCACCACAGATGCAGTGTTTGCTTTGAGGATGTTAATAGAGAAGTACAGAGAAGGTCAGAAGGAGCTGCATTGTGCCTTTGTGGATCTGGAGAAAGCATATGACAGGGTGCCGAGAGAGGAACTGTGGTATTGCATGAGAAAGTCTGGAGTGGCAGAGAAGTATGTTAGAGTGGTGCAGGACATGTATGAGAGATGTAAGACAGTGGTGAGGTGTGCTGTCGGTGTGACAGAAGAGTTCAAGGTGGAGGTGGGACTGCAAGGTCAACTCTGAGCCCCTTCTTGTTTGCTATGGTAATGGACAGGCTGACAGACGAGGTTAGACAATAATCTCCATGGACTATGATGTTTGCAGATGACATCGTGATCTGTAGTGAGAGCAGAGAACAAGTGTAGGAAAATCTAGAGAGGTGGAGGTATGCCCTGGAAAGGAGGGGAATAAAGGTTAGCCTCAGTAAAACAGAATACATGTGTGTGAACGACAAGAACCCAGGAGCAACTATGATGTTACAGGGAGCAGAGATAAAGAAGGTGGAGGATTTTAAGTACTTAGGCTCAACAATCCAGAGCAATGGAGAGTGTGGAAAAGAGGTGGAGAAGAAGCGTGTGCAGGCGGGTTGGAATGGTTGGAGAAAAGTGTCCGGTGTGATCGGAGAGTATCGGCAAGAATGAAGGGAAAAGTGTACAAGACGGTGATGAGGCCAGCGATGTTGTATGGTTTAGAAACGGTGGCCCTGGGGAAGAGACAGCAGGCAGAGCTGGAGGTAGCAGAGATGAAAATGTTGAGGTTCTCTTTGGAACTAACGAGGATGGATAGGATCAGGAATGAGTACATCAGAGGGACAGCACATGTTAGATGTTTTGGAGACAAAGTCAGAGAGGCTAGATTGAGATGGTTTGGACATGTACAGAGGAGGGATAGTGAGTATATTGGTAATAGGATGCTGAGGTTGGAAGTACCAGGCAGAAGGCCCAGAGGAAGACCAAATAGAAGATTTATGGATGTGGTGAAGGCGGACATGAAGGTAGTTGGTGTAAGAGTAGAAGATTCAGAGGATAGGGTGAGATGGAGGCAGATGATTTGCTGTGGCAATCCCTGAAGGGAACAGCTGAAAGGAAAAGAAGGATTTGATAATGTATGTTTGTTTTAAATTGAACAGGTTTGGTTACTTATCCCTTTCCGTTCATTTTTGTTGACAGCATCTGAATTTTGTGGTGTTACTCTTCTCACCTGCAGCAGTGCTGGTTGCATGATAGCTGTCAAACATACTGCCAGTTCAAATTTTAGGCAGTCGGCCCCCAATTTACGAAGACCCCTTTGTACGAAATCTCCGGATTACGAAAAACATTTTCCTGCGTTTCCGTCATCGAAATACGAGACAACCCCCTCTTACGAAAATAAATTCAAACGCGCCAATCAAAAAAAAAAAAAGTTGCTCTCTCATCGGCTGTGTCTCAACATCCCGCCCCGCTGGCCTTCCAGATAGAGACAGAAGGAAGCTTCACTGTTTAGTTTTTTTAAGTTGTTTTAATTCAGTAAATGTTTAATAAATGTGGGTGCATTTGGAATTCCGATCCTTCAAGGAATCAAATTAAAGTTGAGTTTGTCAAGCAAGGAATGCGCTTTGAATTCACGTCTTGTAGGTGTGGCCCACGTGAGAGTGGGGTGTGTGTGTGTGTGTGTTAATAAAAATGATTAACACGTCATACAAAATTGGTCTACTTTTATAATTTTTAAAGGGTTTATGGGGTTTATCTAGTCCAAGGACTGCAGACTTTGAATGAATTAGGCGTTTAACATGTAAGGTGAGACCCCTAATTACGAAATCCCCACAATACAAAAATGGCTCTGGAAAGGATTAATTTCGTAAATTGGAGGCCGACTGTATCTCCTTGGTTGTCCATCGGATCCGATGATGACGTTTGCATTTTGTGGCTCATCGATGAATGTGAAGGTGACGCTGCAGTCCTCGCCTGGAGGCGCAGAGTCTTGAACGGTGGGGGCATTGGAAGTCCATTCTAGTGATTACTGCTGATGCAATTCTGTGCTGTTTGTCTCTGGCAGCAGTGAGCTTCTGGCACCACACTTCTTAAAAGTTGGCAGCTGTTTTGTGGATTGAGGCCACCCATTTTGGTCTGTCCATAGTATACTGCTCAAGTTCCTTTGGCTTGATATGACACCACCTGGATGTTTGCTTTCACAGCACAGTGTCTTTGTATCTCAGCTTTGGGCGACCTTGGTTTTTTTTGCCGAGCTGGCGTTCACCATACATCAGGCATCTTGGCATCCTGAACTCCTCCATTCGAATTACATGCCCCACCCATTGAAGTTGAGCCTTGATGATCATAGACTCAATGCTGGTTGGAGTTGGCACGCTCTAGGACCTCCAAGTTGGTAATGTGGTCCTGCCAGCTGATTCTGAGGATGGAGCGAAGAGCTTGCATGTGGAAGTGCTCCAACTTTTTGACATGTCTGCAATATAGTGTCCATGTTTCACAGCTGTAGAGAAGGATGGGGAGTGCCACAGCATTGTAGACCTTCAGTTTTGTTGATAGCCATATGGTGTTGATTGAGCACTCGGGTGCGGAGTCTGCCCAGCGCCTGGCTAGCCTTGGCGATCCTATAAGTGATTTTCTTTGTCCAGGGAGCCATCACAGGAAATGGTGCTTCCCAGGTACTTGAAATGTTTAACATTGGCAATAGGTGTGTCGTCGATGACAATCCTGGGTGCGGGAGGGTGGGTGTTTGGTGCAGGTTGGTGAAGCACCTCCGTCTTGCTGAGACTGACAGTCAGGCCAAAGAGTTTGGAGGCCTCAGAAGCGGTCCAGCATCATTTGCAGGTCGAATTCTGTGTGGGCCACAAGGGCGCAGTCATCAGCAAAGAGGACCTCTTGAAGGAGAGTTTGCAGGCTCTTGAGTGAGGCTTACTGCCTCTTGCAGGCAGTGAGACGACGCAGGTCGAATAGGGAGCCATCCAACTGGTAGCGAATATAGACCCCTTTCTCCAGGTCTCGCACGGCATGGGACAACATGCAGGTGAATAACACGTTAAACAGGACTGGAGCTAGGACACAGCCCTGCTTCACACCGTTGTTGATTGTGAAGGCTTCCGGCACATTCCCGCTGGAGAGGATCTGGCAAATCATGCCATCGTGGAAAAGCCTGATCATTGATACAAACTTTGGCGGACATCTGATACGTTCTAGGACTGTTCAGAGGGCCTATTGACTGTATCAATGCCTTGGTCAGATCTATGAAGATGGAGAATTCTGTCTGTCTTCCTTTCGGCTTTTTCCCTTTTACTCGGGAGTTGCCACAGCAAATCATCTGATTCGCACGTTTGATTTGGCAGAGGTTTTTGTTGGATGCCCTTCATGTCACAACCCTTTTTAGCAAGGGACGAAAACACGCTGACGACTTTGCAGCCTACTCTTTACGAAAGTCAGCAATGGTTCTTTTACATGCCTCTCGCCATAGACAGTGAGAGACATGGCCCGCCTTTGATAACCCAGTTAGCTGCACTGGGGTGGAGAGTGGGACTCGAACCCCCAACCTTTGGATCAGCGATCTAGCGCCCTATACCACTAGACCACCACTGCCCCTGAAGACGGAGAATAGGGGCATGTTTTGTTCAATGCACTTTTCCTGGAGTTGTCTCATGGCAAAGATCATATCAGCAGTACTTCTGCCAGGCTTGAAGCCGCACTGTGCTTCTGGCAGGTTTTGCTCTGATACTGTGATAAGTCTGTTGAGCATGACTCTGGCAAAGATCTTCCCTGCAACAGAGAGAAGGGAGATGCCCCTGTAGTTCTCAGTCGGATTTGCTTCTCTTGTTCTCGTAGAGGGAGACAATCAGGGCATCACGGAAGTCATCAGGCATCACCTCTTCCCAGATACTCAGCAGGACATCACAAAAGGCTTTGAAGGCGTTGGGGACTGCCACTTTGTAGATCTTGGCAGGAATTCCATCTTTTCCCAACGCTCTGCCTGAATTTGTCTGACGGCTCGCCCTTTTGATTTCATGTATTGTCGGGGGTTCTGCAAGCGAGTCACTGGCTGCTGGGGAATCTGGTTCAGTGCGTCTGCGTCAACTGATGAAGGTTGGTTAAGCAGGTTACTGAAGTGCGCTTGCCAGCGCCTGCTCAAGCCCTCTTGTTCTTTGATGAGGGCAGAACCGTTTGAGGACAACGGTGAGCAGCCTGAGGTGGAGGGGCCAAAAACTCTTCAAAGCTCTGAAGAATTTGTTGGAGTTGTGGGTATCTGCATAGTGCTGGACTTCGGCGGCTTTATCCTGCCACCACTGGTCCTGCATCATTCGAAGGTCAGACTGGACCTTTGCCTGCAGAGTTTTAAATCTTTCACGCTTGGAGACCGAGGCTGGATCATTCTGCCACTTGATGATGTAGGCCTTGTTTTTAGCATGGAGGGCTTCTCTGATCTCTTATCTTGTCATTGTTTTCGTCAAACCAGTCTTCATGCAGTCTAGTTTTAACTCCAAGCACTTTTGCAGTCTCAGCAACGGTATCCTTGAAAGAGAACCAATTTTCAGAGCTGCTTTTGGAGGTCAGACCATCTTTGAGTTTTCCATCAAGTGCTTCTTGGAACTTTACCAGGCTGAACAACCCAATCCATCTGGCAATGTTGTAGGAGGTCCTGACAGTCTTGGGTCGATTTCTGTAAGACAGAGTGATGTACAGTGACATTACAGCCCTGACCAGCCTGTGATCAGTCCAGCATTCAGCACCTCTCATGGCACGGGTCACTTGGACGTCCCTGATGTCACGTTGGCGTACGATAACAAAATGGACCATGTGCCAGTTTTTAGATCGTGGGTGCATCCAGGTGGTTTTATACTTGTCTGCCATCCTGAACAAGGTGTTGGTGATACAAAGGCTGTGTTCTGCACACTTGCTAAGGAGGAGCAGGCCGTTTTCATTGATTTTTGCCTACACCGTGTCTTCCCGGAATGCCTTTCCAGCTGCTGTGGTCTCTTCCTACTCTAGCGTTGAAATCGCCAAGCACAGCAAGTTTGTCACTCTGTGAAGTTGACCTAATGACCTCGTCACAGTGTTCATAGAACTGTTCTTTGTCTTCATCTGGACTGGTGAGCGTAAGAGCATATGCACTGAGAGGAATGCGCAATGTCATGAGACGTTCGCTGATTCCTACTGGCAGGGCTGGTATGTCCTTCAGCAGTGCTATTCTAATGGCACACCCAACACCATGTATCCTGTCCTCAGCTTGCGACTTTCCTTTCCAGAAGAAAGTGTATACTCCACCTTCACTCCGGGATCCTTCATTGGCGAGACGTGTTTCGCTGAGTGCAGCAATGTCTATCCGGTATCGCCGGAGCTCCTTTGCAACAAGCGCTGTTCTTCTCTCAGGTCTTGGTGTGCCAGCTCGGTCCAGAAGCGTTTGGACATTCCAGGCGCCCAAAATGAGCCTCTGGAGTATTTTCTTTTGCATTGTTCGACCGCTATGTGGATGAGTCTGTCAGCTGCGGTAAGCTGACCAGACGCTCGAAGGGTCAGCATTTGTCTGGGGCACTTTTTCTAGCCCACTCTCTCATATGAGGGTGGGCAGTGCTGTCCTAAAGAGGCTGTCCAGTCGTCCACAGGTGCTGCCGAACTGTTCTGTTGTCCTTAGATTCAGAAACAGAGCACCCACTTACCCGTGGACCGCCTGCCACACACAACCGCCAGTGTTCATCTCCACTTGTTGCTCCGCCACGCGCCCATTGCCGCAAGACTTGAGGGGTGTATGCTGACAGGTCGGTTGATGAGATGAGATGCAAAACGAACCTGTGCGTGAAGGCTTTATAGTGAGAAGACCGTTGCACAGGGGCAATCCTGCTCTCTCGGCCTGGGGAGTCTTGATCCAGTGGCATGGGAGACTGCCAGGCTGCAGTGGATGACCAGGACTTCTATCGGTGCCATCTCCAGTTCTAGGCGCTCCACGACGCTTGCTGCCACCACCTTTACAACCATTGGATCTCAGGTGATCGCTTTCGATTGTTCTGATGGGAGTTTTCGCATGCAGTAGGGCTAGCACAGCCCAAACCTAACTCACTGAGGGTTTCAGACCCATCAGCTACCTTCACCTGGTAATATATATATATATATATATATATATATATATATATATATATATATATATATATATTACACTGAGTCCTCAGGCTCACTGAGTGTGTTTTGAAGAGGAAATACTATCTTGCTACTGAATGTCGAGGCCAAATTCCCTCAAAACTGAGCTAAATTTAAAATTAGGGATATTTATTAATACTAATTTGCTTATAAGTCATTACAGGGCATTCTTTAGAGGAGAATGTATGTTCAAACCTTGTATAAGTAACCGATACGAGTTTGTACTGTATACTCTCGCTCTCTTTCTCGCTCTGCTTAATCTTATTTCGTTCTACTGAATTTATCATTTATTGGTGCAAACCTAAATGCAACATAAATTATCAAGCAAACTGTAACGTCGGGAACTTCCAGCCGGACGCAAAATGCAGGAGACGAGCAGGATGAACACGGAGAGACTTTGTTACGGGGAGGCACTTGTGCAAGGGGAAAACTCAGTCACTGCTAGTGATGAGGAGAAACACAAACTTTAGATACGAGGAACTACAGAGCGGGAACTGGTCGAGCATGGAGCTGAAACAAGGAGCCAGAGAGATCACAGGAAAACCGGGACAGTCTTCTAGCACTGGGATGAGTGTGTTGCTCGTCTTTAGCATGGTAGATGGGTAAACAATGTTAGGAAACTTTTTATTAAAATTCTTTAATTTACGTATACTATGTTTTGTAAAGATATTAAAAATATTATTTAATTAAACCCACATAATGGGCAGCATAAACATTTTAAAATGCTAAAAATATAAAATTATTCAATTATAAAATGAACACTGTACATTATCAATATAATTTATGTTCTGTGTTTAAACTCCTGGTTCCTCTCAAGTACAGCACAGCGGATCTCATCAGATTTAGGGTTTCACTCTTATCTGTTCATTATAATACTGGACTCAATTTGTTTCTTTGAAAGTTTTGGCCCAGGTTCAGAAATGAATCATTCTGCTTCTCTTTCATGACCTCTGTATGGTGTAAAGCATGTGTCAGCCACACCCTCTGTCGGAGCCTAATTGAATATTAAGTGTACCTCAGGATAATGTTTAATCCTATTTCATTATTATATTTGATATATCTGGACATGTTGGTGCAGGCAACAGAGGGGATGAGGAAGTGATAGTCAGGTTTGGTATCCAGGACAGGAACACAGAAGGACAGATGTTGATCGATTTTGCAAAAAGGATAGAAATGGCTGTGGTGAATACTTTCTTCCAGAAGAGAGAGGAGCATAGAGTGCCTTTTAAAAGTGGAAGTAGGAGCACACAGGTAGAGTACATCTTGTGTAGGCGATGTAATTTGAAGGAATTCAGTGACTGCAAAGTAGTAGCGGCTGAGAGTGTATGCCAAACAGCATAGGATGGTGGTGTGCAGGATGATGCTGATGGTAAGAAAGGTGATGGGATCAGGAATGAGTACATCAGAGGAACTTCACATGTAAGAGGTTTGGAGACCAAGTCAGAGAGGCTAGATTGAGATGGTTTGGACATGTACAGAGGAGGGATGCTGAGGTTGGAACTACCAGGCAGGAGGCCAAGAGGAAGACCAAATAGAAGATTTATTGATGTGATGAAGGAGGACATGAAGGTGGTTGGAGTAAGAGTAGAAGATGCAGAGGATAAGGTGAGATGGAGGCGGATGGTTTGCTGTGGCCATCCCTGAAGGGAAAAGCCGAAAGGAAAAGATTTGATATCTTTCTATAGATTTTATTCAATTTCTATTTCTACTTGTTCTTCAATTTCATTTCACTTTCGATCTTGGACAGCCCTGTTCGTATGGCCGGATGTTTGCAAAACGAACGTTCGTCAGCTGGGGAGCGTCTGTAATAATTTTGTGGTGATGGCTTGACGCTGGAAGTTTAACATACTGATGATACAGATCACATACAAATCATTCCAAAAGTACAGTCATTCAACTCTCAGGTGTCCCTCGTCTCGGAGATAGCCCCAAGATAAGTCATTGTTCTTTCTAACAGTGGTCCATGCACTTTTGCCATAGAATGTACTTGTTCAGGTACATCTAAACTGTTCAGAGGACGTACCTGTAATACTTGCAGTATGCAAAATACACGAGAGATTTTTTTTTATGGGGGGGTCCCTGATTTTGTACTATTCAAATACTTGCTGCTCAGATTGCTTGTCATTTATTTACATAGTGTAATGATATTGACCTGCTGCTGCTTTACATTCTACTTCAGACCTAGTACTGGCGATCATATCAGTGGTGAAATCAGGGTGACATGCAGGGCTTAGGAAGGCAAAATAACCTAATGGGAGAATGTCGCAAATACATTAAACAGCAATGGGCCATTTTTGCTATCAATGGGCCATATGAAAAAAGTCATGAAACATTTCATTCAGCTGAAAAATTGCTGAGACAGCTATTCATGAGTGTTAATCTATCAACAATGTCAGCCTTAAAAAAAATTTTATTGGCAGTAATATAGCCGGTTGCACCAAAGTTGTACATAAAAACCCCACCTGAGCATTCACAGACACTAAAAATATACCGTCCGGTTGTGTTAAACATGTGTCCTCTATCATACACCGTTCTAAAAAGTGACCAAAGCGAATCAGTGTCAACTGTGCCTTGTGATTGGTCAATTTCACCATTTCGGTGAAACAGCAATTCTCATTGGTCAATACTGTCTTACCAACAAAGGCGGCGAGCATGATGGAAGGGGACAATGATGAGGCAGAAAAACAAAAAAACAACAACCCCTGTTCGGTAGGGGTGTCATTGAAAACCTATTATTGGTATCGATATATTGATAAAAAAATTTCCGATGCATCGATACATTGGAATACTGCTGTACTGTTCCATAAATGCATTAAATGGAACAGACTGATATTACAGTAGTTTGTATAATGCATTGAATAGTGAGTCGTCGACTTACGACCTATGCGAGTTTTTTCTGATCGACTTGACGACCGCAAAAGTGGTGAAGCATGATTCATGGCAGTGCAGCGCGAGTGTTGCGTACCATGGTTGTTTGTGCTGTCGGCAGCATCAGCATTTTAAAAGGCCAAGCACGAGATGATGCAGATTCACTTTCTAAATGTTCAGAGCAAATTTATTCATCTACTTTCAATGCCACGTCACTGACGCGAAGCTGAGAGCCAATCCTTTCTGTGTGGGCGGGTCGGACACCTTGAAGTTCTAATTTTATTGGACTCGCACGCTGCAGTGTTTGTGACAAGAAGCACGTCCCAAGTTTTGGCAATCAGCTGCTCTGCCGGTTGAGATTTTTCCATGTCCGTCCATTTGTGTTTGCTTGCCAGCTGTGCTTGGCTTCGTGGAAATGAGCTGATCAAAACGAGAGAAATTTATCTCTTTACTCAAACAACACGCGCAGTGTGTGGCTGTTATAATCCAATAAAATTGGAGTTTGAAGCTATCGGACCCGCCCACACAGTGGAATACAGAAAGGATTGGCTCTCCGCTGCATGTCACAGTGACGTGAATTGAAAATAGATGTATAGTTTCAGAAGATGCACATATCTGCATTATCCGGTGATGAGTGTCTCTTGTTCAAAATGTTCTGTGCTGTTGAACACGCGCTCCGACGGCACGCTAGAAGCAGGGACATACCATTTACTCGGGGTGTCATTGAAATGGCATTTACTACAGATGCTGTCATGAACACAGGAAGCTATAACGTTAGAAGTATCGATACCCCTTTTATAGGTATCAATTATCGATCGACATAATTATGTCGGCGATATTTCGATTGTCAATGACATCTCTACTGTTCGGTCACTATTAAAGGTCCCAACATGAAAAAAATAAATTAATGCGTTTGAAATTGAGCAACACATTTGATGACATTTTGAACAAATACAAGGTACTTATGAATCGCAGCAACAGCGTGGCGCATGACGAAGGTATTTGACTTTGGCACTATGTTGACTGCAATATTAAAAGTTGATCTGTTGATTACAATATTAAAAGAAAAAACTTTGATATTCAGTATGTTGATTTCAAATATAAGATATTTATTTAATTCTACTGTGTATACAACATCACGTTCATAATAGAGTCGACCCCCAATTTACGAAATTAATCCGTTCCAGAGCCAGTTTCGTAACGCGGGGATTTCGTAAGTAGGGGGTCACATCTTCCATGTTTAACGCCTAATTCGTTCCAAGGCTCCAGTCCTTGGACTGGATAAACCCCATAAACCCTTTAAAAATGATAAAAGTACACCAATTTTGTATTAAATGTGTTAAATTATTTATTAAACCATTTTATGAACATATTAATTAATTAAACCATTATTAAACATTTTTATTAACACACACATTAGGGGCAGTGGTGGCCTAGTGGTATAGGGTGCTGGATCGCTGATCCAAAGGTTGGGGGTTCGAGTCCCACTCTCCACAACGTTGTCACTGTGAGCACCCCCCCCCCCCTCCCCAGTGCAGCTAACTGGGTTATCAAAGGCGGGCCATGTCTCTCACTGTCTATGGTGAGAGGCATGTTAAAGAACCATTGCTGACTTTCGTAAAGAGTAGACTGCAAAGTCGTCAGTGTGTTTCTGTCCCTTGCTAAAAAGGGTTGTGACAGGATGGGCATCCGACGTAAAAACCTCCTGCCAAATCAAACGTGCGAATCGGATGATTCGCTGTGGCGCCTCGAGAAAAGGGAAAAAACCGAAAGAAAGACGACATTAACACACACACACACACTCACCTCTCTCTCTCTCTTGATCTCCTTCTCTCGTGCACGCGCTGTGGGCCATATGCCCACAAGACATGAATTCAAAGCGCATTCCCTGCTTGACCATTTACTGAATTAAAACAACAAAAAAAAAACTAAACTAAAAACTGCAGCGTTATTCCTTCTCTCTGTCTGTCTCTCATGTGCGCACTGCGGGCCACGCCCACAAGACGTGAATTCAAAGCACATTCCCTGTTTGAGAAACTCGACTTTAATTTGATTCCTTGAGAGATCGGGATGCCAGATAAGCTCAAATGCACTCACATTTATTAAACACATACTGAATTAAAACAACTTGAACAAAAAACTAAACTAAAAACTAAAGAATGAAGCTTCCTTCTGTCTCTCTCTGGGAGGCCAGCGGGCTGGATGTTGAAAGACAGCCAATGAGAGAGCAACTCGTCGTGTGAAATTGTGATTGGCGCGTTTGAATTTCTTTTCGTAAGAGGGGGTCGTTTCGTAATTCGGGGACGGAAACTCCAGAAAATGTTTTTCGTAATCCGGGGATTTCGTACAAAGGGGTCTTCGTAAATTGGGGGCCGACTGTATAGCATGTATGGAAAAAAAAAATTCCCCATGAATCCCGGGTGGCCTGCACAGGCAAAAAAATAAATAAATTCCCTCCCTCCCGGTGAGTCTTTGTATCATGTTATTGCCAACAAAGCATTTTCAAAGCCTTGCCTAATCATTACATAGTCTGAGCTATAAATGATTTTCAGAAACTTTTTAATTGTTTTATTTGTATGGCGCTTTTTACAGTTGGCATTGTCACAAAGCGTTTTGACACAGTAAAAGAAGTTTATAAAGTATAAATGAATTTAAACATTTTCTATAACCCCTACACATCCCTAATGAGCATCACCTGCAGCGATGGTTGCAAGGAAAACTCCTTGAGTAGAGGAAGAAACCTCAAGAGGAACCAGGTTCAAAAGGGAAACCATCCATATTTGGGGAAACCATAAAGATACAAAACCATATACGAGGAACTCATTACAGTCCAATTTATTTAAATATTTAATCACCTGCTTTTATTTGCGATTTACTAAAATAGAACACGGAATCTATACCTCATTTTCACGACCATAAGGCACATCGAATTATAAGGTGCAATCTCAAAGAACAGTGTTTCATTGGTCTCCATCCATACACAAGGCACACCTGACTATAAGGTGCATTAAAAGAAACAAAAGTCATCAGTCAAATTTCATTCAACTCATTCACAATAACCGCTGGTAAAGTCTATGCAGGGGTACTAGAGAGGAGGATCCGACCGATAGTCGAACCTCGGATTCAGGAGGAACAATGTGGTTTTTCGTCCTGGCCGCAGCACTCTTGACCAACTCTATACGCTCCACAGGATTCTGGAGGGGGCATGGGAGTTTGCCCAATCTGTCCACATGTGCTTTGTGGATTTGGAGAAGGCTTTCGACCGTGTCCCTCGAAAGATCTTGTGGGGCGGTTCGAGAGTACGGCGTTCGGATCCGCTGCTACGAGCTATTCGGTCGCTGTATCACCGAGCCAGAGTTTGGTCCGTATTGGTAACAGCAGCTCGGATTCGCTTTCCGGTGGGAGTTGGAGTCCGCCAAGGCTGTCCTTTGTCACCGATTCTGTTCATAATTTTTATGGACAGAATTTCTAGGCGCAGTCGAGGCGATGAGGGGTTCTGGTTCGGTGGCCATCGGATATCATCTCTGCTTTTTGCGGATGAGCGTCGTCTCTTGGCTTCATCCAGTCGCGGCCTCCAGCTCTCATTGGAGCGATTCGCAGCTGAATGCGAAGCAGCCGGGATGAAGATCAGTACCTCCAAGTCCGAGGCCATGGTTCTCAGTCGGACAATGGTGGAATGCACCCTCTGGGTCGGGGATGAGGTCCTGCCCCAAGTGGAGGAGTTTAAGTATCTTGGGGTCTTGTTTACGAGTGAGGGAAGGATGGAGCGAGAGATCGACAGACGGATCGCTGCAGCCTCTGCTGTTAAGCGGTGCCTGTACCGGTCCGTCGTGGTGAAAAAGGAGCTGAGCCGCAAGGCGAAGCTCTCAATTTACCAGTCGATCTACGTTCCAACCCTCACCTATGGTCACGAGCTTTGGGTAATGACCGAAAGAACAAGATCACGGATACAAGCGGCTGAAATGAGCTTCCTTCGCCGGGTGGCGGGGTTCTCCCTTAGAGATAGGGTGAGAAGCTCCGCCATCCGGGGAGAGCTCGGAGTAGATCCGCTGCTCCTCCGCATTGAGAGGGGCCAGTTGAGGTGGCTCGGGCATCTGGTTAGAATGCCCCTGACGCCTCCCTGGTGTGGTGTTTCGGGCATGTCCAACCGGAAGAGACCCGGGTCGGCCTAGACCACGCTGGAGGGACTATGTCTCTCGGCTTGTCTGGGACCGCCTCGGTGTCCCCCCGGGAGAGTTGGAGGAAGTGGCTCGGGAGAGGGATGTCTGGACCTCTTTGCTAAGGTTGCTGCCCCCGCGACCCGACCCCGGACTAAGCGGAAGAAGATGAGATGAGATGAGATGTTCAGCTGTAACACACACAATATAAAATACACTTCACAATAACTCCATGTTCAGCTGTAACAATATAAAACAATTAAATCACTTTTTTTCAGTTCATTTCCCTTGCACAAATCCATCAAATTCTTCATCTTCAGTGTCTGAGTTTAACAGTTGTGTAAATTAGACATAAAGCCCGGATCCCTCTACAGCAGGCCACAAAGGGCCGTGTGGCTGCAGGTTTTTGTTTCAACCAAGCAGCAGCACACCTGACTCGGCTAATTTAATTAACTGATTTGAGTCTTCAGGCAGTTGATTGGTCAGCCGCTATACAGAACACACAGATTGACCAATCAACTGCCTGAAGACTCAAATCAGTTAATTAAATTAGCCGAGTCAGGTGTGCTGCTGCTTGGTTGAAACAAAAACCTGTAGCCCTGCTCTACAGTATGCCCTTGACTATTCGTGGTTTATCAAACACGGTTTGAGTATTCGCTGACTGCCGAGCAACTGGCATGTGATTCAAATTCAGCCAATGGCTGTCCTCCTTTCTCCTGCTTGGTTGAGCTGATGTCCCGCCCCTTTTTCCTCATTCGCGCACAAGTCGTCAATGAGCCTCTTTTTTTTTTTGTGTGTGTTTTAATTACCAGTTAAGCTCGATGATACCACTCAAACACGATGCGTCTTCTCTGGCTAAGCGATAGAAAATGCTGGATGTCTTTTCTGAAGAAATAAGACATTCTCTTGAGAAACAACGGTTTCTCTTAACTGTTGTATTAAAATCTTTTTTTCAATTATTATTCCAGGACAATAACTAAGTTCATGTTTATGTGTGAGATTTTATGTTCTGTAGCATGTTTAACAAATGATGCCAAAAGGATAAACTTTATTACAGTGCTCTTCATGTCCTTTTACATTGAACTTGAAGTGACGCCTCCAAGATGGCGCTGCCCAGAGGGCGACGTCGCGGAGTTCTCGGAGTCAAATTGTTTCTTTGTTTGTTTTAATTTGCTTTATTTGTTTGTTCATGTTTTGCCTTATGCTCGTCTACGACCGGTCGACTGTACTACAGCTATAAGATCGGAGTATCTTCGGGCGTGTATAACTAAGCATGCTCAACTGGGCTTGTTAGCCGGGGTGAGGCGAGCAGAGCTAATATGCTGTGGTAGGCAGCTCAATGTGAGCCGTACCCCAGCTAACAAGAAGCCCAGGCGGAAAGGGGTCGAACGACGACTCTGGCGCTTGGGATTGCATGGGATGAAGGCCGTGTAGCCGGCCGGTGCAATCGGCTCATTGGGTGTACTCTCCTCGAGCCATGTTTCACAGAAACACAGGTGTGTAGATCCCTCTGCGGAGACGTCACTCCAAGTTCAATGTAAAAGGACATGAAGCGTAATATTTATTCTTTTGGTATCATTTGTTAAACATTCTACAGAACATAAAATGTCACCACAAACATTCTAAGAATTAACTTAGGTACTGTACTGGAATAATAATTGTAAAAGACTTTAAAACGAGTGCTTTACAACAGTATATGCTGTGTTATGTTTATATTATCAATAACAGTAAGAGTAAAAATTGAAAAGTTTTTCTTAATCATTACTATATTTTACTACATTAATACTGTATTAATGAGTAAGACTGTTTATTGAATGTGTTTAAGAAGCATATTTTAGCGCATGTAATAGATAAATAGTACACGCGCTTCCCGACTTGTGTTTTTAATTGGTTCCGGACGGCCGAACATAAGTTGAAAGTGAACATAAGTTGTTACAGTGACGTATGACGCTCGTACTGTACTATACATCCATAAATACCATTACCGTATTTCATAAAACACCCCCTAAATCAATTATAAACACAACATTATAAAATATCAAATATGAACATAAATTTCAAATAAGTCACTTATTTATACCGAGTCACTTTACATGAAGCTTATAACAGCCAATCGACGCTTACAATATGTGAGGCACTCAAAACTGAAAGTAGTGTACTCGCGAAAATAGTGTACTTGCTGTGGGTTATACGGACTTCCGGTCTTTGAAGTGCACAAAGGTGCTGTTGAACTCGTTTAGAACACAGCCTGCACTGATGTGAATCCTAGCAAAGCGGAGAGTACTTTTATTTTGTGTAAGTAAGTAAACTTTATTCAAGAGATGCATACAAAGAACAAGTACAAATCCTAATGAATATTAATATAAAAATAAGTATACACTCTTAGGATTCAGCTAAAAGATAATAAATATCTGTAATTGTTCTGTAATTTGTGGATTCGGGCTTTCATTCATTTTACAACTCTTTGCTTAACCGAGTATGATGCCGTATGATTGCGCCGATCTGAGCAGATAGTTAATTCAGATTAAATCAATTGAAGGTTGACTTTTTTTTTGTTTTGTTTTGTTTGTTTGTATTAAACACACTTTTTTTTTTATTGGTCGGATGATATATGCTAATTTTTTGAGAGAGGGATTTTTGGTGTTTGTTTTTTTTTTTTTTTTTTTTTTTTTGCCAAAATTATCAATATTAAAACAATAAAAGGCTTGAACTACTTCATTTGTGCGCAATTAATGTAAAATACTAGTCCTTCTCAAAAAATTAGCATATTGTGATGTTTATTATTTTCTGTAATGTACTGATAAAAATTAAAGTTTCATATATTTTAGATTCATTGCACACCAACTGAAATATTTCAGGTCTTTTATTGGTTTAATACTGATGATTTTGGCATACAGCTCATGAAAACCCAAAATTCCTATCTCAAAAAATTAGCATATTTCATCTGACCAATAAAAAGTGTTTTTAATACAAAAAAAGTCAACCTTCAAGTAATTATGTTCAGTTATACACTCAATACTTGGTCGGGAATCCTTTTGCAGAAATGACTGCTTCAGTGCGGCGTGGCATGGAAGCAATCAGCCTGTGGCACTGCTGAGGTGTTATGGAGGCCCAGGATGCTTCAATAGCGGCCTTAAGCTCATCCACAGTGTTGGGTCTGATGTCTCTCAACTCTCTCTCCATCTCACCCTATCCTCTGCATCTTCCACTCTTACTCCAACAACCTTCATGTCTGCCTTCACCACATCGATAAATCTTCTCTTTGGTCTTCCTCTAGGCCTTCTGCCTGGTAGTTCCAACCTCAGCATCCTACTACCAATATACTCACTATCCTTCCTGATGCCTCGACCGATCCGGTATGAATTTTGTTTTGACCATTTGCATTTTTAGTGTGGCAGAAGTTTTACGCTTCCCTTCCTGTCGCAACCCTCTGCATTTATCCGGGCTTGGAACCGGCATAAGGGGGAGAGACACTGGTTGTGCTCAATTGGCCTGCCGGCTCTCCTGACCTGATCCCCAGTAATACCATGGTCAGTAAACCATTTACCAGTGGTTTTGGCACTGAGCAGGTGCCAGGTCGTGCTGAAAAATGAAAATCTTCATCTCCATAAAGCGCTTCAGCAGATGGAAGCATGAAGTGCTCCAAAATCTCCTGATAGTTAGCTGCATCAACCCTGCCCTTGATAAAACGCAGTGGACAGCAGTCAGGTCGGCAGTCTTACCCATGATTGCGGTTTTGAGTAATGAACCAGGCTGGGAGTTTTTAAAAGCCTCGGGAAACTTTTGCAGGTGTTTAGAGTTAATTCGTTGATTTAGATGATTAGGTTAATAGCTTCTTTAGAGTACCTTTTCATGATATGCTAATTTTTTGAGATAGGAATTTTGGGTTTTCATGAGCTGTATGCCAAAATCATCAGTATTAAACCAATAAAAGACCTGAAATATTTCAGTTGGTGTGCAATGAATCTAAAATATATGAAAGTTGAATTTTTATCAGTACATTACAGAAAATAATGAACTTTATCACAATATACAGGTCCTCAAAAAATTAGCGTGTGTGTGTATCATTTGCTTGCGGCTGTTCCCTTCAGGGGTCACCACAGCAAACCATCCGCCTCCATCTCACCCTGTTCTCTGCATCAGCTTCTCTTACTCCATGTCTTCCACCACATCCATAAATATCTCTTCTTTAGTCTTCCTCTCGGCTTTCTGCCTGGTAGTTCCAACCTCGGCATCCTATTGCCAATATACTCACTATCCCTCCTCTGTACATGTCCAAACCATCTCAATCTAGCCTCTCTGACTTTGTCTCCAAAACATCTTACACGGGCTGTCCCTCTGATGTACTCATTTCTGATCCTAACCATCCTCGTTACTCCCAGAGAGAACCTCAACATTTTCATCTCTGCTACCTCCAGCTCTGCCTCCTGCCTTTTCCTCAGCGCCACTGTTTCTAGGCCATACAACATCGCTGGCCTCACCACCGTCTTGTACACTTTTTTCCTTTCATTCTTGCTGATACCCTCCTATCACACATCACACCGGACACTTTTCTTCAACCATTCCAGCCTGCCTGCACATGCTTCTTTACCTCTTTTCCACACTCTCCATTACTCTGGATTGTTGAGCCTAAGTACTTAAAATCCTCAACCATCTCTGCTCCACCTGTTCACCGTTCCTCCTGGGTCCTTCTCATTCACACACCATATTCTGATTTTCTGAGGCTAACCTTCATTCCTCTCCTTTCCAGGGCATACCTCCACCTCTTTAGATTTTCCTGCACCTGTTCTCTGCTCTCACTACAGATCACAATGTCATCTGCAAACATCATAGTCCATGGAGATTCTTGCCTAACCTCGTCCGTCAGCCTGTCCATCACCATAGCAAACAAGAAGGGGCTCAGAGCTGACCCTTGATGCAGTCCCACATCCACCTTGAACTCTTCTGTCACACCGACAGCACACCTCACCACTGTCTTACATCTCTCATACATTTTCCTGCACCACTCTAACATACTTCTCTGGCACTCCAGACTTCCTCATACAATACCACAGTTCTTCTCTCGGCACCCTGTCATATGCTTTCTCCAGATCCACAATGGCACAATGCAGCTCCTTCTGACCTTCTCTGTACTTCTCTATTAACATCCTCAAAGCAAGCATTGCATCTGTGGTGCTCTTTCTTGGCATGAAACCAAACTGTTGTTCACAAATGCTGACCTCTGCCCTTAGTCTCGCTTCAACTATTCTTTCCCATAACTTCATCCTATTGCTCATCAACTTTATCCCTCTTTAGTTGCCGTAACTCTGTATGTCTCCCTTGTTCTTAAAGATGGGCACCAGCACACTTCTCCTCCATTCCTCCGGCGTCTGCTCACTTTCTAAGACCTTGTTGAATATTCTTGTCAGAAAATCTACTGCTACCTCCCCTAGACACTTCCATACCTCCACAGGTATATCATCAGGACCAACTGCCTTTCTATTTTTCATCCTCTTCAGTGCCCTCCTCACTTCACCCTTACTAATCTTTGCTACTTCCTGCTCCTCAGTCACCCCTTCTACTCTTTTTTTTTTTCTTCCCTCTCTCTCATTTTCCTCATTCATCAGCTCTTCAAAGTACTCTTTCCAACTTCCCAGTACACTTGTGTCATCAGTCAATACATTTCCCTCTCTGTCCTTAATCACTCTAACTTGCTCCACGTCTTTCCTATCTATATTTCTGTGCTGTGCCAATCTGTGTAGATAATTTTCTCCCTCCTTACTGTTCAAACTATCATACAAGTCATCATACGCCCTTTGTTTGGTCTTAGCCACTGCTACTTTCACCTTACGCTGTGTCTCCCTGTACTGCTTTTTACTCTCTTCGGTCCTCTCTGTCCCATTTTCTTCTCAGCTAACCTCTTCCTTTGTAGACACTCCTGCACTTCCTCAGTCCACCACCAAGTCTCCTTATCTACTTTCCTTCCAGATGACACACCAAGTACTCTCCTACCGGTCTCCCTGATCACATTAGCTGTAGTTGTCCAGTCATCTGGAAGCACTTTCTGACCACCAAAAACCTGTTCCAACTCCTCCTTGAAGCCAACGCGACACTCTTCCCTTTTCAGCTTCCACCACTTTGTCTTCTGCTCTGCCTTTTCCTTCTTCACCTTTCTTACCATCAGCATCATCCTGCACACCACCATCCTATGCTGTTTGGCAACACGCTTACCCACTACTACTTTGTAGTCACTGACTTCCTTCAAATTACATCGCCTGCACAAGATGTCGTCTACCTGTGTGCTCTTACCTCCGTTTTTATAAGTCTGCCTGTGCTCCTTTCTCTTCTGGAAGAAAGTATTCACCACAGCCATTTCCATCCTTTTTGCAAAATCTACCAACATCTGTCCTTCTGCGTTCCTGTCCTGGATACCAAACCTGCCCATCACTTCCTTGTCCCCTCTTGTTTCCTGCACCAACATGTCCACTGACGTCTGCCCCAATGACCACTCTTTTACCTCTGGGGGTACTCTGCATCATTTCATCTAACTCACTCCAGAATCTCTCCTTCTCTTCTAGCACACATCCTGCCTGTGGGGCATAAGCACTAACATTGCAGATCACACCTTCAATTTCTAACTTGAGACTCATCACTCTGTCTGTCACTCTTTTTTTCACTTCGAGAACTTCTTCTTCTTCTTTTCCTTTTGGCTTTTCCCTTCAGGGGTCGCCACAGCGAATCATCTGCCTCCATCTCACCCTATCCTTTGCATCTTCTCTTAAACCAACGACCTTCATGTCCTCCTTCACCACATCCATGAATCGTCTCTTTGGTCTTCCTCTAGGCCTTTTGCCTGGTAGTTCCAGCCTCAGCATCCTATTACCAATATACTCACTATCCCTCCTCTGTACATGTCCAAACCATCTCAATCTAGCCTCTCTGACTTCTTCTCCAAAACGTCTTACATGTGCTGTCCCTCTGATGTGCTCATTCCGAATTCTATCTATCCTCGTTACTCCCAAAGAGAACCTCAACATTTTCATCTCTGCTACCTCCAACTCTGCCTCCTGTCTTTTGCCCAGGGCCACTGTTTCTAACCCATACAACATCGTTGGCCTCAACACCGTCTTGTACACTTTTCCTTTCATTCTTGCCGATACCCTCCTATCACACATCACACTGGACACTTTTCTCCAACCATTCCAACCTGCCTGCACACACTTCTTGACCTCTTTTCCACCCTCTCCATTGCTCTGGATTGTTGAGCCTAGGTACTTAAAATCCTCCACCTTCTTTATCTCTGCCCCTGTAAACTGACCGTTCCACTTGGGTCCTTGTAGTTCACACAGATGTTTGACTGAGGCTAACCTTCATTCCCCTCCTTTCCAGGGCATACCTCCGCCTCTCTAGATTTTCCTGCACTTGTTCTCTGCTCTCACTACAGATCACGATGTCATCTGCAAACATCATAGTCCATGGGGAATCTTGTCTAACCTCGTCTGTCAGCCTGTCCATCACCATAGCAAACAAGAAGGGGCTGAGAGCTGACCCTTGATGCAGTCCCACCTCCACCTTGAACTCTTGTCACACCGACAGTACACCTCACCACTGTCTTACATCTCTCATACATGTCCTGCACCACTCTAACATACTTCTCTGCCACTCCAGACTTCCTCATGCAATACCACAGTTCTTCTCTCGGCACCCTGTCATATGCTTTCTCCAGATCCACAAAGGCACAATGCAGCTCCCTCTGACCTTCTCTGTACTTCTCCATTAACATCCTCAAGGCAAACACTGCATCTGTGGTGCTCTTTCTTGGCATGAAACCAAACTGTTGTTCACAAATGCTGACTTCTGCCCTTAGTCTAGCTTCCACTATTCTTTCCCATAACTTCATCGTATGGCTCATCAACTTTATCCCTCTGTCGTTGCCACAACTCTGCACGTCTCCCTTGTTCTTAAAAATGGGCACCAGCACACTTCGCCTCCATTCCTCTGGCATCCTCTCACTCTCTAAGACCTTGTTAAATGTTCTTGTCAGAAAATCTACTGCTACCTCTCCTCGCCACTTCCATACCTCCACCGGTATGTCATCCGGACCAACTGCCTTTCCATTCTTCATCCTCTTCAATGCCCTCCTCACTTCACCCTTACTAATCTTTGCTACTTCCTGGTCCTCAACAGTCACCTCTTCTACTCTTTTTTTCTCTCTCATTTTCCTCATTCATCAGCTCTTCAAAGTACTCTTTCCATCTTCCCAGCCCACTTCTGTCATCAGTCAATACATTTCCCTGTCTGTCCTTAATCACTCTAACTTGCTGCACGTCCTTCCCATCTCTATTTCTCTGCTGTGCCAACCTATATAAATCATTTTCTCCCTCCTTACTTTCCAACCGAGCATACAAGTCATCAAACGCGCTCTGTTTGGCCTTTGACACTGCTACCTTTGCCTTACGCTGTGTCCCTGTACTCCTGTTTACTCTCTTCGGTTTTCTCAATGTCCCACTTCTTCTTAGCTAATCTCTTCCTTTGTACACACTCCTGCACTTCCTCATTCCACCACCAAGTCTCCTTATCTACTTTCCTTCCAGATGACACACCAAGTATTCTCCTACCTGTCTCCCTGATCACATTAGCTGTAGTTGTCCAGTCATCTGGAAGCACTTCCTGACCACCCAAAGCCTGTTTCAACTCCTCCTTGAAGACAACCTGACACTCTTCCTTTTTCAACTTCCACCACTTTGTCTTCTGCTCTGCCTTTGCCTTCTTCACCTTCCTCACCATCAGCATCATCCTGCACACCACCATCCTATGCTGTTTGGCAACACTCTCACCCACTACTACTTTGCAGTCACTGACTTCCTTTAAATTACATCGCCTGCACAAGATGTAGTCTACCTGTGTGCTCCTACCTCCACTTTTATAAGTCACCCTATGCTCCTCTCTCTTCTGGAAGAAAGTATTCACCACAGCCATTTCCATCCTTTTTGCAAAATCTACCAACATCTGTCCTTCTGCATTCCTGTCCTGGATACCAAACCTACCCATCACTTCCTCGTCCCCTCTGTTTCCTGCACCAACATGTCCATTGAAGTCTGCCCCAATGACCACTCTTTCACCTCTGGGGGTACTCTGCATCACTTCATCTAACTCCCTCCAGAATCTCTCCTTCTCTTCTCGCTCACATCCTGTCTGTGGGGCATAAGCACTAACAACATTGACCATCACACCTTTAATTTCTAACTTGAGACTCATCACCCTGTCTGACACTCTTCAAGATGACTCCTACTCCATTTCTCTTCCCATCCACACCGTGATAAAACAGCTTAAACCCTGCTCCTATGCTTCTAGCCTTGCGACCTTTCCACCTGGTCTCCTGAACACACAGTATGTCCACCTTCCTCCTCTGCATCATGTCAGCCAGCTCTCTACCTTTTCCTGTCATAGTTCCAACATTCAAAGTCCCTATTTTCGTCCTAAACTCATGCTTTTCCTCCTCTCTCTCTACCTACGGACACGCCTCCCGCCTCTCCTTCTTCGACGTCTTTGACCAACAGTAGTCCAATTTCCACCAGCACCCTGTTGGTTGGTTGTTGGTTGTTGGATCCGGTATCAAATTTGTCTTCATGGTTTGCATTTTGTATTCTGGCAAAAGTTTTACGCCGGATGCCCTTTCTGCATTCATCTGCATTCATTCCCCCCCCCCCCCCCCCCTCACGGCTGCATTGAATTTGAAGCTCGTATCATGGACAAAGTTATTAAGGAAACTCGTAAGTCAGGGTACCACTGTGCATACACTCACATGTAGTGTTATAATCGTGCCACAACAAAGTTTACCCTCAGCTGAGGATTAAAAAAGCTCAAAATAACATTTTTAGTGGAGACTGGTGTATTTGCCTACATTTTAGACTTGGGCTTGTTTGGAATTCATCAAAAGGGATATGGGAAACTTCGTGTGCATTTGAAAGTCGGTGCTAGGATTCGAATAGAAATCTTTGGTCTTGAAGAAAATGCAATATCTGGTGGAGCCCATCACCTCATCACCCCAAGAACTTCAACCTCACAGTGAAGCTTGATGGTGGCAGTGTCTGCCATGCTGTAGGGATTTTTTTTTTTTTTTTTTTTTTTATGTTGGCAGTTAAATTCTTGAAGGAGGTGGAGGATACCAATACTTCACCAATACCAAATATTTCCCTTGAGATGCCTTTTTTTAATTCTAAATTGAGGAACAAAATAAGAAAAAAATGCCTTTTTTATTTTTTTTATTTTTTTTACTTTGAAATGACATTACATTTACTTTTGCTCACCACTGTATATTGATACATTTTCTTGTGAAAATAATGGATTTAAAGTGGATGTGATTTAAAGTGTGAGAATAACGGTCCAGCTTGATTTAAAACCTGAACATCTACTTCAATCCCAATTTGACTGCTTCATTTTAAATCCAGTGGTATACAAACAAACTTTCTAAAAGTTGTCACTGTCCAAATAATTCTGGACCTAACTGTATATAACTTGGATTTACTACTTAAGTAGTTTCCTTAATAGACAAATACTCTGAATGCACAATCAGACTTTTTGATAGCAATCAGTGTTCCAGCTAGAATTCTGTAAAGGCCGTGGGTGCAATATGGCAGTATACCCCAAGAAAGCGTGGAGGTGGGCTGGGGAGAAATTAAAGCATGGAACCCTGAGTGAATTTGCATTTGTAATTGTGTAGGAAAACTAAACATTTTTATAAACCAGTAATTCTGTGCATTAATTAAGTACTGTATTTTCTGGACTACACATCGCTTCGGAGTACAAGTCGAGGGCCATAAAATGCATAATAAAGAAGAAAAAGCATATATAAGTTGCACTGAACTAAAAGTCGAAACTGTCTACCTTGGCTTGGAAATCTGCTGGCAGTTTATATGACGACATGGTCCTCACTCTGATAGAGTTGCATTGCTTGAAGTGGTAACACCAAGAACATGCTCCTACAAAGTCGGCTACATTCACTCCTTGGCAACTACCTGAGCGTGGAGATGCAACTGCACTGTTAACAGGCCTCACCCTGCAGCACCTTGCTCAAGCACCCATGTACAAACTCGTTCCTGAAGCCGAGGCTGAGGCCATCTAGCTTTTAGAGCACAATTAGCTTTTTTTGTTTTCTTCATTGCAGTAGTAATAATCTCTACTTTTTGCCAGTCCCTCACAAGTTTCTCATTCACTGCAAACTTTCTTTCTGCTGCTCACTTACCATTTTCTTCTGTATATTTCTCTACTTGCAGCTTGTAAGCTGCATAGGATTTTCTTTTGGGGTTATTTTTGTTCAGTCCAGTTGAATTTTAAGTTACTAGTTATGTTGAAATTTTGAATTTTCAATGGTACAGGATTAGCAGGCACTAATACACAAGCCTATAAAGTGCCCTCTTGCGGTTGAGTGTGAAAATAACGAACATGTGAAATTGTTCGTTATTACTATGATGAACAGAATATGTAATTTCACATATACTAGTCCTTCTCAAAAAATTAGCATATTGTGATAAAGTTCATTATTTTCTGTAATGTACTGATAAACATTAGACTTTCATATATTTTAAATTCATTACTCACAACCGAAGTAGTTCAAGCCTTTTATTGTTTGAATATTGATAATTTTGGCATAAAGTAAAGGAAAAACAAAATCCCTATCTCAAAAAATTAGCATATTTCATCCGACCAATAAAAGTGTTTTTAATACAAAGAATTCAACTTTCAAGTAATTCTGTTCAGTTATGCACTCAATACTTGGTCGGGAATCCTTTTGCAGAAATGACTGCTTCAATGCGGAATGGCATGTAGGCAATCAGCCTGTGGCACTGCTGAGGTGTTACGGAGGCCCAGGATGCTTCGATAGCGGCCTGAAGCTCATCCACAGTGTTGGGTCTGGTGTCGCTCAACTTTCTCTTCACAATATTCAACAGATTCTTTGTGGGGTTCAGGTCAGGAGAGTTGGCAGGCCACTTGAGCACAGTAATACCATGGTCAGTAAACCATTTACGAGTGGTTTTGGCACTGTGAGCAGGTGCCAGGTCGTGCTGAAAAATGAAATCTTCATCTCCATAAAGCTTTTCAGCAGATAGAAGCATGAAGTGCTCCAAAATCTCCCGATAGTGAGCTGCATTGACCCTGCCCTTGATTAAAAAAACAGTGGACCAACACCAAGAGCTGACGTGGCAACCCAGACCATCACTGACTGTGAGTATTTGACACTGGACTTCAGGCATTTTGGTATTTCCTTCTCCCCAGTCTTCCTCCAGACTCTGGCACCTTGGTTTCCGAATGACATGCAAAATTTGCTTTCATCCGAAAAAAGTAGTTTGGACCACCTGAGCAACAGTCCAGTGCTGCTTCTCTGTATCCCAGGTTAGGCACTTCTGCCGCTGTTTCTGGTTCAAAAGTGGCTTGACCTGGGGAATGCGGCACCTGTAGCTCAGTCCACTGCTTCCACATGTCCCCCAAGGTCTGGAATCGGCCATTCTCCACAATCTTCCTCAGGGTCCACTCAGCTCTTCGGGTTGTGCAGCGTTTTCTGCCACATTTTTCCCTTCCTACAGACGTCCCACTGAGGTGGCTTGATACAGCACTCTGGGAACAGCCTATTCGCTCAGAGATTTCTTTCTGTGTCTTACCCTCATGCTTGAGGGTGTCAATGATGGCCTTCTGGACAGCAGTCAGGTCGGCAATCTTACCCATGATTGCGGTTTTGAGTAATGAACCAGGCTGGGAGTTTTTAAAAGCCTCGGGAAACTTTTGCAGGTGTTTAGAGTTAATTGGTTGATTCAGATGAATAGTTTAAAAGCTCGTTTAGGGTACCTTTTCATTATATGCTAATTTTTTGAGATGGGAATTTTGGGTTTTCATGAGCTGTATGCCAAAATCATCAGTATTAACACGATAAGACATATTTAAGTTAGTGTGCAATGAATCTAAAATATATGCAAGTTGAATTTTTATCAGTACATTCCAAAAAAATAATGAACTTTTATCACAATATGCTAATTTTTTGAGAAGGACTAGTAAGTCACACCGAAGTCCAGTCGGCCCCCTACCTATGAAATTGATACGTTCCAGAGCCTTTTTGTAATGCGGGGATTTCGTCAGTAGGGGTCGCATTTTACATGTTACACGCCTAATTCGTTCCAAGGCTCCAGTCTTTTGGATTGGATAAACCTTTAAAAATGATAAAAGTACACCAATTTTGTATGAAATATGTTAAAAATAAAATTACTTATTAAAATATTTTAACATATTAAACCATTTCATTAACATTTATAAATTAAACCATTTATTAAATATTTTTTATACACCCACACACACACACACCCCTGTCTCTCTCACTGCGGGCCACGCCCACATGACATGGAATTCAAAGCGCATTCCCTGCTTGACAGGGAGGCCCAAACTCAACTTGAGTCCTTGAGGGATTGGAATTCCAGATGAGCTCCAATTTGCACACATTTATTAAACATTTACTGAATTAAACAACTTAAAAAAAACTAAACTATAAACTAAAGAGTTACGTATAAAGCTTCCTTCTGTCTATCTGGGAGGCCTGCGGGGCAGGATGTTGAGAGAAAGCCAATGAGGGAGCAACTCGCGCATCGTGTGAAATTTTGATCGGCGCGTTTGAATTTTGAATTTATTTTCGTCAGAGGGGGGAGTTCTCGTTTCCAGGGGACGGAAACTTTGGAAAATGATCTTCGTAACCTGGGGGATTTCGTACCCAGAGGTCTTCGTAAGTAGGGGGTTGACTGTATAAGTCGCATCCTCAGCCAAACTATGAAGAAAAAAAAAAAAAAAGTGTGACTTGCAGTCCAGAAAATACTGTACTCTTAATTGTAAATGCTAATAATTGAGTTTTTAAAACTTTAGTTTGAAATGTTATTTTATTAACGGAATATGCAATTTAAGTGACGTATTATTCAGCAGAGCATTGCTTATAAATGGTTCAATTTATCTGTACTGTACACATCTCCTTGAAATCATGATTCTCAGTTGAACTTATTGAATACAAATTACATTTAGATTCGTCTGCAGTTCATTTATTTATTCATCCTCATTCATTTTCTAAGCCACATAATAATTCTGGCCATGAAGAGGCTGGTTCCCTTCTCAGCTAACTCTGGAAAGGAGAGCAGCACATCCTGGACAACTTGCTAGTCCATTACAGGGCCAACATTTGCACAAATATTCACATTTCGCACATAGAGGATTTGGGATAGCCGACTGTGCATGGTTTTGAAGTGTGGGAGGAAACCAGAGTACCTGGAGGACAGGGAGAACATCTTGAAGTGGGGTAATGTACGCTGCACATAGACATCTGGTTAAGAAGAAAAAAAAAAAGATTCTTGCTGATTAAACCTTCAAACTTGTAGCAAGCACTCTACTATGCAAAAGGGACCTAACTGGAAAAATGACAGACATGATACTGGTGAAAATTTAAGAGCGCTTGTTGATCCCTTTCAGCCTCAATTTGCATAACAAATCCATAACTATTTTCCAGTTGAATTTGGGAACCTGGATGATACTTTGGCTCCGACATGCCATCCATCCCTCTCAAGAAATTGATTAATAGTAAGCAATTTGATAAGAATAACAGGCGGGCAATTATGCGTAAGAGCGTGTGGGGGGGGGGGGGTCCGGGGGATCCTCCCTCTGGAAAATTTTGTATATTTAGATATTAAATGGTGCATTCTAGTGTATTCCGACTGCAAAAATATAGATTTAGCAGTGCTTTTCAAGGTTAGTACATTGTAATGATGTATGTGACTGTTATTACCAATCACCTTGAAGTAGGCCTGCTATATAGGCACTATATTATATAATTTTATTTCAAGGATTTGATTTCCTGTGCTCAAGTAGTGTTACTAATCATAGAAACAGTTTTCCCAATATTTTATAGAATTTTATAGGCTTTACATATTGTCAGTTGGTCCCACTTTGGCCAAATTTGCTTAGCTTTGCAGGTCCATAAACATAGGAGACTTCTGTGAAAACATTACTTACACACAGCTATATATATATATATATATATATATATATATATATATATATATATATATATATAAATAAATATTTCATTCAAGTTGTTTGTCAAAGTACAAAAGTACTGGTTGAGCTGGCTGATGTATCACATCCACAGTATTATATTGTATAGTATAGATCAGTGGTCGGCAACCTTTTACCATTCAAAGAGCCATTTGGACCCGTTTTCCACATTAAAGAAAACACTGGGAGCCACAAATCCTTTTTTGACATTTAAAATTAAATAACACTGCATATGTTTGTTTTTTGTTTGTTTTTTTTCCCCCATTTTTCCTTCATGTTAATATAAAACAACAATGTGTTACATTGATTTAAACGATTGCAGAGACAATTAAATTACAATTCTACTTGCAACAAAAACATTTAGTTTTAAAAAAAAATCGCCAGCCTCCCCGCGACCCGAATTAGGATTAAGAAATTGAGAAAATGAACGAATGTGTTCGAGTCCTCCTTGTAATTTTGTAAAGAAAAAGAATATCTATCCCACGAAATGTAGCCATGGGGTGGGTGGGGGGGGGCACTAACGAATGTCTCTCCCCCTTATGCCGGTCCCAAGCCTGGATAAATGCAGATGGTTGCAACAGGAAGGGAATCCGGCGTAAAACTTCTGTCACATTTCCAATGCAAATGATCAAAACAAAATTCATACTGGGTCGGTCGAGACCCGGGTTAACAACGACCGCCATCAGAGCTGTCAACCAACAGGGTGCTGATGGAAATTGGACTACTGTTGGTCGAAGAAAGAGACGTGGGAGGCGTGTCCGTAGGCAGAGAGAGAAGAGGAAATGCTTGGCCTAGGACTGAGAGTAGGGACTTTGAATGTTGGAACTATGAAAGGAAAAGGTAGAGAGCTGGCTGACATGATGCAGAGGAGGAAGGTAGACATACTGTGTGTTCAGGAGACCAGGTGGAAAGGTAGCAAGGCTACAAGCTTAGGAGCAGAGTTTAAGCTGTTTTTTCATGGTGTGGATGGGAAGAGAAATGGAGTAGGAGTCATCTTGAAGGAAGGGTTTGTCAGGAATATTCTAGAAGTGAAAAGAGTGTCAGACAGAGTGATGAGTCTCAAGTTAGAAATTGAAGGCATGATGTTCAATGTTAGTGCTTATGCTCCACATGCAGGATGTGAGCTAGAAGAGAAGGAGAGATTCTGGAGTGACTTGGATGAAGTGATGCAGAGTGCCCCCAGAGGTGAAAGAGTGGTCATTGGGGCAGACTTCAATGGACATGTTGGTGCAGGCAACAGAGGGGACGAGGAAGTGATGGGCAGGTTTGGTATCCCGGACAGGAACAAAGAAGGACAGATGTTGGTAGATTTTGCAAAAAGGATGGAAATGGCTGTGGTGAAAGTATTCTTCAAGAAGAAACAGAAGCATAGGGTGACTTATTAAAGCGGAGGTAAGAGCACACAGGTCGACTGCATCTTGTGTAGGCGATGTAATTTGAAGAAGGTCATTGACTGCAAAGTAGTAGTGGGTGAGAGTGTTTCCAAACAGCATAGGATGGTGGTGTGCAGGATGATGCTGATGGTGAGGAAGGTGTAAAAGGCAAAGGCAGAGCAGAAGACAAAGTGGTGGAAGCTGGAAAAGGAAGAGTGCCGTGTTGTCTTCAAGGAGGAGTTGAAACAAGCTTTGGGTAGTCAGGAAGTGCTTCCAGATGACTGGACAACCACAGCCAATGTGATCAGGGAGACTGGTAGGAGAGTACTTGGTGTGTCATCTGGAAGGAAAGTAGATAAGGAAACTTGGTGGTGGAATGAGGAAGTGCAGGAGTGTGTACAAAAGAAGAGGTTAGCTAAGAAGAAGTGGGACACAGAGAGGACCAAAGAGTAAACAGGAGTACAGGGAGACACAGCGTAAGGCGACGGTAGCGGTGTCAAAGGCCAAACAGAGGGCGTATGATGACTTGTATGATAGGTTGGACAGTAAGGAAGGAGAAAATGATTTATACAGGTTGGCACAGCAGAGAAATAGAGATGAGAAGGATGTGCAGCAAGTTAGAGTGATTAAGGACAGAGAGGGAAATGTATTGACAGATGACACAAGTGTGCTGGGAAGATGGAAAGAGTACTTTGAAGAGCTGATGAATGAGGAAAATGAGAGAGAAAAAAGAGTAGAAGAGATGACCGTTGAGGACCAGGAAGTAGCAAAGATTAGTGAGGGTGAAGTGAGGAGGGCACTGAAGAGGATGAAAAATAGAAAGGCAGTTGGTCCTGATGACATACCAGTTGAGGTATGGAAGTGTCTAGGGAGGGTAGCAGTAGATTTTCTGACAAGAATATTCAACAAGGTCTTAGAAAGTGAGCAGATCCCGGAGGAATGGAGGACAAGTGTGCTTGTGCCCATTTTTAAGAACAAGGGAGATGTACAGAGTTGTGGCAACTACAGAGGGATAAAGTTCATGAGCCATACAATGAAGGTATGGGAAAGAATAGTGGAAGCTAGACTAAGAGCAGAGGTCAGCATTTGTGAACAACAGTTTGGTTTCATGCCAAGAAAGAGCACCACAGATGCAGTGTCTGCTTTGAGGATGTTAATAGAGAAGTACAGAGAAGGTCAGAAGGAGCTGCATTGTGCCTTTGTGGATCTGGAGAAAGCATATGACAGGGTGCCAAGAGAAGAACTGTGGTATTGCATGAGGAAGTCTGGAGTGGCAGAGAAGTATGTTAGAGTGGTGCAGGACATGTATGAGAGATGTAAGACAGTGGTGAGGTGTGCTGTCGGTGTGACAGAAGAATTCAAGGTGGAGGTTGGACTGCATCAAGGGTCAGCTCTCAGCCCCTTCTTGTTTGCTATGGTAATGGACAGGCTGACAGACGAGGTTCGACAAGAATCTCCATGGACTATGATGTTTGCAGATGACATTATGATCTGTAGTGAGAGCAGAGAACAAGTGGAGGAAAATGTAGAGAGGTGGAGGTATGCCCTGGAAATGAGGGGAATGAAGGTTAGCCTCAGTCAAACATCTGTGTGAACTACAAGGACCCAAGTGGAACGGTAAGTTTACAGGGGCAGAGATAAAGAAGGTGGAGGATTTTAAGTACTTAGGCTCAACAATCCAGAGCAATGGCGAGTGTGGAAAAGAGGTGAAGAAGCGCGTGCAGGCAGGTTGGAATGGATGGAGAAAAGTGCCCGGTGTGATGTGTGATAGGAGAGTATCGGCAAGAATGAAGGGACAAGTGTACAAGACGGTGATGAGGCCAGTGATGTTGTATGGGTTAGAAACAGTGGCCCTGGGGAAAAAACAGGAGGCAGAGTTGGAGGTAGCAGAGATGAAAATGTTGAGGTTCTCTTTGGGAGCAACGAGGATGGATAGGATCAGGAATGAGTACATCAGAGGGACAGCACATGTAAGATGTTTTGGAGACAAAGTCAGAGAGGCTAGATTGAGATGGTTTGGACATGTACAGAGGAGGGATAGTGAGTATATTGGTAGTAGGATGCTGAGATTGAAACTACCAGGCAGAAGGCCCAGAGGAAGACCAAAGAGAAGATTTATGGATGTGGTGAAGGCGGACATGAAGGTTGTTGGACTAAGAGTAGAAGATGCAGAGCATAGGGTGAGATGGAGGCAGATCATTTGCTATGGTGACTCCTGAAGGGAACAGCCGAAAGGAAAAGAAGTAGAAAGAAGATATATATATATATATATATATATATATATATATATATATATATATATATATATATATACATACACATACTATAATATATATATATATATATATCTTCTTTCTACTTCTTTTCCTTTCGGCTGTTCCCTTCAGGAGCATATATATATACATACACATACTATAAAATATATATATATATATATATATATATATATATATATATATATATATATATATATATATATATATATATATATATAGGGTTGCCACCACACACACGCACAAACAGACAGTTAACCTAATGTGCAGATTACTGGACTGTGGGGGGACCAGAGAACCTGGAGGAAATCCATGCAAGCATGCTGATAAACTGTACAGAAACATCCAAGCCTGTGGACTTATACAGACTAGATTACTGCAACTTACTCCTAACAGGTCTACTGTTGCAAATGACCCAGAATGCAGTTCGCGGCTTGTTTTAAACCGTCACATCTTTTCCACGCACCTCCCCACTGCTACAGTCTCTTCACTGGTTCCCTGTACCTGCTCACAATAGATTTAAAACGTGCTTGCCTATGAAGTCAAAAATGGAGCTGCACCTTCCTACCTCAAAGCCCTTGTCACACCTTGCACTGCACCGTGTTCTCTCAGATTCTCTAACACAGCTAGACTGATCTCATCCTTTACCAAGGGACTAGGGGGAAAATGCATCTAAACTCTTCTATGTTCTGACTCCAGGATGGTGAAATGAACTTCCTCTGGACATCCGGACAGCTGAGTCACTGAGTATTTTCAAACGAGGGCTGGAAACTTACTTTTTTCAGCAGTACTTAGATTAGCACAGTGCTGTGTACAAACCCCCCCCCACACACACACACACAGACACACACAAAACACCTACCGACTGAATTTGACTGATGGTATACGACATATACTATACGTGGTCTGTGTTTTAACAAACCCATATCAGAATATATTCACTGATAGAGACTTTAAAGCACTTCTGTAAATGGCTCTGGATAAGAGAGTCTGCTAAATGGGGTAAATGTGTGGTGGTTAAACTGTCCAGTTGACAATACGTCGGTCTCCGGTTTGAGTCCACAGGCTTGGATGTTTCTGTACAGTTTATCAGCATGCTTGCATGGATTTCCTCCAGGTTCTCTGGTCCCCCCACAGTCCAGTAATCTGCACATTAGGTTAACTGTCTGTTTGTGCGTGTGTGTGGTGGCAACCCTATATATATATTATAGTATGTGTATGTATATATATATATATATATATCTTCTTTCTTCTTCTTTTCCTTTCGGCTGTTCCCTTCAGGGGTCGCCACAGCAAATGATCTGCCTCCATCTCTCCCTATCCTCTGCATCTTCTACTCTTACTCCAACGACCTTCATGTCCGCCTTCACCGCATCCATAAATCTTCTCTTTGGTCTTCCTCTGGGCCTTTTGCCTGGTAGTTCCAACCTCAGCATCCTACGACCAATATACTCACTATCCCTCCTCTGTACATGTCCAAACCATCTCAATCTAGCCTCTCTGACTTTGTCTCCAAAACATCTAACATGTGCTGTCCCTCTGATGTACTCATTTCTGATCCTATCCATCCTTGTTACTCCCAAAGAGAACCTCAACATTTTCATCTCTGCTACCTCCAACTCTGACTCCTGTCTTTTCCCCAGGGCCACTGTCTCTAAACCATACAACATTGCTGGCCTCATCACCGTCTTGTACACTTGTCCCTTCATTCTTGCCGATACTCTCCTATCACACATCACACCGGACACTTTTCTCCATCCATTCCAACCTGCCTGCACGCGCTTCTTCACCTCTTTTCCACACTCTCCATTGCTCTGGATTGTTGAGCCTAAGTACTTAAAATCCTCCACCTTCTTTATCTCTGCCGCCTGTAACCTCAAAGTTCCTCTTGGGTCCTTGTCGTTCACACACATGTATTCTGTCTTATTAAGACTAACCTTCAATCCCCTCCTTTCCAGGGCATACCTCCACCTCTCTAGATTTTCCTCCACTTGTTCTCTGCTCTCACTACAGATCACTATGTCATCTGCAAACATCATAGTCCATGGAGATTCTTGTCTAACCTCATCTGTTAGCCTGTCCATCACCATAGCAAACAAGAAGGGGCTGAGAGCTGACCCTTGATGCAGTCCCACCTCCACCTTGAACTCTTCTGTCACACCGACAGCACACCTCACCACTGTCTTACATCTATCATACATGTCCTGCACCACTCTAACATACTTCTCTGTCACTCCAGACTTCCTCATACAATACCACAGTTCTTTTCTCGGCACCCTGTCATATGCTTTCTCCAGATCCACAAAGGCACAATGCAGCTCCTTCTGACCTTCTCTGTACTTCTCTATTAACATCCTCAAAGCAAACACTGCATCTGTGGTGCTCTTTCTTGGCATGAAACCAAACTGTTGTTCACAAATGCTGACCTCTGCCCTTAGTCTTGCTTCCACTATTCTTTCCCATAGCTTCATTGTATGGCTCATCAACTTTATCCCTCTGTAGTTGCCACAACTCTGTACATCTCCCTTGTTCTTAAAAATGGGCACAAGCACACTTCTCCTCCATTCCTCTGGCATCTGCTCACTTTCTACGACCTTGTTGAATATTCTTGTCAGAAAATCTACTGCTACCTCTCCTAGACACTTCCATACCTCAACTGGTATGTCATCAGGACCAACTGCCTTTCCACTCTTCATCCTCTTCAATGCCCTCCTCACTTCTCCCTTACTAATCTTTGCTACTTCCTGGTCCTCAACGGTCACCCCTTCTACTCTTTTTTTTTTTTCTCTCATTTTCCTCATTCATCAGCTCTTCAAAGTACTCTTTCCATCTTCCCAGCACACTTCTGTCATCAGTCAATACATTTCCCTCTGTCCTTTATCACTCTAACTTGCTGCATGTCTTTCCCATCTCTTTTTCTCTGCTGTGCTAACCTGTATAGATCATTTTCTCCCTCCTTACTATTCAACCTATCATACAAGTCATCATACGCCCTCTGTTTGGCCTTTGACACTGCTACCTTCGCCTTACGCTGTGTCTCCCTGTACTCCTGTTTACTCTCTTCGGTCCTCTCAATGTCCCACTTCTTCTTGGCTAACCTCTTCTTTTGTACACACTCCTGCATTTCCTCATTCCACCACCAAGTTTCCTTATCTACTTTCCTTCCAGAGGACACACCAAGTACTCTCCTACCGGTCACCCTGATCACATTGGCTGTGGTTGTCCAGTCCTCTGGAAGCACTTCCTGACTACCCAAAGCCTGTTTCAACTCCTCCTTGAAGACAACACGACACTCTTTCTTTTTCAGCTTCCACCACTTTGTCTTCTGCTCTGCCTTTGCCTTTTTCACCTTTCTCACCATCAGTGTCATCCTGCACACCACCATCCTATGCTGTTTGGCAACACTCTCACCCACTACTACTTTACAGTCACTGACTTCCTTCAAATTACATCGCCTACACAAGATGTAGTCTACCTGTGTGCTCTTACCTCCGCTTTCATAAGTCACCCTATGCTTCGGTTTCTTCTTGAAGAAAATATTCACCACAGCCATTTCCATCCTTTTTGCAAAATCGATCAACATCTGTCCTTCTGTGTTCCTGTCCTGGATACCAAACCTGCCCATCACTTCCTCGTCCCCTCTGTTGCCTGCACCAACATGTCTATTGAAGTCTGCTCTAATGACCACTCTTTCACCTCTGGGGGTACTCTGCATCACTTCATCTAACTCACTCCAGAATCTCTCCTTCTCTTCTAGCTTACATCCTGCCTGTGGGGCATAAGCACTAACAACATTGACCATCACGCCTTCAATTTCTAACTTGAGACTCATCACTCTGTCTGATACTCTTTTCACTTCGAGAACATTCCTGACAAACCCCTCCTTCAAGATGACTCCTACTCCATTTCTCTTCCCATCCACACCATTATAAAACAGTTTAAACCCTGCTCCTAAGCTTTTAGCCTTTCTACCTTTCCACCTTGTCTCCTGAACACACAGTATGTCCACCTTCCTCCTCTGCATCATGTCAGCCAGCTCCCTATCTTTTCCTTGCATAGTTCCAACATTCAAAGTCCCTACTCTCAGTCCGAGGCTCACGCATTTCCTCTTCTCTCTCTGCCTACGGACACGCCTCCCGCCTCTCCTTCTTCGACGTCTTCGACCAACAGTAGTCCAATTTCCATCAGCACCCTGTTGGTTGACAGCACTGATGGCGGTCATTGTTAACCCGGGCCTCGACCGATCCAGTATGAATTCTGTATTGATCATTTGCATTTTTTTTTTTTGGCAGAAGTTTTACGCCGGATGCCCTTCCTGTCGCAACCCTCTGCATTTATCCGGCTTGGGATCGCATAAGGGGAGAGACACTGGTTAGTGCCCCCCCCCCGCCTCATATATATATATATATATATATATATATATATATATATATATATATATATATATATATATATATAGTATGTATATGGACTGGAGTAAAAAATGGTAAGATCAAGGCATATGCTGTGGATATTTAGAACCCATTGGGAGTATGTTTTCCCAAAATTCTTTGGAACCCATGGTCTGGAACCCAAACATGGCACCATATCTGTAATTGATGAATTAATTCATAAAAAAAAAACAAACAAAAAACTTTTATATTTTTAATCACTAGCTTACATCAAAGGGTGAAATTTTGAAACATGGTCTTTTTCTTTGTCTTTGTAGAGTCCTCATCAGTCATTGTAGAGTCCTCAATTTAAAAAAACCAAAAACAAAACAAAACCAAAAAAAAAAAGACTAGAAACCTACACAATGTGTTCAATTCTGGTCTTTCCATCACCTGGCTCAGATGTGATGGTGTTGATAACCAAACTAAACATGAATCCACACAGTGCTGTGGTTGAGTTTTGGGGTAATTTTGTCCAAGATAAACTTGCATATCAACAAATGAAAAAAGAGATTCAGTATCCCAAACAAAAATTTCATGAAGGAGAAGGCAAGCCTGGTGACCTATGCCTCGTGCGGGTTTATGAAACATGGTACAGAGCTCGTATAGTGTCAAGAAATGATATTCACTATAGCGTGTTTCTTATTGATGAAGGCAGAACACTCCAGGTACATATCAGCATTTTGTCATGGGGCCAAATCGACTTTTTCAGTCTGCCTCCAGAAGTTGAATTCTGCATTCTTTCCAATGTCCTGCCATTGTCTACTGAAAATAGATGGTCAGAATTGGCATTGAAGTTTATGAAGTCTTTCTGTGGGAAGGCAGTTACTGCCCATGTTTTGGCTTTTTACAAAGCACAGCAGGCATTTCTACTTGATATTCCCTGTCTATCTATGCAAATGCATGAAATGGGATTTGCAAAAACACTGTCAATAGAGGAGTTCAAGACCTTTGTTTCAAGGTCGTTACAGTCTGATGCTGGTTCTGTGGAGCCATTGAGGACGACAACCTTGGGATATGAAAAACTTGAACAAATCAAGACACAGCTGTGCTACATGTATCCAGAGCTACAAGCTGAAAGTACTGAAACTGTACTAATCACAGAGGTTTACAATCCCTTGCGTGTCTTCTGTCAGTTAAAGGTATTCTCCCAGCAACTCAAGAAACTGACTGAGCAGATAACTTGGCATTATGAAAAAACAATGGCATCTCATTTTGCGAGGAGTGAGAACTTGGGGGCTCCTTGTGCATCAAGAGGAACCGATGGAAAATGGTATCGTTCCATTTTGCAGCAGGTAATGACCACCAACAATGTAGCTAAGGTGCTACATGTGGATAATGGGAAGAAACAATTTGTTCAATTAGATGATGTTCGACCCCTGGCCCCAGAATTCTTTCGAATGCCTGTTGTAACTTATCTTTGCTCACTTCATGGGGTTGTTGATCATGGTGTTGGCTGGACAGTTTCACAGATTGATTATCTGAAGTCCTTACTGCTCGACAGAACCATTATTGCAAAATTTGAGTATCAGAGCCTCTCAGAGGGTGTCTACTACATCACGCTGTTTGAAGATGAAAACACAAATATAAATGAATTATTTGGCTCAAGAGAGAAGTGCTTAATAGATTATGCTGTGTGCAAGGTTGGGATATGTCAGAGGTGCCAGGTATCACTTAAAAATGAGTCAAAAATATTGAAGGGTTTTAAAGGTATGTTTGGAGAAAGTCTGTCACTTAATACTGTTCATATGGCTGTTGTGCAGCATGTTGATAGTCCCTCACAATTTTGGATCCAGCCAAAGGAATATGCTTCCGAGTTTGATCTGCTAATGAGTTTCTTGAGAAGGCTGTATAGTGATGTGACTGGAGAAAGTGGAGTGATTAGAAAACCTGTAGCTGGTCTTGCTTGTGTAGCCAAAGCTAAAGATGGTGTTTTCTGTAGGGCTACCATTTGTGAAGTCATTGAGACCAAGGCAGAAGTTTTCTTCTTTGATTATGGAAACAAAGAAGTGGTTGACTGTAGCAACCTTCATGAGTTGCCCCTCAAGTACCAAAGCCTACCAGCCTTGGCGATTAAGTGTGCTCTTTATGGCATTCACCCCATACATGAAGAGTGGGGAATAAATGCTACATTATTTTTTGCTAAAGCTGTTGTGGACAAAGTCCTTAATGTGCGTATCCTTGCAAAGTCCCACGACTTGCATCTTGTCCAGATCACTGATTGTATGTCGGAAGAAGAAAAAGATTTTTCAAAGCTGCTCTGTGATATAGGTTTTGCAGAGCTGGATGCTATGAGTGAGCCTGATTTCACACCATACAGTAAAATGGTACAGACCTCTGATGTGTTCAAGTCTCCTACCAATTCACAGTCATGTATTTCACCTTGTGTTGCAGCTACTTACAAAGAGTACTTGTTTCCGATTGGGAGCACCTTTGATGTTATAGTGTCCTACATCGAGAGTCCGAATGATTTTTGGTGTCAAAAAGCTAATGATGCAAAATACCTGAAACTACTAATGAGGAATCTCCAGAGGCGCTATGCAAAATCTGAATTTCAGCCTATTATGAACGCTGCCTGTGTTGCTCGTCATCCTCAAAATAGAATGTGGTATCGAGCTTTGGTCATCCAAAAACATCAGACTTCTAACGTAACAGTACTATTTGTTGATTATGGGGAAACGAAGAAAGTTCCCATTAGTGATCTTCGGTGCATTGACCCAGAATTCTTTGAACTGAAAGGACAAGCATTTCGATGCTGCTTGTATAACTTGAGATGTCCGGTCTCTCATTCCTCTTCGGTGTGGAGTCCAAATGCGACGTCACATTTTCGAGAGTTTGTGGACAAAACGGTCTCGATGGGTATAGTGTTGAAATGTACTGTATATGCTGTGATGTCCGACACTCGGAAAGTGGTGTTCAACATAGTGAATTTGGCGAGTCCGTTCCAAAGCATCTCAGATTTTCTTGTCAAGAAGGGGCAAGCTGATCATGCATCTAAAGCAATAGCAGTTAAAGGTTGGCCACCTTTAAGGCTTGATACATGCTACTACTCTTCACACAACATTAAAATTGGGTCTGAAGAAGATGTGTGCATCTCCTGGGTGAACAACATCAACCAGTTCTTTTGTCATTTACAAAGAAATTTTGTGCAGATTGATGAACTTGGAGATAAAGTCAATGACTTATGCAGTCAGCTACAGAGCATTAACTGTCCAAAAGACTTTGGAAAAATTTGTTTTGCAAAATATACTGATGGCCTGTGGTACAGAGGACAAATTACAAGTGTAAAGCCTTCGGTTGTAGTCCACTTCATTGATTATGGCAACACACAGGAAGTTGAAATATCAGACCTCATGCCCATTCCAATTGAAGCTGCTGAAATTATGACAATACCTGTGCAAGCAGTGGAGTGTGGGCTTTCTGATGTGCCAGAAAATGTCCCAAGTGAAGTAAATAACTGGTTTGAAAGTTTTGTGAAAGATCACCATCTCAAAGCTTTGATAGTTGCCAAAGAACCATCTGGTAAATTAAGATTGGAATTGTATGATGGTAAAATTCAGGTAAATGTTATGATCAAAGAGAAATTCTGCATTGAAGCTGTGAAAAACAAGCAAGTTACAGATAAAGGACTTAATGCAAAGGATCAATATCAGTCATATATGTTTGAAAGAAAAATAGTGCCTGAGTGGACTATTAAAAAACATTGTAGATTTCAGAAAAGTGCTTTCTCAGAAGAAAGCTCAGGAAAATTGGTTGTTTGGAACACCGATGGAGATGTCACCCAAAGAATCATAGGGCAACATGACTTTCACAAGGAGTCTCGCACTGGATCTAAAAATGCCATTCCGAGTGTCTTCAAACAAGCAGAACTCCCTGTCAAAGTAGTTGAATCAGGTGTGGAAGCTGAAGTATTCATCTCACATTGCAATGGTCCTATGAGCTTCTTTGTCCAATTGGTAACAGATGAAAATAACATTTATTCTCTGGTAGAAAAGTTAAATGATGTTGACTTAAAGCATGTACCTGTTAACACTGATCTCTGTGAAGATGACTTGGTTAGTGCCGTGTACCCTGATGACCAGTGTTGGTACCGTGCTGTTGTAAAGAAAGTGCCGGTAGATGATGTGGCTGATGTAGAATTTATTGATTTTGGAAACACTGCTCATGTTTCAGTCACAAAACTATGCATTCTGGACAAAAAGTTCTCCCAGCCACGGTATAGCATTCATTGTTCACTGGCTGGAGTCAAAAATGTTGACCTTAATTCAGCCTATAATTTTAAAATGGAGACTGAAGGGAAGGCTGATCATTTTTTATGTAAATTTATCCAACAGTCAGGGTCTGTATGGGAGGTGAGACTTGAGGCTAATGGTGAGCTGTTGGGATCTGCTTTCTCTGATACAGACACCACAACTGTAACACATGTACCCAGGATCCCAGGTACATACTCTAATCTGTGGACTTATAAGAACCCTGATCTATTCACTGGACAGGGAGTTGCTGCTTATGCCTCAGTCATTACTGGACCCCAACTCTTCTACTGTCAGTATGCAGGGACTGAGACACTGCAAGAGATTTTTGATAAAATTCAAAAGGCTGGTAATAATTTGGAATGTGGAGTTTTGACCATAGAAACCCTACCAGTTGGAAGTGGATGCATTGCCCTGTTCGATGAGGACCAACTATGGTATCGTGCAAAGGTTACCTCCAGAGAAAATGACACTCTCTCAATTTTGTTTGTTGACTACGGAAATGAATCAACAGTTAAAATGAGCAATGTGAGACCACTGCCGTTGGAGGCATCTGATGTACCTCCTCAGGCATTTGCCTGTCAGCTTGATGGGTTTGATCAGTCGGAGGGGTTCTGGGACAACAATGCAGATGAGCAGTTCTTTGAGCTAATTAATGACCAACTCTTGAAGGTTACAATTTTGAAATTGGCCAATTCTGATGGTAGTACTCCACCTTATTTTGTTAAGTTGGAATGTGAAGAATGTGATGTCAATGAGGAAATGCAAAAATGTTGGACTTGGAACAGCCAAAGGACATCACTTGAAGTAGTAGATGCAGTGTCTGTAACTGAAACGTCCCCTTTGGTTGTAAGTGAATCCATATTAAGACCAAAGGACTGCCTTTGGGTAGCCATGAATTATCCACACAGTTCCACTTGCACGCCCTTAAGCATGCATGTACAAAGTGATGGCACTCTGACTGAGCATGAGGAGCAAGTTGGATCTGTAGATTCACTGGATAAAAGGAGTATTGCCGTGGACAATACATGCTCCCAAGATGATCAGGACTTGACTTCAGCTGGCAAAGAAATGTCTGAGGATCATGATGGATGGGCTGGTGTGAAGGATCCCAATGTAGATACAGATGTTTCAGATGTTCTTTCCAATCCACATGCAGATGTTTCTGTGGAAAGGCAGTCGGACTTCACAGAATGTATGAGGAAAGGTGCAGTCACAGAGTCATTGGAGTTTATCAATGAGAATCAAATGGAAACTACATATTCACAAGGTCAGACCTGTGATGAGGTCTGCACAAAAGTGAAGGGGTCCGTTTCAGAAGATGAAGAGAATAAGGAGGAGTCTTATCATGAGATGATTAAAACAGGTTATTGTCATGTGCAAATCTAGAATTCTCAATTTCCGTGTAAGAATTTATATCCATGTTGAAGTTTCTTCATTTCTATGCAGAGTTTGGAAACGTAACGAGGGCTGTGTCGAGCAGGGCAGTGGGTTCGAAATCTGTGACCTGGTCCATTGCATACAGGAGTTTTTGTCGAACACGAACTTTAAAGGTTTTGGATGATTACATCTGGGTAAGCGGAGAAGTCGTTTAAATGACTCATTGTTTTACATTTCTAAATAGCTTATTTTTAAGGTCTGTATTTATACATGCATCATTTATTTATTATGTAATATTACACACACACACAGGGATACTTTGCATTTTAATTCATGCAGCTTCAGTGCATTGCATTTTTAAAAAAAATATTCATCGAAGTAAAAAATAAGGAAGTTAAGGAAAATGCCACAAAACAAGGTAAATTATGCAAAAAAAAACAACTCAAAATCTCCCATTAAAACTTTGCATTGATAAAAAGTTACATTGTTGCATCTGTGTGTGCGCACGCATCTGCGCGTGTATGTTTGTCGTCTTCTTATGCAATACCATCTGTGTGTGTGTGTATTTATATTTTATTTACATCTTGTTATTGTTTTAATGTGTAATGGTTATTATAGCACAGTTGGGGTGATCCTACTTCGCGGATTTTGATGGTCGCGTGGGGATCTCGGTCCCAATTAACCGCAGGAAGTGAGGGATCCGTGTGTGTGTGTGTGTGTGGTTGTGTCAGGGTTGTGTCAGGAAGGTCATCCGACGTAAAAATCTATGCCAAATCAAACATGCGAATCAGATGATTCGCTGTTGTGACCCCTGAAAAAGGGTAAAGGCTGAAAGGAAAAGATGTACATATATATACATACAGACATACATATATATATATGACATTTATGACTGTGACATTTCAAATTTTCTCTGGCAACTTCAGTGGCTCGGATAAGTCTATTCCGAAATGTCGACACACATTCCACCAAGTTCAAATCTGGTTAGACCTGAAGCCATAACTCGCTTAACTGCTTGATCAGTCCCCTAACAGTTTGACCAAAGACTAACTTGAAGGGACTGAACCCTAGAGACTCCTGAATGGACTCCCTCACTGCAAGCAACATCAAATGAATGCCTTGATCCCACTCTTTCCCAGTTTCAAAGCAGTAAGTTCTGATCATATTCTTAAGAGTCTGATGAAACCTTTCCAAAGCACCTTGCGACTCTGGGTGATGAGCACTGGACTTAACCTGCCTTATTCCCAACTCGTACGTGACCTGTTGAAACACACCCGACATGAAATTAGACCCTTGATCAGACTGAACTACTTTAGGAAAACCAACCATTGTGAAGAACTTAACCAAAGCCTTAATGATGACAGGAGCCTTGATTTTTCTCAACGGAATAGCCTCTGGGAACCTGGTTGAAGCACACATAATTGTTAACAGGTACTGATTACCTGACCTGGTTTTGGGCAATGGACCAACACAATCAACGAAAACACGACTAAATGGCTCCTCAAATACAGGAATGGACTTAAACGGGGCAGGAGGGATTTTCTGATTGGGCTTACCTGCCACCTGACAGGCATGACATGTCCTATAAAACATAAACTAGGCCAGAAAAAATGAGCTAAAATCGTATCACAGGTTTTGTTGACACCTAAATGACCTGCTAAAGGAGTATCATGAGCCAAAATAATCACATGCTGATGGAACTTCTGGGGAACCACAATTTGGTGAACAACTTTCCACTCCTCATCAGCCAGCACTTCTGGAGGTCTCCATTTCCTCATCAAAACACCATTTTGGTTATAGGAACAAACAGGAACCTTATCCGCCTCACTAGGAGAAAGTGCTCGCAGGGCAAGTGATTGGCTTTCCAGATCATCACCCTGAGAAGAAATGAGCTGCGAACGGGAAAGTACTGGATCTGAACCTGAAAATTCAGCTGCACTGCTCGAAGAAGTACCCTGACCTTACAAAAAGAAATCCTGTAATGAATGATCCATGAAGGAACCAGCAAGAGTGTCATAGCAATCATTCTCACCAGAAAGCTCTTGCGAGACTTTGTTAGCCTTAGAACGAGTCACGGCACACGATGGGGAAAATACCAGGAATTTCTTCCTGAAGGAATTCAGTGTTTACAGAAGTGCTTGGTTCAACGTTAACCCAAAGAACCGCCGAAACCTTAGCCCCTGCTAAATCATTACCAATAAGCAAGTCAACACCTGGAACGGGGAGAGTTTCCTTAACACCAACCTTCACTAAGCCAGACACCAAATCAGACTGCAGATGAACAGAATGGAGAGGTACCCCTATAACGCCACCAATCTTCTTTGTTTCCTTTCGGCTTTTTCCCTTTGTCGGGAGTCGCCACAGCGAATCATCTGATTTGATTTGGCAGAGGTTTTATGTCGGATGCCCTTCCTGTCACAACCCTTTAGCAAGGGACAGAAACATGCTGACGACTTTGCAGCCTACTCTTTTACGAAAGTCGGCAATGGTTCTTTTACATGCCTGTCACCATAGACAGTGAGAGACATAGCCTGCCTTTGATAACCCAGTTAGCTGCACTGGGGGGGGGGGGGGGCAGTGACAACTTGTGGGGACTCGAACCCCCAACCTTAGGATCAGCGAGCCTGTGCCCTATCCACTAGACCACCACTGCCCCCTATAACGCCACCAATACCCGCTAATAAAACATTTGAGTTAGCAGACCACACTTCCAAAAAAGGCAGCACACCTTTGAGCATAAGAGATTGGAGAGCGCCCGTGTCCCTCAAGATAGTAATGGGTCGTAATGTGGACTTATCACCCTGAAGTGAAACAAAACCCTTGGAAATAAAAGGCAAGTACTCCTCCTGAACAACAGCAGACTTGGATGACTGAATCTCAGAAACAAACGGCTCCTTCGTCTTAACAGCTTCAGAAATAGGCTGGGACTTGACATTCACAAAAGCATGGAGTGAGGACTGTGACTCTTGTTTAAACTGTAGTTTGTGATACTCTGAAAGCAAATGATCCGGCTTACGACAATAACAAGTGACCATTTGTCGAAAAACCTGAATCCTGTTTGGAATCAACGGAGTTTTTGAACTATATAACTTGTGAAGAGCTGAGCCAGACGTAAGAGATGTCACTGACCTATCTTGACCTGAACTACTGGACTGACCTGACCTGAAATTGCCTAATTTACCTGACCTGAAATAGCCTAATTGACCTGACCTAAAGTTACCCTGACCAGAGTAACCACTATGCCTGAACTCATGTTTGAGTAACCGAGTAGTCGTCTGCCAGAACTGCAGCCTGTTGTAGCTGATCATCTTTCTGCTCATTTAAGTAAGTCCTAATATCGGCATGCACACACTGCTTAAATTCGTCTAAACTTCCCGAGCACTACCTTTCAACACACTTTGCAATAACACAGTCCAATGTTCTTTTGGCCATTTTCAAATTTGTTGCCACTTTTTCAAAATGTAAAAAGAAATTGTCAACATCTTTCTCATTGAATGGCGGTACTAATCCTACATGTTTGGTAACATCAAAATAGTGACTGTCTTGAGAACTCTTAACTACCTTGGAATTTCGTTCTAATTTTAATTTTAGCCTTTCGAATTCAAGTTCTTTCTTTTTCAGTTTTTTTGGCCCTTATTTCCTTCTCGATTTCAATTTCTAATTTTCTTAGTTCCAAACTGTCTGATTGTTCTTCTTTAACTAAAGCCAAAACAGCCTTCTCAAAAATTTCATCCTCAATAAAATGGATCAAAACAATTCTTAAAATCTGAAATTTCCTCATAGCAGTTTTAGCTTCCAGGCCTAAATGCTTTGCCAAATTCAATAGATCTGATTTGCGAAGGGCACATACAGATTCTGGTGTGAAATCTTTCCAAAATTTATCTGCATTAAACTCTTTTGGAGGTGCCATTTTTGCCAAATGTAAAAAAATCTTATTTTGACCAGAGTTTTTGAAGTAAAGAAATAAAACACCTGAGGGTGTCCATGTTAAGGGAGTAACAACCCTCAAGGCTTTTATTCCTTATTTGTCAAATATTAAAATTAAATTTACAATTAAATTACAATTAAAATTAAATTTAAATTTATTAAAATTACAATTTGCATAGTAAGATTCTGGTTTACAATTTCTGAATTTAGAAAGTCAGATCCCAGATGAGCCCCCCCACTTGTTATGAATAGAAAAATTCCAGGACAACCCCAGAACAAAACCCTACACCCCAACAAGTTAACATGAAGGAAAGCAAAGAAACACAACGGCAGTAGTTCCGAACAACAATTGTACTCAAACTAATCACAACAGGAAATCTACATAGAAAATCAAAAGTAAAAGGTTACAAAGGAGGGCAGCTATATTTCCTAAACACAGAACAAGGGATGGTTGGTCCACTCACAAATTTCCCAAAGAATAAACGCACGTCGGCTGGTATAATGCTAATCCGCTGGTTAATGATATCCAAGAATGTGTGACCCGGTATCCAAGAATGTCAATGTCACTCAATAAAAGGTTCAGCACAGGATCCCTGCTGTAACGTTATTAGTGTGATGGTCCCCTGCTTAAGGAGAAAAGGGGGGAAAAAAAAGCTTTGTCGCCATTTCAGCTTCTTGAAAAATCCCGACACGGGATCAGCATACTCAACCAGTATCCAGCATCCACTTCCGGGAAGGTAACCCTCAATTCGATACTTACCTAGACTATTTATAGGGTTCCACAAGGTTTGGTTCAAACCCAGTGCACACGTAACCACAATGTTTTAATAAGTTTCAGCTGTCATACAATGCCTAATCTATACAACTCAAATGTCTGCCGGCAAAGTACAACATTAACAAACAACAGATATACGTTACAGCTATATTGGACCATGATTTTGCTCTGGTGGTGGATCCAGGGAAACTTTTTGAAGTTTTTGAAGCCAGAAGGATCTTTTCAGGTGCGACCCGTCCACCAAAGTGAGAGTGCTGCTGATCTTGTTTCTAAACTTTTCTAATCCAGGAATATAGCAGCTGGGGAAATGAAATGTTGATTCAAATGTGAAACAATTAGAAAAGGTACATATTGTATTGTATAACTTTTATTTTTCTCTGGGGGGGGGACTCCTGATGGGTGCAAAGGAAAAATAATTTTCTGTATTGTCTGGAGATGAGTGATTTTGTTATCAGACAGCAAAATCGGTTGTAGGCGGGAGGAGCATTCTTTTCCCTGTCAATCATGGCTGTGAATGTGTTACAGTGCTTTATGATGTTTAAATGGGAAGTAGTTGCTGCCCCTCTTTTTTTCTGACTGATGAGCAAAGTTAGACAAAGTGTTCATATTTATAAATGTAAATGTTTTTGTGTGTGTGTGTGTGTGTGTGTGTGTATGTGTGTGTGTGTGTATATATATATATATATATATATATATATATATATATATATATAAAATATTAACAGGATGAAAAGGAAATGGAACATGTAGCTGTAACATGTTTTGCTTCTGAACCTCCTGGTAAAAGTCTCCACATCTCACTGCAGCATTTATAAACATTAATTTGAAATGTTTGGTTTATTTGAGCATTTTAAACTGTCTGTCATTAAAAGCTGTAGGTGGTGATAAAGAGGTGGATCTAGACATCAGTGACGAGCAGATAAATTTGGTAAAGTCTTAAGAATTAGAGAGAGTCCACTTTTTATATTCAAGTGGATTTAAGTCAAGCCATGTAAGTTGTCTCCTGTGTTTTTTTCTGTTCTTCTGGACTCAGGTTGACGAGCTGTGCTCCTGTTTAGGTGACTCGGTGGCAGAAACAGAAAGTAAGTTGTATTATTTCCCAGGGAAAAATATCCTGCTGAGTCTGTGTTGATGTCATGACTGCCTTATTCCATTTTATTTTACTGAGCAGACACTTTGCCCGTGGAAGCACATGGAGGTCCAGATGTAGGACTTGTTCTTGCTTTTCAGGAAATGGTAGGCTTTAGTGTAAAAGTTCAGATTCGTCTGCTTCCAATGTTGCAGTATTTTCATTTTTAATTTTTCTTTCAGAGTGAGAAGTTTGTTGCAGAAATTTCTCTTAAGCGAAGGGGTAAGTGAAATGCTAATCTATGGAGTACTATAGCTTTAAAAGCCTGTGTTCTCCAAGACAAAGGGGGGACCACACAGCTTTTACTCTACTCAATGTTGTTTAAGATTTACTGTTTCTGTAAATGATTTAATTGTTGAAAAAAGATCTATGCTCCAATTTACATGAATTTATTTTCTACAGAACCAGCTCTGGAGATGGATCCAATACGAGAAATAGCCCTGGATACGTGCAGTGCTGTGATGGTCCAGGTGAGTCAGCATCCCAGTCTGTGTGCTTCAGTTCGACATAAAGAATGAGTTTACTCTGAAGTGTAAAAAAAAAAAAAAAAATCATGTATGTCTTATCACAGGAGCAAATTGATGAAATTAATCATCCAGCACAGGAACACAGAGGTCTGTTTTGTTTACACACCCCTGAATGGAAATGATGTTTAATAAACACGTGTTATTTTTTAGTTTAATTAATACTTGTCCACTGTCCAGGAGGTGAAACTGAATTAATGCACTGATTTAATCTCGTATCCTGGCATTAGATCATGTGACTCAAGTGTGTGAGCAGGTGGATCAGCGGATGGAGTTCAGAGCTGTAACAACACTGGGGAAGGTACCGTTCCGTGTTTATTGTATGCAGAGGCTAAAGGTTTTGGGAGTGACACAAGTATTGGTTTTTAAAAGGTTTGCTGCTTCAATGTTTTTAGATTTTTTTTGTCAGATGTTGCCATAAGGATTCATAAGTGTTAAAGGCTTTTACTGACAATTACAGTAAGTTTATGCAGAGTCCATATTTGCAGTTTTGACCCCTGCGATTCATCCTAGCATACTGCCAATCAACCTATGGGCCACATCTTGACTGATGTCAAACCAATGTTACATAAGTGGGGCAGCTGTAGCCTAAAGGTCGCTGGTTCGATTCCCAAACCAGCAGGTAAAGTGTATGGTGGTGAGGGAGTGAGCTGCACCTTAATTTCCTGTACATCCATGGCTGAAGTGCCTTTGAGCAAGGAGCCTAACCCCCAACCTAACTGGGGTTCTCTCCAGGTACAGTTGTGTTGTTGTTGCAGTTAATCTGTACTGTGAATGCACACATGGACCACAGAGAGAAAACTGTACCATGTGATCCGTATCAGGAGGCTAAAACGGATCTGGATCCCGTTACTCTAACCTCACCAGTGGATGTGTGTTTGTGTTGGTTCACTTATTTTCAGTAATTTGAAACTATAGAATAAAACTGGAGTTTGAGGCCTGTTCAGACATGGTAGGAACCATTTTCCAATCTCTTTCCGGTCAGCGGAGTCCAGGATACGTCTCCATTCCATTCTCTGTTGTTTTTGGTTACATACTAGTCCTTCTCAAAAAATTAGCATATTGTGATAAAGTTCATTATTTTCTGTAATGTACTGATAAAAATTAAACTTTCATATATTTTAGATTCATTGCACACCAACTGAAATATTTCAAGCCTTTTATTGTTTTAATACTGATGATTTTGGCATACAGCTCATGAAAACCCAAAATTCCTATCTCAAAAAATTAGCATATTATGAAAAGGTACTCTAAAAGAGCTATTAAACTAATCATCTGAATCAACCAATTAACTCTAAACACCTGCAAAAGATTCCTGAGGCTACAGGTGGCGCATTCCCCAGGTCAAGCCACTTTTGAACCAGAAACAGTGGCAGACGCGCCTGACCTGGGCTACAGAGAAGCAGCACTGGACTGTTGCTCAGTGGTCCAAACTACTTTTTTTGGATGAAAGCAAATTTTGCATGTCATTCGGAAATCAAGGTGCCAGAGTCTGGAGGAAGACTGGGGAGAAGGAAATGCCAAAAGGCCTGAAGTCCAGTGTCAAGTACCCACAGTCAGTGATGGTCTGGGGTGCCATGTCAGCTGCTGGTGTTGGTCCACTGTGTTTTATCAAGGGCAGGGTCAATGCAGCTAGCTATCAGGAGATTTTGGAGCACTTTATGCTTCCATCTGATGAAAAGCTTTATGGAGATGAAGATTTTCATTTTTCAGCACGACCTGGCACCTGCTCACAGTGCCAAAACCACTGCTAAATGGTTTACTGACCATGGTATTACTGTGCTCAATTGGTCTGCCAACTCTCCTGACCTGAACCCCATAGAGAATCTGGGGGATATTTTGAAGAGAAGGTTGAGAGACACCAGACCCAACACTGTGGATGAGCTTAAGGCCGCTATCGAAGCATCCTGGGCCTCCCTAACACCTCAGCAGTGCCACAGGCTGATTGCCTCCATGCCACGCCGCATTGAAGCAGTCATTTCTGCAAACGGATTCCCGACCAAGTATTGAGTGCATAACTGAACATAATTATTTGAAGGTTGACTGTTGTGTATTAAAACCCCTTTTTTTTTTTTTTTTTTATTGGTCGGATGAAATATGCTAATTTTTTGAGGTAGAAATTTTGGGTTTTCATGAGCTGTATGCCAAAATCATCAGTATTAAAACAATAAAAGAACTGAAATATTTCAGTTGGTGTGTAATGAATCTAAAATATATGAAAGTTTAATTTTTATCACTACATTACAGAAAATAATGAACTTGATCACAATATGCTAATTTTTTGAGAAGGACTAGTATATGTAAATTTGACCTGTCAAGGTCAGCCAGAGTCAATGATCTATATCTAGGAGGGGTGAATGGTGTTGGCGGTGACAACCACATGAATTTAAGGCAACTCATTTATTAACGACCGTGATGGAGGCTGAGTGCTTTCTTCGCTTGAATACAAAGTAATGTCCACACACGTGTCCAGTTGATACCCTTTAATAGCGGTTATTCTCTATGAACTTGAATTGTTACCTTTAGTCCACACTTCCACTCATTTATACACATATTGAGATACGTTTGTAACATCATTTATATTCAACAGTATACAACAATTACTTCTTTGCGACTGCCTGCACAGGTTTTGACAGCCAACAGCGCAAGAAGAATTAACCATATTGACACCAAAAAAGTTAAACCTAATGTATTCCAATTAAATTCAATGTTATGTTTCACAACGAACAATTGTAAGGATGTCAACTTTCAAGTGAAATAGTACCCAAAGCAATGTTTTGCCCTGACCGAAAGTTGAAGCCGAATTACCACGTGAAAGGGGCCTTTGCGCAGTCTAGTTTTTCTTCTATGTCATTGGACTAGCTACTTGCTACATAGAAGTCTGGGAAAGGTAAGCTGCCCACGTTAATGCTGGGTGTGAACATGGCTTCTGTTTTGATGTTTTCAGACTCTGACTGTGGAAATCGATGCTGATCCTGGTTTGGCTACAGGACCTGAAGAGTCTGGTGCGTGATTTTAATTCACAGTCACATAGTACAAACTGGTTTAATTTAAAAAAACAGCAACATTTTATTCTTTACGGTTTAAACATTCATTGAAAAATGACTCATGTTTGTACAGGACATGAAGATAGCCAAGGTGATGGGGATGGAGGTGATGATGATAACGATGAAGGTGAACCTGGGACGGACATGACGTCACACATGGTGAGAATAGTTTAAGGTCTATTTCAGGGATTTGTTTGTGCTGCATATTTAATTTTGTAGTTTGAATTTTAGAGGAGCATCACTCTGGTGAAGAGTGAAGTTGTTGCTGCTGATCCGGTGTCTTCTGGTGAGTCGTTATGCTTTGATATGGCTTTTTATCGATCTTGGCTTCTGAACATACTCAGGTGACCATCATGGGTTCCTGCAGACTTACAGAACCCGTCTGATGCAGAGGAGCTCGGGGCTTCAACAGTCTTGCCTCTGGCCCTCAGACTTGAGGATGTGAATAACGGTGATGAAGTAATTTTGTGAGAGAGTGATGCGTCTCCCCACCTGAGGATGGCGAGGCCAGCAGTGACGAAGAGACGCAGCTTGAGCGGATTCATCCCACTGTGATTCTCAGGATCGCGGACTGCGTTTTGAACTGTCGCTAATCACTTAACACGAAATTTTGGAGTTTTGGACCCCGATTGAAATTCTCAGTGCTTCTGAAAGTGAGATTTCTTTTTTTGTTCGTGTTCTGTTATTCAGATACGTTCAAAATTGTTAGTTTAGTTAGTATATGGTTGAAGCTGCAGTTATTGTATTGAGAAAATAAAATCTCACTGATTTGGCGTCTTTCTCTAGAAAGCAGAAACAAAACATCGCATTTATTACTTCAGGTCTTTATTTAGTGAACAGTAAAAGCACAAATTTAATATGTCTGACAACATAAATACATAAATGATCAAAATGCACTTACTTGATTACAAAATTCTATTCTGTTTTTGCATAAAAATAAAAAAGTAAAGTTCAGCACATATTTGTACTCCCGAGCTCAAATGGGGCAACCGCTGCCTAATGATTAGAGAAGTAGCTTTGGCACCAAAAGGTCGCTGGGTCAATTCCCAAACCAGCAGGAAGTATGTGTGTGTGTGTGGGGAGGGAGACCTGCACCTTCCTTTCCTTTCCTCTGCTTTCATGGCTGAAGTGCCCTTGAACAAGGCACCTACCCACCAACTGCTCTCCGTGTGTGTGTGTGTGTGTGTGTGTGTGTGTGTGTGTTGGGTAAATTTCCCTTAAGAATTAAGAGTAAATCAAAAAAAAAAAAATGGGGGTGAAAGTTCTTGCTCTACATTTTCTCCTAAAAAACCCTGAAGAGATTAGACCTGAACAAGTGCAGCCTGGCTTGGTTACAATCCCAACTCTCTTCAAACTCTATAAGGGAATGTTTTGTTAATGGAGAGCTATTCATTCACCAAATTGCTTAATTCTACTCTGGTTACAGGGAGGCTGGTGTCTATCTGATCTGATACCTGAGCAGGGCAGTATACACTCAACACTGCTCACCAGACAATCACAAGGCAACACAAACAGAACATTCAAACCCTTTATTTCAGCCTTGCCTTTTCACCCAGATATTCTGATAAGGACGTGACAGTTGGGGCACTGCTGAGCTCTCAGTGGAGTAAGGCATGATTTTTCGAAGCTCCCGACGATTTCGATTAAATTGCATTTTACCTGCACTTTTCAATCTTGTATTTAAATTTGTCTCACTCCATTTTACTCTCTGAACGGCAGTGTACTACAATAGGCCTTTGACTTTTTGCGGTTTTGTGATCACGGTCTGGGTATTCGCGTATTGCCGAGCACCTGACACGTCACTGAAATTCAGCCAATGGCTGTCCTCCTTCCTGCTGACTGGTTGAAATATAACACCCTTTCCCCCCCTCATTCGTGCACAAGTTGTCAATGAGCCTCTTTTTTTGTGTGTTTTAATTACCCCCTCCTCCTAATACTGGTTCTGCCCCCTCAGTCGTCTGTGACATCCTGAGTTGGCAATCAGTCCTTCAAGGTGTGCCCTCCACAAGACCTTGTCCGTGGCCAGTCGTCTTAAGTGGTTCAGATGGTTAGTGGTATGTAGGGGCCCAGGCTAGCTCGTTTGATGTCTCTGCAAATGATTTCAAGAAGATTGGTGCAATGTCTTCCTTGCCTGGCCTGGTACTTTCTTCTTCCATTGAGAGCGGGCTGCAGGGCACGGATGTGGCCTAGCATGGACCATCTCTGTCTCACAACCCGCTTAGAGTGTGGTTCGCAGTTGCATGTCCTGTAGAGGGCCTTGTTGGAAATGAGGCTATGTGGCCAGCTGTGTCCAGTGATTTTGTGCAGGTGTTTGCGGTGGCATGCATCCAGTTTCTTCAGGCTGCTTGATGTTAGGGCCCAGCTGTTGCAGTTGTATAGCATGATGGATGTGCAGTATGCGTCATGGAGGCGGAGTTTCTTCTATACTGGGATCTTTGATCTACACCAGATTTTCCAGTAAGTTTGGAAAGCGATGTTTCCTAGGTTGCAGCACAATGTGATATCTTCATTACTGCAGAGTAGAGAGCCTAGGATCTTGCTTTTTCGCCAGTCTTCTTTTCCTCGGCATGCTTGACCTTCTTCATCCAATTCTGACTTCTCGGTTAAGAAGACATGAGTGTATTCAGTCTTGGTTTCATTCATAAAGAGGTTGTACAGTCATCCCTTGAATATCACGGATAATATAGACCAGACCTGGCCGCAATATTCGAAAAAATGCGAAGTAGGAAAGTTCCGCCCCTATTTCTACCATGTTGTCTCATTTCTATATGTTTTCACGTCTATACAATATCAAGAAGTATATATTAAATGTTACACAGTTATGTTTATGTAAATACTGTAATGTATTAATACTTAAATAGAATTTATGTATAAATACTTTAAGTATTGTACTCACCTCTGACAATACTGTAGCTCTTTGCTGTGCAGGACGTTCAAACACTTTACATTAAGATCACAAAAAATCCCGTGGGAATGTGCGAGGCAATAGCGTCACGCGTCTATGCCAATCAGCTTGCGAGAATGAGTTGAGTGGGCGGTCCCTGACTGAACTGGGGAGGAGGGGCACTTCAGTCTGTCGTTTGGAACAATAGACGCAGCCTGCCTTGAGTCCCTGCCTTCCGCTTGCTTACATGTGAGTTTCAGTGTAAATCTAGAATTTTTAGTGAATTTTTTTTTTTTTTTTTTTTAAATAAATGCCGCGATGTACCAAGACCACGGTGCTCAAAACGCGAAGTGGCAAGGGATGACTGTATTTCTCTAGGGTGTTTTTAACTATGTTTTGAAGTATGTCAAGCGGAGGTCTTTCTTCGTCGAGGAAATCCACACCGTCAGCGTATTCCATCTCCAATGGCATTGCGATGTTGGAGATTGGTGGTTCAGACCTTGATGTTGATGTCCTTATTGATTGTAGTGCAGTTGCAAGATAGCAGATGAAGAGAACTGGTTCTCTTCTAGAGGGACTGTCGCCTTTTTGGGGAGTCATGGAAGTGGTAAACTCTGCAGATGTTTCTGATTTCACTCTAATGACTAGTCTCGTTTCTGCAAGGAGCATACGGATCAGTCTCAGTTCATCTTCATTGCATTTGGCGTTAAAGGGATTCGAGAATTTGCTGACGCTTGGTGTCGAAGGCTTTTGAGATGCCAATTCCATTTTGTGGAAGTCCCATTTCCTTGTCAATACAACAGAGACCAGCATGTGTTGTGCCCATGCAATGTCTTCGGCACTTCTTCCTCTTTTGAAGTCATTCTGACAGGTTCCTGTGTATGTGTCGATCTTGTCTCTTATTCTACGTAGTGTGATGAGGGAGAGGATTTTCCTTATGCTGTTCAGCAATACTGTTGGTCTAAGGTTTGCTGGTGTCCCTGGAGGCTTCCTTGGTTTTTGGCAGCGGGATCAAGGTTCCTTGTCCGAGGCTTTCAATTGGAATACGATGTTCAAGGGATTGGTTGATAATGGTGGCAATGTTTATGGAGACAGTGTCCTTGGCTTCCTTGAAGAGCTCGCTGTTGTTGTCTGGTCCAGTTGCCTTTCCATTCTTCAAGGCTTCTATGGCGTTTTTGACTTCCTCTTCACTGATGGGTGTCTGGAGAAGTCGATTTGTGATGGCTTTCAGAATCTTGTTGCGTTTTCTCCTCAGCATTGTTCTGTCGTCGCTGTTGCCATGTTGGTAGATGTGCAGTCTTAGAGCTTTTTGTTCTATTGGACAGTTGTTGGACCACTGAGTCGCTGGTTAGTTGACATCTGTTGTTAAGCTCGTATTCCCCAGCAGTTTCTAGGGCTGTTTCTCTTATGCATTCTAGGATATTGGTTAAGGTTGCATTTGGGTTGTTGTCCTCGAGATTTATAATCTTGTGGTGTAGCTGTGCCTTGTATGATTCTTTGGTGGGCTGGTCAGTTCATAGGTGCTCTATGTTGATGCGTTTTCGGCCTGACTTTTTCTTGTCCTGCTTGTATACTAGATGGATGTTGTTCATCTGTAGTTTGGTAACAAGTTTATGATCAGAGTTCAGCTCTGTTCCACCATATGAGCGTGAATCTCTGAGAAGAGGGGTTGTCTTCTGATTGCAGATGATGTAATCAATTTGGTTGAAGATTAGCTTAGTCTTTTTGCTTTCTTTGATGTCTTTGTGTCCTATTCATGTGGTGCGGTGCCTACTAGGGTGTTTGTCAAGCAGGGAATGCTCTTTGAATTCCACGTCTTGTGGGCGTGGCCCATAGCATGCGTGCGCGAGAGAGAGAGGTGTGTGTGTTAATAAAAAACGTTTAATAATGGTTTCATTAATAAATGTTAACAAAATGTTTAAATGGTTTAATAAATAATTTTCTTTTACTTTTAACACATTTCATACATAATTAGTGTACTCATCGTTTTTAAAGGGTTTATGGGGTTTATCCAGTCCAAAGACCGGAGCCTTGGAACAAATTAGGTGTTTAAGATGCGACCCCTAATTGCGAAATCCCCGCTGAACGGATTAATTTCGTAAGTTGGGGGCCGAGTGTGTGTGTGTGTGTGTATATAGATATATATATATATATATATACACACACACACACACACCTATCTATCTATCTATATCTATATATATATATATGTGTGTGTTTGTGTGTGTGTGTATATATATATATATATATATATATATATATATATATATATATATATATATATATATATGTATATATATATATATATATATATATATATATATATATATATATATATATATATATATATATATATATATATATATGTATATATATATATATATATATATATATATATATATATGTATATATATGTATATATATATATATATATATGTATATATATATATATATATATATATATATATATGTATATATATATATATATATATATATATATATATATATATATATATATATATATATATATATATATATATATATATATATATATATGTATATATATATGTATATATATATATATATATATATATATATATATATATGTATGTATATATATATATATATATATATATATATATATATGTATGTATATATATATATATGTATGTATATATATATATATATATATATATATATGTATATATATATATATATATGTATATATATATATATATATATATATGTATATATATATATATATGTATATATATATATATATATATATATATATATATACACACACGTAATGTAGCTGCAAAAAATAAAACCCTCATATAAGCTTTATATGACGGCAACACAGGCTGTAAGTGTATATTAGCCTACTAATCAAAATGACTAAATAGGCTACAAATGCATAATGAGCACTCATGATAAAATATTTATTTTCCCTGCAGGGCAACATGGAGAGAACGACACCACGTGATTACTCTGTTGTACGATATTTGGTGCTTTAAATTTACATACTTTTACATACCTGCGCAACAGCGCTGTCTGTTCAGTGTCAATCACATCTCATTACTCGTCACAGGCGATTGAGTACAAAGATTGTTTCTCCCTCCTCCTGATTGGTTGCAGATCATGTGTACACCTCTTTTTTTTTTCTTTCCTTCGTGCACAAGTTATCAGCGTGATTCCTTGAGTTGTGAAGTAAAAATTTTTTTGGTGTGTTTTTAATGATTATTTAAGCCCTATAATGACACGAAAACGCCCTGCATCTTCTCTAGTTTCTGGTAAGAAGCTTAAGTGCTTAATTCATTAATGAATATCACAGTACAAAATTAAAGTTTTTACTTAATCATTACTACATTTTACTACATTATTACTGTACACTAATGTATGTAAGAAGCATATTTTAGCACATTTAATATCATACGTAGGGTTTTAAAACCACATCAATAACTCATGGATTTCCTTGATCCGCGGTCAGGTTAGGTATGAGGGCATGTGCCGGGACGGCACTTCGCTGCGTCCACCAGCCGTCTCCTGGCGATCGGCCAGGCCTGCGCCTTGTTGGACCTCTTCGGTGTAAACCCGGACTGTTCAGAGCGCTGGTGCGCGAGAAGCTGCTGTCGGATCCTGTCCAGTAGAATCCGTGCGAAGACTTTGCCCGGAACTGAGAGGAGAGCAACCCCCCGGTAACTGTTGCATTCTCGGGTATCACCCTTCCCCTTCCAGATCGAGACAACGATGCCCCGTTTCCAGTTAGTTAGAATGACACCAGTGCTCCACACGGAGCACACAAGAATGAACAGCCACCTGAGGACGGCCTCACCTCCCGCCTTAAGCATTTCCACGTGGATACCACAAACTCCCGCAGATTTACCATCCGGAAACCATGTCAATAACTCACGGATTTTCTTGATCCGCAGGAACAGTCGGAACTGAACCATCGCGAAAAATGGGGGGCCTACTGTATGCTGGAGCTGAATTAATGTTGTTGGTTTATTGATTGGTGATGTTGCCTGCAATTTAATAGAATCAGAATTATTTATTAATGACCATACAGCCAAGTTGGTGGAATTTGCTGTCGGCACAGCACTCCGCTATGACAAGTTACAAAAGAAATTAGCAACACACATCATACAACAATGACAGCACACATGAAAACAAATGATTACAAACCTAATTCATATCAACTATAGACATGGCAGACGAAAAGAAAGGGAAAAAAACAGACAAGGGTGCAATGTGCATTTAGTGCAGGCAATTCAGAGTCCTTTTGACTGTAGGGAAAAAACTGTTCTTGAAGTGGGATGTTCTGGTGGGCAGAGAGCGATATCGCCTCCTAGAAGGCAGCGGTTGAAACAAATGATGGCCAGGGTGAGAGGGATCAGAGGTGGTAATTTTTTTTGTGCTGTTAAGATTGAGCGTTTGTGATAAATTGATTCGACTGATGGGAGGGGGTTGCCAATGATCCTGGATGATTTAGTGACAATGTGCTGTAGTTTTTTCCATGAGTTACTGTCTAGGCTGCCATACCAAACTGTTATGGATGAGGTGAGAATGCTCTCAATGATAGCGGAGTAGAACCGGAGGAGATTTGTTTTCACTCTGAATTTCTTGAGCTGTCTCAGGAAAAATAGTCTTTGGTGAACTTTTTAATGAATGTAGTCTGTGTTGGTGGTTCACTTTAGTGTATTGATAATGTGACTGCTGAGAAATTTGAAAGAGTCAGTTATGGCTATGGGTTCACCAGAGATGTGAATAGGAGTTTTGGGAGAGGCTGTGCGCCTGAAGTCAATTATTAGTTCCTGTGTTTTGGATGGGTTGAACTTTAGGTTGTTTTCTTGGCACCAGGTGACAGCTTGGGCTACTTGACGGCACTGGTGTTCATTATCCGTGGTTATGAGTCCGATGATGGTAGTGTCGTCTGCATACATTAAAATGGAAACTGAGCTGTGATGGGATGTCATGTGGTTTGTGTACGAGAGAAAAGCCATGGTGAGAGGACGCAACCCTGGGGGACACCTGTGCTGAGGGTCAGAGGTCGATATGAGAAGTTACCCATCTTAACCCTTTGTTGCCTTTTCCATAGGAAGCTCCATATCCAATGGCGTAGACAGGGGTCAATGTTCATGTCCGTCAGTTTATTGAGGAGGTTGACCAGGTTTATTGTGTTAAAATCAGAACTGAAGTCAATGAAAAGGATGCGGGCGTAGCTATGAGGCGACTCAAGGTGCTGTAGTATGTGGTAGTGCCCTTTCCTTCACTGCCTTTGCGGAGAGGCATGTCTTTAATTTTCTGTATTATCACTTTTTTTTCTCTCTTTCAGCTTTTCCCTATTTCAGGGGTCACCACAGTGAATCATCTGATTCACACGTTTGATTTGGCAGAGGTTTTTACATCGGATGCCCTTCCTGACCAACCCTTTAGCAAGGAACAGAAACATGCTGACGACTTTGCAGCCTACTCTTTACGAAAGTCAGCAATGCTTCTTTTACATGCTTCTCACCATAGACAGTGAGAGACATGGCCTGCCTTTGATAACCCAGTTAGCTGCTCTGGGGTGGGACAGTGACAACCCTGTGGAGAGTGGGACTCGAACCCCCAACATTAGGATCAGCGGTCCAGCACCCTTTACCACCAGACCACCACTGCCCTCTATCTCTGTTTTGTTTTTGAAGTTTGAAAATAGGTGCCCTGATATTTTAATGAATCCTTCATGTGATCACCATCTGTGCACCATCTCCACGCTTTATTATCTTTACTATATTATGGTATATTATAGTATATAGTGCTATTTACTATCAGGTTGCAACAAAACTGGCAGGAGTAGCGGAGTTTGGAGATGCAATCCACTTCTTAAATCTATCTTTGCGCTCTAATTTTTCCAGTAATACTGAATTGCACTTTTCTCAATTCCAACTGGGTGCTCGGCTGGAAATTTACCATGCCGCCTTTGGAAATGTCTTTCCAAATTACTCTGTTGTTTGATAGCTTCTTATTACAAAGCAAACATACAGGCAATCCTTCCACATTGGCAATGAAAGCAAATGATTCGATCCATTCTTCCTTGAATCCTGTTCTTATCAGCTATATTTCTTTACATGCCTCTCGCCATATACAGAGAGCAACGTGGTTGGCCTTTGATAACCCAGTTAGCTGCACTCGGCAGACAGTGACAATCTGCTGAGATCAGTGATCCAGTGCTTTGCCACCAGGCCACCATGCTCCCCTGGGAGACTCACTCGTCCTGTCTGACTTCAACACTCATGGGGCAATGATACTATGATCTGGAGGTGTGTGTTCGGTAGGTACAGCCTCTCCTGTCTGAACCCAAATGGTGTTTTGTTGTTGGACTTCTGTGCTTGTCACAGTTTGTCCATCACGAGCACCATATTTGAACATAAGTGTGTCCATAAGTACACTTAGCATTAGGGCACCCTTGGCTGCAGTTCAGTGATTGACTTTGTAGTCGTGTCACCGGATTTGTGGCCGCATGTTCTGGACACTTGGGTGAAAAGAGGAGCTGAGCTGTCAACCGATCACCACCTGGTTTTGAGCCGGCTCTGATGGTGGGGGAGGCCGAATTCAGATCTGGCAGGCCCAAGTGTGTAATTAGGGTCTCTAGGGAATTTTTGGCAGAGCAAAGTAGATAAGTTGACATGGAATCTGAATGGACCATGCTTCTTGCCTCCATTGCTGAGGCAGTAGCCCATAGCTGTGTCCGGAAAGTTATTGGTGCCTGCCGCGATGGACACCTGCGCTTTGCTGAAAAAGGAGGCTTCTTGGGTTTTAATGGTGTTTGGGACTCCCGAGGCAGCAGGCAGGTACCGGCAGGCCAGACATGCTGTAGCTAGAGCTGTCACTGATGCGGGTGTGGGAAGAGTTCTGTGGTAGGCTGAAAAGTGATTATCGCTTGGCCTCAAAAAGGTTCTGGATCACCATCTGATGCCTCAGGAGAGGGAAGCAGTTCTCCTTAAGTACTGTTTACAGTGTAAGTGGGGAGCTCCTCACCTCAACTGGGGATGTCATCGGGAGGTGAAGGGAATACTTTGAGGACTTTCTTAATCCCACTAACACACCCTCCATGGAAGAGGAAGACCCTGGGAGTTTGGATGGGGTTTCACTAAAGCTGAGGTTGCTGTGGTAGTCAAAAAGCTCCTTGGTGGTCGGGCTCCGGGGTGGATGAGATCGGCCTTGAATACCTCGGGGGCCCTGGATGTTGTCTGATGTTTTTGTTGACACGTCTTTTCAATATTGCGTGTTCGTCGGAGGCCGTATCTCTGGATTGGCAAACTGGGTTGGTAGTCCCCCTTTTAGAAAGGGGACCAGAGGGTGTGTTCCCATTAGCATGGAATCACACTCCTCGGCATATGTGGGGAAAGTCTATGCAAGGGTGATGGAGAGGAGGATCTGACCAATAGTTGAACCTTCGGATTCAGGAGGAACAGTGTGGTTTTTGTCCTGGCCACCACACTCTCGAACTACTGTATACACTCTACTGGATCCTGGTGGGGGCATGTGAGTTTGCCCAATCTGGTCACATGTTTTGTGGATTTAGAGAAGGCTTTCGGCATGTTCCTCTGATTATCCTGTAGAATGTGCTCTGGGAGTACGGCGTTTCAGAGATGCTGCAACGAGCCATTCGATCACTGTATCACCAGAGCAAGAGTTTGGTATTGAGAACAACAGGTATATATTATATATTGTTACGGTGCTGACCCTTTTCTACTTCAGTAGCATCGAGGCACTTTCACAAAAGCATATAGGCACATAAATAGCCTTAACCACAGGTTCATAAAACACTTGGCTTGATAATTTGGATATACTAAGTGTTCAAAGGACAACTCCAATAAACAGTTTGATCCGAAGTTTATTACACCCAAACCTAATATAATACATTTACAATATTCACAATAAACAAAGGCTGATTTCAAAGGTAAGTGAGATGATAATTGAGCTACTTTCTGATAAGGAATGCCACAATAAGTAAGTAAACTTTATTCAGGAGATGCATACAAAGAACAAGTACATATCCTAATGAATATTAATTTAAAAATAAGTATACACTCCTAGGATTCTGCTGAAAGATAATAAATATCTTTAATTGTAGCAGAACCCTTAATGAGCAAGAGTCACTCTTAGCTGAACTGCACAAAGGGCTGGTAAGAACATCAGACGGATGGCATCTGACGATGATTGAGGAAAATCATATGAATAATATTATTAATGAGCAATAGTCATTCTTGGCTCCCATGCCAAGAGGAGAGTCAAGCTTAAAGGATATCTGGCATAGTCTGTTCATCAATGGATTTCTTGCTTAATATGAGGAAGTAACATATTTTTTCAGATTGTAATTAAAAGATTTAGTTCTACTATTTCTCAGCTCTGATGGCAGATGTAACCAATACCTTGCACCCTCATGAATAAAAGACTTGGCAATAGCAGTTGTGTTGCAGGGTTGAACATGGGGGTTATGCATATGATGTATATTATAGCCATGCACGGTCGAATTATTTGCGAACAAATCACATAAAGGTTTTGGTAAAAGACCGTTCACATATCTGAACATAAAATTTCCTAAACATAGGAAATAAATATATTTTAATTTCGGCACAACAAGGTTCCTAAATAGAGGTGAACTGGGCTCATTGTAACCAACAATTCTAATGGATTTCTTTTGTGCCATATCAAGTTTATGCAAAAGTCCATGCATTGTATTTCCCCATATCATATTACCAAACTCAAATGACCGTGAACTAGACTAAAATAAAGTGCTCTCAAATTATTTTTGGATAATAAATGCTTCACAGTTTTTATTGCATATAAACCACTAGCAGCTTTTTTCGCAATGTAATTGTGTTGGTCCCATTTCAGTCCATCATCTATATGAAGTCTTAGAAAAACTATCAATTGGTCCAATTGATACCATTAATTGTGTGTCATGCACCAAGTTCCTAAGTTCATTGGATCTTGATGTTCTCTCGGTTTAAATAGCATAAAATTAATTTTCAATAAGTTAAGAGTTTGCACAAAACCAGTCTGATAGCAATATTAAATCATTTTCTGTAAAATATTTTAATCTAGCAACATCATCTGCGTGCACATAAATAGTTGTCATCTGCATAAAGCAGACATTTTGAATATGTAAGTGAATGGGGAAGGTCATTCATGTAAATTGAAAAAAAGAAGTGGACCAAGGACTCTGCCCTGAGGAACACCAAAAATAACACTACGATGCTTAGTATCTATTTATTTGTACCTGACATACTGTGCCCTGCCACTCAAATAACTCCTAAACCACGCCAAAGCCAAACCATGAATTCCATACGAGCTCAATTTCTCTAAAAGATTAGAATGGTTATCTGTGTCAAAAGCCTTGAAGAGGTCCAGAAATACAGCAACAGACAACAATTTATTGGAAAGGGCTTGGGCGACATAGGCATAGAATTTTGAGATTACGTCAATTGTTGAATGATTTGATCGAAAACCAAATTGAAGTGGAGATAATAGACTGTAATATATCATATATTTATAAAGTCTGGTATTTACCACTTTCTCTATTTTCGAGAATGAAGGTAATATCGAAATTGGTCTATAATTATTAATTTCACTTTGACTTTTTGATTTATATATGGGGACGACCTTTGCAAGTTTCATATTTTGAGGTACTAGTCCAGATTCCAATGATTTATTTATAATAATAGAAATGGGTGTTATCACAGTGCTTTTTAGTGATTTCAAAATGGAAATACTTATGTCATGAGGACCCAACCTTTTTTTTTTTTTTTTTTGGTTTTAAGTTTGACAGTATATTGCCAATTTGAAAAATATCAATTAGTGTCATAAGAAAGGAATGAGGTCTACAGTGATTGTTGTGACGTAAATAATCATCAAATGTTATTTGTGAGTTGGGAATATCCCGAGCATATTTGGGGCCGATATCACTAAAATATTCACAAAAAGTATCAATGCAGCCGTGAGGGAGGGGAACAAGCCAGTGTCTCTCCCTCACGCCGGTCCCAAGCCCGGATAAATGCAGAGGGTTGCGTCAGGAAGGGAATCCGGCATCAAACAAATGCCAAATAAAACATGCGAGTCATATCAAGAAAATTCATACCAGATCGGTCGAGGCCCAGGTTAACAACAACCGCCATCAGTGCTGTTAACCAACAGGGTGCTGGTGGAAATTGGACTACTATTGGTCAAAGACGTCGAAGAAGGAGAGGTGGGAGGTGTGTCCGCAGGCAGAGAGAGAAGAGGAAAGGCAGGAGTCTAGAACTGAAAGTAGGGACTTTGAATGTTGGAACAATGACGGGAAAAGGTAGAGAGCTGGCTGACATGATGCAGAGGAGGAAGGTGGACAATACTGTGTGTTCAGGAGACCAGGTGGAAAGGTAGCAAGGCGAGAAGCTTAGGAGCAGGGTTTAAGCTGTTTTTTCATGGTGTGGATCGGAAGAGAAATGGAGTAGGAGTCATTTTGAAGGAGGGGTTTGTCAGGAATGTTCTAGAAGTGAAAAGAGTGTCAGTCTCAAGTTAGAAATTGAAGCCGTGATGTTCATTGTTGTTAGTGCTTATGCCCCACAGGCAGGATGTGAGCTAGAAGAGAAGGAGAGATTCTGGAGTGAGTTAGACGAAGTGATGCAGAGTACACCCAAAGATGAAAAAGTAGTCATTAGGGCAGGCTTCAGTGGACATGTTGGTGCAGGACAAAGAGGGGATGAGGAAGTGATGGGCAGGTTTGGTATCCAGGACAGGAACACAGAAGGACATATGTTGGTAGATTTTGCAAAAAGGATGGAAATGGCTGTGGTAAATGCTTTCTGGTCTGCACACAGGTAGACTACATCTTGTGTAGGCGATGTAATTTGAAGGAAGTCAGTGACTACAAAGTAGTAGTGGGTGAGTGTGTTGCCAAACAGCATAGGATGGTGGTGTGCAGGATGACGCTGATGGTGAGGAAGGTGAAGAAGGCAAAGGCAGAGCAGAAGACAAAGTGGTGGAAGCTGAAAAACAGGCTTTGGGTGGTCAGGAAGTGCTTCCAGATGACTGGACAACTACAGCTAATGTGATCAGGGAGACAGGTAGGAGAATACTTGGTGTGTCATCTGGAAGGAGAGGAGATAAGGAGACTTGGTGGTGGAATGAGGAAGTGCAGGAGTGTGTACAAAAGAGGTTAGCTAAGAAGTGGGACATTGAGAGGACCGAAGAGAGTAAACAGGAGTACAGGGAGACACAGCGTAAGGCGAAGGTAGCGGTGTCAAAGGCCAAACAGAGGGTGTATGATGACTTGTATGCTCGGTTGGAAAGTCAAGAGGGAGAAAATGATTTATACAGGTTGGCACAGCAGAGAAATAGAGATGAGAAGGATGTGCAGCAAGTTAGAGTGATTAAGGACAGAGAGGGAAATGTATTGACTGGTGACAGAAGTGTGCTGGGAAGATGGAAAGAGTACTTTGAAGAGCTGATGAATGAGGAAAATGAGAGAGAAAAAGAGTAGAAGAGGTGACCATTGAGGATCAGGAAGTAGCAAAGATGAGTAAGGGTGAAGTTGAGGAGAGCATTGAAGAGGATGAAGAATGGAAAGGCAGTTGGCCCTGGTGACATACCGGTGGAGGTATGGAAGTGTCTAGGAGAGGAAGCAGTAGATTTCCTGACGAGAACATTCAACAAGGTCTTAGAGAGTGAGCAGATGCTGGAGGAATGGTGAAGTGTGCTGGTGCCCATTTTTAAGAACAAGGGAGATGTGTAGAGTTGTGGCGACTACAGAGAGATAAAGTTGATGAGCCATACGATGAAGTTATGGGAAAGAACAGTGGAAGCAAGACTAAGGGCAGAGGTCAGCATTTGTGAACAACAGTTTGGTTTCATGCCAAGAAAGAGCACCACAGATGCAGTGTTTGTCTTGAGGATGTTAATAGGGAAGTACAGAGAAGGTCAGAGGGAGCTGCATTGTGCCTTTTGTGGATCTGGAGAAAGTATATGACAGGGTGTCGAGAGAGGAACTGTGGTATTGCATGAGAAAGTCTGGAGTGGCAGAGAAGTATGTTAGAATGGTGCAGGACATGTATGAGAGATTTAAGGCAGTGGTGAAGTGTGCTGTCAGCATGACAGAGGAGTTCAAGGTGGAGGTGGGACTGCATCAAGGGTCAGCTCTGATCCCCTTCTTGTTTGCTATGGTGATGGACAAGCTGACAGATGAGGTTAGGCAAGAATCTCCATGGACTATGATATTTGCAGATGACATTGTGATCTGCAGTGAGAGCAGAGAACAAGTGCAGGAAAATCTAGAGAGGTGGAGGCATGCCTTGGAAAGGAGGGTAATGAAGGTTAGCCTCAGTAAGACAATACATGTGTATGAATGCCAAGGTCCCAACAGGAACGGTGAGGTTACAAGGAGCAGACATAAGGAAGGTGGAGGATTTTAAGTATGTAGGCTCAACAATCCAGAGCAATGGAGAGTGCGGAAAAGAGGTGAAGAAGCACGTGCAGGCAGGTTGGAATGGATGGAGAAAAGTGTCCGGTGTGATGTGTGATAGGAGAGTATTGGCAAGAATGAAAGGAAAAGTGTACAAGACGGCGTTGAGATCAGCGATGTTGTATGGTTTAGAAACAGTATCCCTGGGGAAAAGACAGGAGGCAGAGCTGGAGGTAGCAGAGATGAAAATGTTGGTTCTCTTTGGGAGAACCAGTTTCTCATTCAAGACAGGGTTAAATATTTCAATAAAAAGAGTTTCAAACTCAACATCATGATTAACTGTCAAGTTATCCAAAGTTACACAGTCAAATTTGTCAGATATGTACATGGCGACACCGCCACCCCTGCCACGGATCCCGTGATTGTACACAAACTGGTATCCAGCAATAGGAAACATATGAGCATTAATATGTCAAAAATGTTTCACAAATAAAAATAAAATCATGTACTAGTCCTTCTCAAAAAATTGGCATATTGTGATAAAGTTAATTATTTTCTGTAATGTACTGATAAAAATTAAACTTTCATATATTTTAGATTCATTGCACACCAACTGAAATATTTCAGGTCTTTTATTGTTTTAATACTGATGATTTTGGCATACAGCTCATGAAAACCCAAAGTCCCAAAAAATTAGCATATCATGTTCAGGTAGTCTAAACGAGCTATTAACCTAATCATCTGAATCAACCAATTAACTCTAAACACCTGCAAAAGATTCCTGAGGCTTTTAAAACCTCCCAGCCTGGTTCATTACTCAAAACCGCAATCATGGGTAAGACTGCCGACCTGACTGCTGTCCAGAAGGCCATCATTGACACCCTCAAGCAAGAGGGTAAGACACAGAAAGAAATCTCTGAGCGAATAGGCTGTTCCCAGAGTGCTCTATCAAGCTACCTCAGTGGGACGTCTGTGGGAAGGAAAAAGTGTGGCAGAAAACGCTGCACAACCAGAAGAGGTGACCGGACCCTGAGGAAGATTGTGGAGAAGGGCCGATTCCAGACCTCGGGGGACCTGTGGAAGCAGTGGACTGGGCTACAGGTGCCGCATTCCCCAGGTCAGCCACTTTTGAACCAGAAACAGTGGCAGAAGCGCCTGACCTGGGCTACAGAGAAGCAGCACTGGACTGTTGCTCAGTGGTCCAAAGTACTTTTTTTCAGATGAAAGCAAATTTTGCATGTCATTCGGAAATCAAGGTGCCAGAGTCTGGAGGAAGACTGGGGAGAAGGAAATGCCAAAATGCCTGAAGTCCAGTGTCAAGTACCCACAGTCAGTGATGGTCTGGGCTGCCATGTCAGCTGCTGGTGTTGGTCTACTGTGTTTTATCAAGGGCAGGGTCAATGCAGCGAGCTATCAGGAGATTTTGGAGCACTTCATGCTTCCATCTGCTGAAAAGCTTTATGGAGATGATTTCATTTTTCAGCACGACTGGCACCTGCTCACAGTGCCAAAACCATTGCTAAATGGTTTACTTACCATGGTATTACTGTGCTCAATTGGTCTGCCGACTCTCCTGACCTGAAGCCCATAGAGAATCTGTGGGATATTGTGAAGAGAAAGTTGAGAGACACCAGACCCAACACTGTGGATGAGCTTAAGGCCGCCATCGAAGCATCCTGGGCCTCCGTAACACCTCAGCAGTGCCACAGGCTGATTGCCTCCATGCCACGCCACATTGAAGCAGTCATTTCTGCAAAAGGATTCCCCACCAAGTATTGAGTGCATAACTGAACATAATTATTTGAAGGTTGACTTTTTTGTATTAAAAACACTTTTTTTTTTTTTTTTTTTTAATTGGTCGGATGAAATATGCTAATTTTTTGAGATGGGGATTTTTGGTTTTGCTCTGCTTTTTTGCCAAAATCTTCAGTATTAAAACAATAAAAGACCTGAAATATTTCAGTTGGTGTGCAATGAGTTTAAAATATATGAAAGTTTAATTTTTATCAGTACATGACAGAAAATAATGAACTTTTTCACAATATGCTAATTTTTTGAGAAGGACTAGTATACCTGATGGAGTTCTGATGTCACTATTTTCAATTCTTCATACTTGGAGGGAAAACTTCCGATATTCAAATGTATACAAACATATTTATATGAATTTAAACTAGAGATAAGTCTGCTAGTGTCAGAAATGTCAATACCTACAGTCAGAGTTGAGTCTAAGCAGAGGGTTACTTTCAATGCTATCATCAATCTCATGGTCGTCACTGTCACCAACATGATATCCGTCTAGGTACCTGTTTCAAGTTAATGCCATCTGATTACAAACAAGACTTGCACCCGTTTGCTCACACAGTGGCTACAAAATCTACCAAAGACATTTAACTTCCTGAGCCATAATACATACAACAGCATGATATATACATAAACAAATTAAAACCGTAAAATAATAAATAAACAAACACTGGTTATAATACACAAATGTATGATTAGTAGTAGATTTTCTGATAAATATATAGACCGCTTAGGTTTGCTCCCTATATAATTATTTTCGAAAGGATATATATTACTATTTCAAAATGTAATTTAAATCCAGAATAAAAGAAAACAAAACAGAAAAAAAGACTAAACAGACTAGCGCCACAGGTTGTCAACTAGGCTGTGTCTCCATCCATTTATGATCACTTAACAAAAGTGTTAAGCAAATTTTAAGAGTACCATAATGCTTTAAACCATAGACGTTTTAGCTGAGGATATAAAGATATATAAAGAGCATCTGTAATCTATTCAGTCTCTTCCAAATTGAACTTAAAATATGCTTGGAAACAGACTGCATTGATAATCTCAAATTGTTTCTTCCTAAAATGAGAATGACCAGGATTACATTTACATGTTGCCATCATCATACAGTTCATGATGTTATCGTCTCGCATCATTTTGAGGAGTTTGAGTCCACATCCATGATCCCGATCTGAATCATAGTTTTCTTATCTTGCCTCTGCTGTCATAACGATAAGCAAAGATAATATTAGCTGATATGGTAATGTCAGCCTTTGTCGTGATAAGGTACTGATGCACATCAGTAACGTCCTTTTCACAAGAGATAAGGGCTGAGAAGCCCCGGAAGACACTCCGACCATCTTTTTTAAGTCACTTTGTTGGATAGTACATGGCTCATCATTAACAAGTGGGCGTTGAGGTAGATTTGGTTTGAGGAACCTCGTTTGCAATTTTTTGTTGATGTAAAGTTTGCCCTGGGAGAGCAGAGTGTTCTTAGATTGGTCCGATTTAGCCTCTTTAAAATCAGGTTGTGCAAACATGCGCCTTTCATTACAAGCCGGAGTAAATTGTTGAGTCACAAAGTAATTTGTATCTGTCAATCGGTTGCAATTCTTGAAAATGAGATTACGTTGTCTAGTGTCTGGAATGAATCCTGGCAATGATTCTACCATCTGTTGTTATGTGCACTGTCTGAATATATATGTCCCCCTGAATACCAAGCCGGTTATGAAAAAACATTTTAGATATGGCCACACAGTCCTACCCTTTAGCTGGTTTAAAGTGCTCATTTTGCTGAAAATTGATATAAATATTATTCTGCATAGCTCGACTGCCTAGTTGATCAATCTCCTCAGATAGAGAGCACTGGACCATTTCACATCTCGTTTGTTTTGTTTCCAGTAACTTAAGAGTTGAAGAAGCAGTAATTGTGCTGTCCTCATTGGAGTCAACGGGCACATTCCAGAAGGTTTGTGCGAGATTTGAGTTCATCGATATCAGCACCAATTTCCTTGGTCTCCTTCAGCAGATATTTGACAGTTCCCAGAGTATAAGCGTAGGGTCCTTGGGTAGAGAATCAGCCTCCAAAGCACGTTGCAATTCAGGTGAGAAGCCAGTTACCATTTTTGTAATCTTATAACGATCCCTGGAGTTCTCTTTCTTGGTTTTTATGAACGGTTTACCATCCAACTATTTCATAGCCAACTCTATATGAAAAACCAAGTATAATATCCAGTGCAAAATCCTAAATTAGTAGAGCAAACAAATAGCTGCCGTGTTAGCTTAATGCCATAGTCACGTAACCCTGCCCTGTTAACATTGTTGCCAAATTTAGTAAACTAACAAGGTTGATGATATATTGAGCAATCAAATGTCTAACAACTTAGACTAACAGGAGATTTTCAAAAGATGACTCTACAACACTCCAATTCAGTTTCTGGGCACTTCAGACCTTACAAGTGACAATCTAACATATCTCAGTAATTTCCACGGACAACAGTACACGAGCAGATGTCTCTTGTCTACTGTGCTAAATCTTTCGCGAATGAATACACCTCTAAGGATAGTAAGATTTCACGCATCCAATCAATAAGAGATGTAGAAAAAAATAATAGCCTAGACTGCTAAACACCCGGTTCAAAATGGGGGCAAACGGTACTCAACCTAATTTGGTTTTAATTTATGTCCATGAAATCTGTTTTCAAACATACACCATCCCGGAATTTCAATATCTCTATGGAAAGAACAAAGTCCTTTTCACTGATCAGTCAGTAAGTCAAAGTCGCTTCAACAGCATAGAACGGCGATAACCCATTCCAGTCTTCTATTCTTTGGGCCGATAGGTTAAGGAAACACCCAACTTCATAAGTCTTCAGTGTACTGTCTTGCCAGGCCGGTAGCAGATCTAGCTAGCACATCCTTACAGTATGAGTTGCAGTCCAGTCCAGCGAGCCCAGCAACTGCTACTAACTGCTGCTATACAATTTCACACATCAGAGCAAACGATTGATTCAATACAAAGCAAAAAGTTAAACTGACAAAAACAGCTATTTGCATTACATAGCTGAGGCAATTCAAAATTGCCGTAAAATCACCATGAACAAGGAACTTTACAGATCAGAACTGGGATATATTCTTGATTATACCCAGTTTTGTAACTATATATTATATATATATATATATATATATATATATATATATATATATATATATATATAAAATGTTACATACATTATTTAGTTACATACACAAAACATACACACACAGGGATCCCTCACTACTTTGCACTTCAATTCATGCGGCTTCAGTGCATCGCGTTTTTTTTTTTTTTTTTTTATAAATATTCATCGAATAAGGAGGAATAGGGGGAAAATTTAAGGAAAATACTACAAAACAAAGCCTATTATGTTAAAAATGAAAATGGATGAGCTTTATTGTTTACAGGGAAGGCACTACAGCACGGGGAAATCATAGTCAGTGTTAGAGATGCGGAGAAACACGGAAATCATAAACTAAGGGAACTGGTTGAGCATGGAGCTGAGAGCCAGTGAAATAACGGGCAAGAGGGACAATCTTCTAGCACCGGGAGGAGTGCGCTGCTTGTCTTCATGGCCCGGTGATTGCTGAGTGGAATCAGGAGTGCTTAGCGCTCCACCTGCGTCTGACAGCTACGCCCCTCTCTAGCGCCTGCATGCAGAGAGAGAGAGCGAGAGAGCGTGCGCAGTGCGCGTGCGCTAGAGCCACCAAAACCAGAGTCTCTCCAAACACTATCATAACACAGTATACTCTATTCAATAATTTTTTTTTCACTTAATTTGTGGACCTATGGTACGAGTTATAGTACCATTAACTTCTGTTCAAAAGACGACAGAACGGATTAAGACCATTTACATTATTTGTAATGGGAAAAGCGGAATTTGGAATTCGACCAAATCAGAATTCGACCAGCCGTCTGGAACGAATTATGGTCGAGTACCAAGGTACCATTGTATTTCCGGGTTTGCCACTAATCAGTGAGTATAATAATTTAGTAAAATATATTAAGTAAAAAATTTAATGCAGCCATGAGGCGGGGGCGGGGGGGGCACTAACTAGTGTCTCTCCCCCTTATGCCGGTCCCAAGCCCGGATAAATGCAGAGGGTTGCGACAGGAAGGGCATCCGGCGTAAAACCTCTGCCACATTTAAAAATGCAAATGATCAATACAGAATTCATACCGGATCGGTCGAGGCCCGGGTTAACAACGACCGCCATCAGTGCTGTCAACCAACAGGGTGCTGATGGAAATTGGACTACTGTTGGTCGAAGACGTCGAAGAAGGAGAGGCGGGAGGTGTGTCCGTAGGCAGAGAGAGAAGAGGAAATGCGTGAGCCTAGGACTGAGAGTAGGGACGTTGAATGTTGGAACTATGCAAGGAAAAGTTAGGGAGCTGGCTGACATGATGCAGAGGAGGAAGGTGGACATACTGTGTGTTCAGGAGACAAGGTGGAAAGGTAGCAAGGTGAGAAGCTTAGGAGCAGGGTTTAAACTGTTTTATAATGGTGTGGATGGGAAGAGAAATGGAGTAGGAGTCATCTTGAAGGAGGGGTTTGTCAGGAATGTTCGAGAAGTGAAAAGAGTGTCAGACAGAGTGATGAGTCTCAAGTTAGAAATTGAAGGCGTGATGGTCAATGTTGTTAGTGCTTATGCCCCACAGGCAGGATGTAAGCTAGAAGAGAAGGAGAGATTCTGGAGTGAGTTAGATGAAGTGATGCAGAGTACCCCCAGAGGTAAAAGGGTGGTCATTGGAGCAGACTTCAATGGACATGTTGGTGCAGGCAACAGAGGGGACGAGGAAGTGATGGGCAGGTTTGGTATCCAGGACAGGAACACAGAAGGACAGATGTTGATCGATTTTGTAAAAAGGATGGAAATGGCTGTGGTGAATACTTTCTTCAAGAAGAAACCGAAGCATAGGGTGACTTATGAAAGCGGAGGTAAGAGCACACAGGTAGACTACATCTTGTGTAGGCGATGTAATTTGAAGGAAGTCAGTGACTGCAAAGTAGTGGTGGGTGAGAGTGTTGCCAAACAGCATAGGATGGTGGTGTGCAGGATGACACTGATGGTGAGAAAGGTGAAAAAGGCAAAGGCAGAGCAGAAGACAAAGTGGTGGAAGCTGAAAAAGGAAGAGTGTCGTGTTGTCTTCAAGGAGGAGTTGAAACAGGCTTTGGGTAATCAGGAAGTGCTTCCAGAGGACTGGACAACCACAGCCAATGTGATCAGGGAGACCGGTAGGAGAGTACTTGGTGTGTCCTCTGGAAGGAAAGTAGATAAGGAAACTTGGTGGTGGAATGAGGAAGTGCAGGAGTGTGTACAAAAGAAGAGGTTAGCCAAGAAGAAGTGGGACATTGAGAGGACCGAAGAGAGTAAACAGGAGTACAGGGAGACACAGCGTAAGGCGAAGGTAGCATTGTCAAAGGCCAAACAGAGGGCGTATGATGACTTGTTTGATAGGTTGAACAGTGAGGAGGGAGAAAATGATCTATACAGGTTAGCACAGCAGAGAAATAGAGATGGGAAAGACGTGCAGCAAGTTAGAGTGATAAAGGACAGAGAGGGAAATGTATTGACTGATGACAGAAGTGTGCTGGGAAGATGGAAAGAGTACTTTGAAGAGCTGATGAATGAGGAAAATGAGAGAGAAAAAAGAGTAGAAGGGGTGACCGTTGAGGAGCAGGAAGTAGCAAAGATTAGTAAAGGAGAAGTGAGGAGGGCATTGAAGAGGATGAAGAGTGGAAAGGCAGTTGGCCCTGATGACATACCAGTTGAGGTATGGAAGTGTCTAGGGGAGGTAGGTAGCAGTAGATTTTCTGACAAGAATATTCAACAAGGTCTTAGAAAGTGAGCAGATGCCAGAGGAATGGAGGAGAAGTGTGCTTGTGCCCATTTTTAAGAACAAGGGAGATGTACAGAGTTGTGGCAACTACAGAGGGATAAAGTTGATGAGCCATACAATGAAGCTATGGGAAAGAATAGTGGAAGCAAGACTAAGGGCAGAGGTCAGCATTTGTGAACAACAGTTTGGTTTCATGCCAAGAAAGAGCACCACAGATGCAGTGTTTGCTTTGAGGATGTTAATAGAGAAGTACAGAGAAGGTCAGAAGGAGCTGCAATGTGCCTTTGTGGATCTGGAGAAAGCATATGACAGGGTGCCGAGAGAAGAACTGTGGTATTGTATGAGGAAGTCTGGAGTGACAGAGAAGTATGTTAGAGTGGTGCAGGACATGTATGAGAGATAAGACAGTGGTGAGGTGTGCTGTCGGTGTGACAGAAGAGTTCAAGGTGGAGGTGGGACTGCATCAAGGGTCAGCTCTCAGCCCCTTCTTGTTTGCTATGGTGATGGACAGGCTAACAGACGAGGTTAGACAAGAATATCCATGGACTATGATGTTTGCAGATGACATCGTGATCTGTAGTGAGAGCACAGACCAAGTGGAGGAAAATCTAGAGAGGTGGAGGTATGCTCTGGAAAGGAGGGGATTGAAGGTTAGTCTTAGTAAGACAGAATACATGTGTGTGAACGACAAGGACCCAAGTGGAACTTTGAGGTTACAGGGGGCAGAGGTAAAGAAGGTGGAGGATTTTAAGTACTTAGGCTCAACAATCCAGAGCAATGGCGAGTGTGGAAAAGAGGTGAAGAAGCGCGTGCAGGCAGGTTGGAATGGATGGAGAAAAGTGTCCGGTGTGATGTGTGATAGGAGAGTATCGGCAAGAATGAAGGGAAAAGTGTACAAGACGGTGATGAGGCCAGCAATGTTGTATGGTTTAGAAACAGTGGCCCTGGGGAAAAGACAGGAGGCAGAGCTGGAGGTAGCAGAGATGAAAATGTTGAGGTTCTCTTTGGGAGTAACAAGGATGGATAGGATCAGAAATGAGTACATCAGAGGGACAGCACATGTTAGATGTTTTGGAGACAAAGTCAGAGAGGCTAGATTGAGATGGTTTGGACATGTACAGAGGAGGGATAGTGAGTATATTGGTCGTCGGATGCTGAGGTTGGAACTACCAGGCAAAAGGCCCAGAGGAAGACCAAAGAGAAGATTTATGGATGTGGTGAAGGCGGACATGAAGGTCGTTGGAGTAAGAGTAGAAGATGCAGAGGATAGGGAGAGATGGAGGCAGATCATTTGCTGTGGCGACCCCTGAAGGGAACAGCCGAAAGGAAAAGAAGATATTAAGTAAAAAATGTATAATTTTGTACTGTGGTAATATTTATTAATAAATAAAGCACTGTGTGGACCTGGAAAAAAAACAAAAGGCAGATCTATACAAATATTCAGATGAAGAACTCATTGATCTAGCTCGGGGGCCGCATGTGGCTCTTTCACCTCTCTGATGCGGCTCCGTGGTTTTTTAAAATAATGAATGTGTACTCTACGGTGGCCGACAGGTGCAAACGAGCTTCGTATACAAAAACCACTGCATCACCAAAAACACTGCTTATATACTCACAATGGAAGCACTCTGGGCTCCCAGATGTAGAGTGTTCAACCAGTTTTCACCTGAATGACAGGAGAATCTGCCTAAGGCAGAATCCTGCAACGGACGGGTACCCACAGGTCAACCTTGCAAAAATGCTTTTTTTTTAGGGTGAAAAAAGGGAAAAAGCTGAAAGTAAAAATGGTAGAAGGGTTGAAAATGACACAGATGAAAATTAACCGTCCTGGGTGCGTTCAGATAATTATTTGGTGTGGGCGGGGTGATTTTGTGTGTGTGTGTGTATGTTCTTGTTTACATGGCTATCTTTGTATTAATCATCTACATTAAAAGTCTGTGTTTTTGATCTGCTGTGTTGGTAGAGGCCACCATATTTTCAAACGCTTGTACTCATGGCAAGCAGTGTTCTCGCCATCCCAGCAGCAGCATAGCGAGCGAGAGAGATTTTTCCACGGCCGGGGTTTGTAATCCAGGAACGGAAATCAAAGCTGAAGTAAGACGGTGGTTGAGATTTGGTTTATGCACAGAAATCTCTGAATTAAATAACTCTCCTCTCAGTGACAAAATAAGACTGCGGTTGGGTTCAATCTTCACTCTGAAAATGGGTGCAGTATTAAGCATTACTCCTAGAAGTGTTCAATGTTGAAGCTCAAAATGCCATGCATTAGGTTAATAGCTCGTTTAGAGTACCTTTTCATGATATGCTAATTTTTTGAGATAGGAATTGTGGGTTTTCATGAGCTGTATGCCAAACTCTGCTGTATTAAAACAATAAAAGACCTGAAGTATTTCAGTTTGGGTGCAATGAATCTAAAATATATGAAAGTTTAATTTTTATCAGTACATTACAGAAAATAATGAACTTTATCACAATATGCTAATTTTTTGCAGAATTTTTCTGCTGCCTCCCCCCCTATCTGGTGGAAAATTTTCTTAATTTTGTTCCCTCTATATGTATGTGTGTGTAGCAGCGGGAACTGCTGGAGCACGGAGCTGAGAGCCAGAAATCAGGGGGAAGAGGGACAATCTTCTAGCACCGGGAAGAACACTGCTTGTCTTTATAGCCCGTGATTAAGTGGAATCAGGTGTGTTTGTTTAGCACTCCACCCCCTGTGTGGCAGCCACGCCTCTCTCTAACACCCAACTCTTTTGTGAGAGACCATAACACACTAAAAATCCACAGTGCAGTTAAAGCATAAGAACAATAAAGAATTTTAACCTTTGTGGTGGTGAGCAGTTGGCATACGTAAATGTTGCAGAGGGAGAGAGGAAAGTGGATTCTTGTCCCTAACAGCTTCAGGTAAATCAGCCAAAAGGTGTTTTTTTTTTTTTTTCACTTGCTACCGCTTTCCACGGATGACTCTTCTTCAGGATGTTCCTTTCTTTTCTTGAAGAATATTTCTAATGTGGCTTGTTTCTGCCTTTTTTCAAAACCTTATGGAAGTGGCAGCCATGCCCCTCTCCAATGTGTATTTCAACACACAACTCTTTTGTGAGAGACCATAACTGTTGTAGTGTCCCTCTGATTTGTTTTTCACTGACAAGAATTGAGATAAACAAACATTTGTTTTATGAAGCAGTACGGTGATGTAGTGGATGGAGTTCAGAGCTTTGATTGCATTGGGGAAAGTTCTGCCTCCTATTCCCAGATAAGGTAATTTCGGGGTGGAATTTCCATGTTCTCTCTGTGGTTGCGCAGTTTCCTCCCACAGTCCAAAGACATGCATGCACATTAGATTAATTATTTGTTCCAAATTGCCCCTCGGTGTGGCTATGGGTTTTTACCCGCCTTGATCCAGAGTCAGTTGAGAAACTTTGCCTCCTCATGACCCCTAGTAGTACGATGAAGTGATTTGATAAATGAATGTTTCGAAGCTACATGAACATGTCTAAATTTGTTTAATATTTACAAAAAGTGTAAGTCTTGCACTGTTGTTGCCCTGCTTTTTGTTTGTTTTCACACAGTCCCGTGTCCGAACTTGAGAAAAACAAAAAGGTGGGAGTTTGTGTTTTTGAGAATAAACAGTTCACAGAAAACATCTTTACTTCCTCGGTTTCTTTAATTCCAATTTGTTTTTCCTTTGAAAGACATGAGCAGAGTGAAGCTTACCGTATGTAAAACAGACAATAAGTTAAAGTGGAATTTAAACTGTAAAGACTTGAGCTCTAACCTGGCTGTGTTGATTACACTCAACCATTTCATATGCCACTGATGCACAGTTTCAGTTCCTGTAGTGCATGGGTACCTAATAGCTTATTTCCATACAAGCGACAATATACTTCAAATAAAAGCACAATATATAGATCTGGCAGGTTAAAATGTTGGAATTGTGACTGTAGACATGTTGTGGCTTTACATGGGAGACACTGAGAGGGTTAAATCTGTTTTGATTCTTTCAGTTTAACCTTTAAACTGTTTAGTGAGCAGGGACAGTAAAAATACAACTTGTGAATATACATGACTGAACAGAAGGGTGGACGTTGTTGAACTCTTTTGTAACTGATCGCTCTGTACGAATGTGTTCTTCACTCGGTCACGCTGAAGCTCTTACTGAACATAGCTCTGATTCACCTGGATTTTCATGCATTGAAAATCCAGCACTATAATTTTCACTCATTGTAATTCTATTCGGAGTAGGGTTTGGTGACATGATGCTATTTACTAGCTTGAAGGTATAAAATTCTTCACCACTGGAGACTTTGCTCAAGTTTTTACCTCTGTGATATAAACACTAATCAATGAATCACTATTTTTCCACCACTGTGGCACACTGGGAAACCAGTAGCACACTAAGCAAGGTGTGTCACATGAGTATGTAAAGCCAGCCTGACATTAGTACGCATTTTAAATCCTCAATGGCACTCATTCATGCGTACCATGGCGGAATGATTTTGTTTATTTTACCTGTCAATAAACAGTTTGGGCCAGAGAGGAATAAGCTGTGCTCACAGCTTGCTCATTTGTACCATTGAGGATGTTCCACGACGTTCCACTCGATTCCTCACCATTGTGATATTTTTGAGAATTGTTTGTGCTGGGGTGTTCCAAGTTCCTCAACGCCACTAAAAAGATGACCGCGCTTCTGTTTATGACACGCCTTGTCACGTCTCAAGTGTACGTGTGTATATGTGTGTGTGTATAAAATGGCATTAAATCAACAAAGTGTCTTTCTTGCAGGTGCTGCTGCATTACTACTAATCGAAGACTATGACATTGACATATGTAAGCAGACTTGCCCTGTATCTTAAAGAGAAGGGTGTTCAGTTGCATGGCATTCTCAATATATAAATGTTATGCAACTGAACACCCTTCCCTTTAAGATACAGGGCAAGCCGATGTGGACATTGCTGCGTGGTGTTGCAGAATACAGTGGTTTGAGTGCTCACCCAAACGTAAAGGTGAATAGACTATGATTAGCTTTGAGGAAACAGCGAGAAACGCAGTTCTGTCCACAACTCACTCCCTGGTCCACCAACAGTTAATGTTGGACAATGCATAGCAGTCAATGAACACCATGGAGGACACAGGAGCACCATTTGAGGATACAGGTGTAACGTTGTGCGACATTGATTACCATATAATGTGCGTGACGTGGTGGGTATTTACACGTGCCCTCACTGTTTCCTCACAGTTCGCGGAAAGGTACACAAGAGTGCGTGACAAAATTAATGAACAGGTTTCATTTTTTGGGTCGGCAATGCCCCTCAATGGCACTCATCTCGCTCATAGTTTCCGCATTGTTCCTGTGACGGCACTCACAATTCACGCAAACGTACACACTTTGGCGTAAGGTGGCTGCGTACTAGTGTCAGGCTGGCTTAAGTAATGGCCAAGTGCAAAAAAGTGCTCGTACAAAGTTTTAAAAAAGGCTTGTGCAAGTGAGGGTTTGCATGCACAGAGCAACAAAGCGCCAGTCCCACTTTTGAGACTACTAAAAACACCATGAACACTTTTGTCAGAGGCAATCCATCTGATAAAACTCATGATGATAAAGTTAATTACGCATGATGAGACACACATGTAAGGACATAGTTCTGATTCACACAGTCAAAAATCCTACGTATGCAATGCAAAGCCTCAACCACATTCTCAGTGCTGAATTGTCACTTTTAGACGAAGAATGCTGGGTCAGAATTTAAGAGAAGCTTCAATAGTGAACTTTATTTCTAAATAACTGGACATTTGGTCAAGCTTTAAAGCTTATGAAATTGTTCAATTGTTTTTGTTGTGTTAAACTTGTAGCAGGAGTACCTGATATTTACACACGTTTATTTGGACAGCTTTTTAAACTTAAGATCAAATCTGCAAAAAAAAAAAAAAGTGCTATTTTTGAGCTACTCCAGTATAATACGGATTAAGTCACAAGGTCATGTTTAGAGTGAGAGCCAGAATAAGTTGAAAGTGTCGTACAGCTGGATGAAAATGTGATATCACCAAAAATCCATCCTTCCAATCAAAATCTTCAACATCACCAAGTTCACATATCCATAAACACAATCTGTCCATGATAAAATCTCTGTGTGAGAAAGGGTCCATGTCCACGTCGTTGTAGAACATTAAAATCAGTACAATAAGTGGAGATTTCTAAAGGGTTTTGCGGTGCTCAGGGTTTTTCCTTAACAGCCGTATTCACTACCAGAACCCTCTCCCTACTTACAGAACCCCAGAACGATTCCCCCAATCGTATACTGTAACACTAAACCAACCAGAAGCCTCACAGCAGACATGACTCGGCATAAACAGAACTTACCGGTTGCTTGGAAGGCCCGAGTACAACGGTTCTGATTGGTGGAGAGCCGGATTCATTTAGCGTTTGGATGTTCGGGGGGGGGGTTCAGATGTGGACACTCAGAACTTGGTTCTCTAATTACTATTTTTCTCTAAAAGTAGCTTTTCATAATTAGTAATGTACAGCGTGATGGAACTTAGTCCATTTTCATGCTATACTGTATTCACGTTTTAAACCAGATTTCATTCTCGTATTATACACACATCCCCTACTTGATCCTGATTATGATACAGCAGGTTACTTTTTTTTTAAATTGCACTGATTGACTAAAACCAGACTGGTCTGGAATTTTCATTTGTGTAGAAATAGAAGTTACAAATAGAATAAGAAGAGAATCAAACATGTTACAATCACAGTATGGTCAATTAAGCTATTGATTAAATGAATGGGGAGCAGACTACATGTGATACATACATGGTTACTGTGAGAAAGTTACCATGGCACAATATTTTTTCCATACCATCCACCCATAACTGGGATTATTCCTTTATCTCTCAGGCCGTGCTGCCTTTTGTTTAATTGTGTGATACACAGCAACAGACATACGAGGATTAGATCCAGGACTTGGTCCTTGTTTTTAAGCACTTGATTAGATGGAGGACTGAAGCAGAGTGATGTTGGTGCCTGGAATCAGGTGATCATCTTTTCCATCAATTAAATGATTCCACTGACTGAAGTCTCTCTCCAGAGCTATAAAACAAAACAATTTATACTTGTTTTTTTTTTGTTTTACTCATTTATTTATTTATTTTTGCTAAAAGAAAACACAATCCAGGTTTTTAGCTAATCATTTGTATGGTCCACTGGATGTAGGCACTTGTCGCAAGTGACGTATGGTGCTTGTGAGACAAAGCGCGGCTTATTCGGACTTCCGATCTTTCAAGTGAGCAAGTACGCGCTGAATACTTGTTTAGTACTCAACCTTCACTTGCTCACTTGAAAGATCGGAAGTCCAAATAAGCCGCGCTTTGTCTCACAAGCACCATACGTCTCTTGTGACAAGTGCCTACATCCGGTGGAGTGCCTCACATTCAAGTTTTTCAATCTCACATGCACAACCGAGTGTGAACCTATACCTAGGGGGGGGTGAACCTAAAGATATGACCCTACAACCTTCTAGTCATTGGTAGACCATGTCACCCATTGAGGACCGTCAGTCAGTTGTCTTTTGTGCAGGTTAGAGGTGAGGTGTAGTGTTGCCTGAAGCATTTGATCTATACCTCAGTTTTGGTGAATGTCGCTGAAAAGGAAACATTTTCAGAATATGGCCTGTGACAATGTTCTGTTGTTTCCCATGCTCGGTGTTTGTGCAGCCGTATGGTTTGCACTCATTTTCCTGGCAACACAGCACAGCACTGGCCAATAAAAGTACTCTTACACTGGTGTCTGCTGCACGCCACCCAGCCAATAGGACAAAGCAACAAATCTTCATGACTACCAGGGCTGGAACCCTGTTAAGGTGGTGCTATGTTGCTGTGCATGCTGAGCGGTAAGAGCAAGGTGCCAGATTTTGATTTTAGGATAATGATGGCTTCATACGCATTGTCTCAAATTGCCTCAGTGTAATTTTCTGATTAATTAAACAACTAAAAATATATATAGATATGCGTACGTGCATGTGGTTCTCAGGTTCACACACAGGGTAACAGATTTGTTTCGCCATGTAAAGCTGCTTTGCGACAATGTCAAGTGTAAGAAGTTCTATTCAAATAGAACAATTAAATTGCTGGTTGAGGATCTTTTGTTCAAGGGACCAGCTGAGGGTTTGTGGTCTCGCTAAATGGCTCAGGAGCATTTGCCTTGTATGGATTAAACTCACAACCTTCCCAACATTCTAACCTAAATTGTGAGAACGTTCATGAACCAGGTCATCCTTTTAATGAATTTTAATCTTTCAATGAAATGAATCAAACGGGATGCACCCAGTTTTAGACATCGTTAATGACTCATCTAAATGAAAAGTTTGTCATGACTTAGCCTGTTGTTTCAGTGATGCATTAAAAATTAGGAATAAAGCAAAATGATAAAAGCTTCACACTGCTTGAACAATGAGCACAAAATACACATGACTGATGAAAATGTAGTGCATTTCTAACTTACCCAAGTGTTGTTGAAGGAATGCTAATGAAGCTCTGTTGCACAAATCCAGTGCAATATGGGGATCAATTTCCCCTTTTAGCTTCATGAGCTTCCCAAACCAGTTACCTGTGAGAAAGGTGAAATCTGGGAAGCTTTGATGCACAGCTCCCCTACAGAAACAAGGTTACTTAGCATAGGTGGCTACACATTGTATAAATTTTTTTATATTGTGCAGATTACTGACAGGATGGTGATCATTTTTCGTGGAATGACTGCAGAATCCAATTTCTTCATGCGAATAATGTTCCCAGCCCACTGGAACTTCTCAGAGTTAATGAAAAAAATCGGCTGTTTCACACTTGGAAAGATTTGCTCATCGAGAGGAAACATCCACGTGTCCAGTGCAACGCCACACCTGTACAGCAGAAAAGTTGAGATGGTTAATGCTAGACCAATGAAGGTTATACTCATCTTTTTGCCCAGTCTTTAGCTAATCTTTCTGATAGTTTTGTCCTTATCAATTATAACTGGGCTTCATTGAGGTCAGTCAAAAATGTTCACTGTGGTCCTCTGGAGGTAGCTTTTCACTGTAATGTTTTGGGTTGTTGTTCAAGAAGACAAAGCAATGACCCAGACCCAATTTTGTTGCTGATTGCTTCTTTCAAAATCATGTGTACAGTAGGCCCTTGACCATTCGTGGTTTTGCACTCGTGGCCCCCGCATACTCGCAGATTGCCGACAAACCCGCAAGTAACTGGCACGTGATTCAAATTTAACCAATGGCTGAGAGCTTTTGTTTCTCCCTCGTGCTGATTGGTTGAGATGGTGTATGCCCTTTCTTCTCATTCACGCACAAGTTGTCAATGTGCATTTTTTTTAGTGTGTTTTAATTACCAGTTAAGTTCTAAGATGCCACCCAAACACTGCATCTTCTCTGGCTTCTGGTAAGGAGCCAAAGGGCCAGAAAAAGGTTATAATGATGGATGTCTCTTCTGAAGAAATAAGACTTTCTCCTGAAGAAACAACAAGTTTCTTCTGAAGTGCCTGAAGAACAAATCATCTGAACTGTAGTAAAGTACTGTAGTATTAAAATGTTTTTCAATTATTATTCCAGTACAGTACCCAATGTTTAGAATGTCTGTGTGTGAGATTTTATGTACTGTGCATGTTTATCCTTTTTGTTTATCCAATTTATTACACTTCATGTTCTTTAATGTTCTTTTTAATGCAGCCGTGAAGATGGGCACAAACAAGTGTCCATCCTCACGTCGGTCCCAAGCCCGGATAAATGCAGAGGGCTGCGATAGGAAGGGCATCTGGCGTGAAACTTTTGCCAAAATACGCTATGCGAACTGCCAATACCAATTTCATACCAGATCGGTCGAGGCCCGGGTTAACAACGACCACCATCAGTGCTGTCAACCAACAGGGTGCGGGTAGAAATTGGACCACTGTTGGTTGAAGGAGGAGAGGTCAAACAAGGAGAGGTGGGAGGTGTGTCCGTAGGCAGAGAGAAAAGAGGAAAGGCCTAACTCTACGATTGAGAATAGGGACTTTGAATGTTGGAACTATGGTAGGAAAAGGTAGAGAGCTGGCTGACTTGATGCAGAGGAGGAAGGTGGACATACTGTGTGTTCAGGAGACCAGGTGGAAAGTTAGCAAGGCTAAAAGCTTAGGAGCAGGGTTTAAGCTGTTTTTTCATGGTGTGGATGGGAAGAGAAATGGAGTAAGAGTCATCTTGAAGGAGGAGTTTGTCAGGAATGTTCTAGAAGTGAAAAGAGTGTCAGACAGAGTGATGAGTCTCAAGTTAGAAATTGAAGGTATGATGCTCAATGTTGTTAGTGCTTATGCCCCACAGGCAGGATGTGAGCTAGAAGAGGAGGAGAGATTATGGAGTGAGTTAGATGAAGTGATGCAGAGTACCCCAGAGGTGAGAGAGTGGTCACTGGTGCAGACTTCAATGGACATGTTTGGTATCCAGAACAGGAACGCAGAAGGACAGATGATCGATTTTGCAAAAAGGTGGGAAATGGCTGTGGTGAATACTTTCTTCCAGAAGAGACAGGAGCCTAGGCTGACCTATAAAAGCGGAGGTAGGAGCACACAAGTAGACTGCATCTTGTGCAGGCGATGTAATTTGAATGAAGTCAATGACTGCAAAGTAGTAGTGGGTAAGCGTGTTACCAAACAGCATAGGATGATGCTGGTGGTGAGAAAGGTGAAGAAGGCAAAGGCAGAGCAGAAGACAAAGTGGTGGAAGCTGAAAAAGGAAGAGTGTCGTGTTGTCTTCAAGGAGGAGTTGAAGCAGGCTTTGGGTAGTCAGGAAGTGCTTCCAGATGACTGGACAACTACAGCTAATGTGATCAGGGAGACAGGTAGGAGAGTACTTGGTGTGTCCTCTGGAACGACAGTAGATAAGGAGACTTGGTGGTGGAATGAGGAAGTGCAGGAGTGTGCACAAAGGAAGAGGTTAGCTAAGAAGAAGTGGGACATAGAGAGGACAGTAGAGAGTAAACAGGAGTACAGGGAGACACAGTGTAAGGCAAAGGTAGTGGAGTCAAAGGCCAAACAGAGGGTGTATGATGACTTGTATGATAGGTTGGACGGTAAGGATGGAGAAAATGATTTATACAGGTTGACACAGCAGAAAAATAGAGATGGGAAGGATGTGCAGCAAGTTAGAGTGATTTAAGGACAGAGAGGGAAATGTATTGACTGATGACAGAAGTGTGCTGGGAAGATGGAAAGAGTACTTTGAAGAGCTGATGAATGAGGAAAATGAGAGAGAGAAAAAAGAGCAGAAGAAGATGTAACCGTTGAGGACCAGGAAGTAGCAAAGATTAGTAAGGGTGAAGTGAGGAGGGCATTGAAGAGGATGAAGAGTGAAAAGGCAGTTGGTCCGGATGACATACCGGTGGAGGTATGGAAGTGTTCAGGCGAGGTAGCAGTACATTTTCTGAAAAGAATATTCAACAAGGTACTAGAGAGTGAGAGGATGCCAGAGGAATGGAGAAGTGTGCCAAGGCCCATTTTTTAAGAACAAGGGAGACGTGCAGAGTTGTGGCAACTACAAAGGGATAAAGTTGATGAGCCATACGATGAAGCTATGGGAAAGAATAGTGGAAGCTATACTAAGGGCAGAGGTCAGCATTTGTGAACAACAGTCTGGTTTCATGCCAAGAAAGAGCACCACAGATGCAGTGTTTGCTTTAAGGATGTTAATAGAGAAGTACAGAGAAGGCCAGACAGACCTGCATTGCGCCTTTGTGGATCTGGAGAAAGCACATGACTGTGCCGAGAGAGAAACTGTGGTATTGTATGAGGAAGTCTGGAGTGACAGAGAAGTAGGTTAGAGTGGTGCAGGACATGTATGAGAGATGTAAGACAGTGGTGAGGTGTGCTGTCGGTGTGACAGAAGAGTCCAAGGTGGAGGTGGGACTACATCAAGGGTCAGCTTTGAGCCCCTTCTTGTTTGCTATGGTGATGGACAGGCTGACAGACGAGGTTAGACAAGAATCTCCATGGACCCTGGAAAGGAAGGAATGAAGGTTAGCCACAGTAAAACAGAATGCGTGTGTGAATGACAAGGATCCAACAGGAACGGTGAGGTTACAAGGAGCAGACATAAGGAAGGTGGAGGATTTTAAGTACTTGGGCTCAACAGTCCAGAGCAATGGAGAGTGTGGAAAAGAGGTGAAGAAGCATGTGCAGGCAAGTTGGAACAGTTGGAGAAAAGTATCCGGTGTGATGTGTGATAGGAAGGTATCGGCAAGAATGAAAGGAAAAGTGTACAAGACGGTGTTGAGGCCAGCGATGTTGTATGGTTTAGAAACAGTGGCCCTGGGGAAAAGACAGGAGGCAGGGCTGGAGGTAGCAGAGATGAAAATGTTGAGGTTCTCTTTGGGACTAACGAGGATGGATAGGATCAGGAATGAGTACATCAGAGGGACAGCACATGTAAGATGTTTTGGAGACAAAGTCAGAGAGGCTAGATTGAGATGGTTTGGGCATGTACAAAGGAGGGATAGTGAGTATATTGGTAGTAAGATGCTGAGGTTGGAAATACAGTCGGCCCCCAACTTACGATATTAATCCGTTCCAGAGCCCTTTTCGTATCGCTGGGATTTCGTAAGTAGGGGTCGCATCTTGCATGTTCAACGCCTAATTCGTTCCAAGGCTCCAGTCTTTGGACTGGATAAACCCTTTAAAAACGATAAAAATACCCCAATTTTGTATGAAATGTGTTAAAAGTAAAAAAAAAATTATTAACATTAAACCATTTTAACAACATTTATTAATTAAACCATTATTAAACATTTTTTATTAACACACTCCTCTCTTACTCTCGCGTGCTGCAGGCCACGCTCACAAGACGTGGAATTCAAAGCACATTCCGTGCTTGACAAACTCAACTTTAATTTGATTCCTTGGGGGATTGGAATTCCAGATGAGCTCAACTGTGCCCACATTTATCTAACATTTACTGAATTAAACAACTTAAAAAACTCAAGAGTGAAGCTTCCTTCTCTCTCTAGCTGGGAGGCCAGCGGGGCGATGTTGAGAGACAGCCAATGAAAGAGCAACTCACATGTGTGAAATTTTGATTGGCGTGTTTGAATTTAGAATTTCTTTTCGTAAGAGGGGGCTGTTTTGTATCTTGGGGACGGAAACGTAGGAAAATGTTTTTCGTAACCTGGGGATTTTGTACACAGGGGTCTTCGTAAGTTGGGGGCCGACTGTACCAGGCAGAAGGCCTAGAGTAAGACCAAAGAGAAGATTTATGGATTTGGTGAAGGAGGACATGAAGGTGGTTGGAGTAAGAGTAGAAGATGCAAAGGATAGGGCGAGATGGAGGCAGATGATTCGCTGTAGCGACCCCTGACGGGAAAGCTGAAAGGAAAAGAAGTAGTAGTTCTTTTTGTCATGGTCTAGGTTTTTGGTCGACTTTGATTTTGGTGGCTCTGTTTTCGCCCCACTCCGGCTGAGGGGCATGGCTGACCTGCTTGGGCTGATTGCAGCAGTGCACATCAGAATTCACTCCACTCATCTACTCCCTATAAACAAAAGCTGCACGCTCACCTTGCGCCAGAAGATTGTCTCGCATCATGTCCCTGCTTCCCAGTATGCTCTCTGGCTCCTTGCTCCATTCTGTAGTTTCCCAGTGTTTAATGATTATTGTGTTTCTCGTCATCACCAGAACTGTAGTTACTGTGTTTGTGCTGTTTAAGTGCTTCCTTTTAACTTCATAAGTTTTAACTTAATTACTACAGTACTGTATTAATGAGTATGATTGTCTATAAAATGTGTTTAAGAAGCATATTTTAGCAAATGAAATATACACAGGGTTTTAGTTCCGCGTTGATCATTCGCGCATGTAATAAGTGAGCCACTCCATCGAAAGTAGGCTCTTGTGTACAAAAATGAGCTTTTTACACAGTCAGAGCAGGCCTAAAACTGCAAAATGCAGCAAAAAGTTTGTCAATACCTTGGAAACTGAGTGAGCATTTCTTGTGTCAGCATTCAACTAAAAATTTCAACAGACGTTTGAGAAAAAGTACAAAGATTGCACTTCTTCCAACATCATTCGTCTTTAGCAACCAAACATTTTTATGAACTTCAGCCATATAAAATTTTATAAAACATGTCTAGGAAGAGTTTTAGGAAGTGATGATGAAAAAAATCATTTTAATCTGACACGCCCTTTTTAAACCCATTAGTCACCGTGGTAACCCCCCCCCCATTTTGAACAACAAAATAAGACTTTTTCCCCCATTTCTGTTTATTCCAATAAGATCAGTATGTATCTTTTCGACCATTATATAAAAGGTTCAAATGACACTGATTGAAAAAAAAAAACAAAACACTGACAGGTTCAAACAATTACACTCAAATTAAGAAAACTATATGTAAGAAAACTATATAACAAAACTCTGATCTCTTTATACAAGTAAGCTTCATCAACTCTGCCTTCAGTATCTTCATCTATATCCTGCTCAACAGAAAGGATCACATCTCATCCCAAACACAACAAAACTGACTCATGCATATTTTTATTAACAGATGCCTCTTCATCAACATCAAAATCTTCATCAACATAGCTGGCATCATCAACTCTGATCAACAGCTGGCTTCATCAACTCTGCCCTCAATATTTAATCATCTTAATCTATATCGTTACCACTAACACAATTCATGCACACTTATTAACAGATGCCTCTTCTTTATCAACATCAAAATCATCATCAACATAGCTGGCATCATCAGTTTGTATATATGTAAAAGGAATGAAACATTAGTATTTTTCAGGTCTTGAGCAATTTTCATACAAAAGATAAACAACCCACGATCCAGTATGTCCAGTCCAGACAAGATTACACACAAATCAAATAATCAAAAAAATCCCACAATCAAATTTTGCATGCAGACAAAAATACTCACCGGTGAAATAATCAAGAACGCCAAGCATTCCGGCATCTTCAAAGCCGAATTTAACATCTATACTAATGCTGCTAGACATCACAGATGACATTTCACTCTCCTTTTACAGAAATTGTGTGTATTCACAATCTTATGAATAAACTTAATGACTGTAATTGAAGAGAAAGTCAGAGATAAATTCCACATGCAGTAAAACCAGAAGCAGGAAGTAAACAGGAAGTTAACATGTGACGGGCACTGCGATGTGCAAGCACGAGCTGACCAATCAGTGTGCTCGTTTCAGATCTTCTTTTGCAACTAGCCTGCATTGTTTACGAGCATATCGTCTTCATAACCTTTATTTTATTCACTGAAACGGTATTTTAATATCAAAACATTATCCAAAACGGAGAGACGACTCCACGACCATTCTTCTGGTGTATGGATTATACAGGTCCTTCTAAAAAAAATTAGCATATTGTGATAAAGTTCATTATTTTCTGTAATGTACTGATAAAAATTAAACTTTCATATATTTTAGATTCATTGCACACCAACTGAAATATTTCAGGTCTTTTATTGTTTTAATACTGATGATTTTGGCATACAGCTCATGAAAACCCAAAATTCCTATCTCAAAAAATTAGCATATTTCATCCGACCAATTTAAAAAAAAAAAAAAAAAAAAAGTGTTTTTAATACAAAAAAAGTCAACCTTCAAATGATTATGTTCAATTATGCACTCAATACTTGCTCAGGAATCCTTTTGCAGAAATGACTGCTTCAATGCTGCGTGGAATGGAGGCAATCAGCCTGTGGCACTGCTGAGGTGTTAGGGAGGCCCAGGATGCTTCGATAGCGGCCTTAAGCTCATCCACAGTGTTGGGTCTGGTGTCTCAACTTTCTCTTCACAATATCCCACAGATTCTCTATGGGGTTCAGGTCAGGAGAGTTGGCAGACCAATTGAGCACAGTAATACCATGGTCAGTAAACTATTTACCAGTGATTTTGGCACTGTGAGCAGGTGCCAGGTCGTGCTGAAAAATGAAATCTTCATCTCCATAAAGATTTTCAGCAGATGGAAGCATGAAGTACTCCAAAATCTCCTGATAGCTAGCTGCATTGACCCTGCCCTTGATAAAACACAGTGGACCAACACCAGCAGCTGACATGGCACCCCAGACCATCACTGACTGTGGGTACTTGACACTGGACTTCAGGCATTTTGGCATTTCCTTCTCCCCAGTCTTCCTCCAGACTCTGGCACCTTGATTTCTGAATGACATGCAAAATTTGCTTTCATCCGAAAAAAGTACTTTGGACCACTGAGCAACAGTCCAGTGCTGCTTCTCTGTAGCCCAGGTCAGGCGCTTCTGCCGCTGTTTCTGGTTCAAAAGTGGCTTGACCTGGGGAATGCAGCACCTGTAGCCCATTTCCTGCACACGCCTGTGCACGGTGGCTCTGGATGTTTCTACTCCAGACTCAGTCCACTGCTTCCATAGGTCCCCCAAGGTCTGGAATCGGCCCTTCTCCACAATCTTCCTCAGGATCCGGTCACCTCTTCTAGTTGTGCAGCGTTTTCTGCCACACTTTTTCCTTCCCACAGACGTCCCACTGAGGTGGCTTGATACAGCACTCTGGGAACAGCCTCTTCGCTCAGAGATTTCTTTGTGTGTCTTACCCTCTTGCTTGAGGGTGTCAATGATCGCCTTCTGGACAGCAGTCAGGTCGGCAGTCTTACCCATGATTGCGGTTTTGAGTAATGAACCAGGCTGGGAGGTTTTAAAAGCCTCAGGAATCTTTTGCAGGTGTTTCGAGTTAATTGGTTGATTCAGATGATTAGGTTAATAGCTTGTTTAGAGTACCTTTTCATGATATGCTAATTTTTTGAGACAGGAATTTTGGGTTTTCATGAGCTGTATGCCAAAATCATCAGTATTAAACCAATAAAAGACCTGAAATATTTCAGTTGGTGTGCAATTAATCTAAAATATATGAAAGTTGAATTTTTATCAGTACATTACAGAAAATAATGAACTTTATCACAATATGCTAATTTTTTTGAGAAGGACCCGTAGTGTGTCTTGTACCCAACTCAATGACTAATTGCAAAGAAAACCAGTAAGTTTGCTACTGTTTTTGTCAAGTTCCATGAGGGTACGTGGAGCCGGTGGCCTAGTGGTTAGGGTGCTGGGCTCATGATCCGAAGGTTGTGAGTTCAAATCTCAGTTAGATCCCCACTGTGCTAAGACCATTGGGCAAGGTCTTAACCACAAGTGTGCCTCTGTTCACCCAGCAGTATAAATAGGTACCAGAAAAAATATACTGGGGAAGTAACCTTGTGATGGTCCCATCCAGAAGGAGTCGAACTTCTAGTTGCTTCACACTTATGGAAACCGGGGATAAGCACCAGCCTGATGAGCCACTATGGCTCGGGTGTAAATAGCCCACGGACTTTACCTTTATGAGGGTACTCATCAGAAAAATGGGGGGGGGGACATTTTTAGTGAGTTTTAGTCGATTTCACGTGAGCAAGTGATCGTTGAATACTTGTTTTAATAGTTTATGCAAAAATCCGAATTTCGATAAAAATGGACTATTTTTACTTTTCTGGTCTTTATCTCAAAAGTGGTCTGCGCGACAAGCACCTACTTTCGGTGGAGTACCTCACATATGATACCTAGGGTTTTACTTCCGGGTAAAGAACTTGTGGATTTTCTTGATTCGGTTGATGGGCCGGAACCGAACCCCCACGAATAACGGGGACCTACTGCACTTACTTCCTGATTTCTTGCACCTTGACAATATTCCCAGTTCCAGACACACTGAAGCGTCCCCACGGCATAGTATTTCCACTACCATGTTTTACTCTGGGCACAGTATTCTTTGTGTGAAATGCCTTTCCCTTCTTTCTAAAAATAAAAGCACTGGCCAAAGAAGCCGGGCTAGTGGTGTCATGGTTAGGCTGATGGGCTCATGATCAAGATGTTGTGGGTTTGTTTTCATGTCAAACCCCCACCGTGCTAACAATCTTGGGCAAGGTCTGTCCACCTTCAAGGTCATCCATCATGTGATGATAACACATTTTGACACTCGTACATTAGGGATACTCACTTGAACTTGACTTCTTTACACAAGCACTCAATCACTGTGGCCCCACCAAAGGAATGGCCCATGACGGCAATTCTACACAAGTCCATAGAGTTCTGAAAAAAGCACATCAACAAAAGCCCATTTTACTCTCCAGTCTGGTTTTTGCTATTCCCCACATTCCCCTGTAATTACTCAACACGGGAAGCTCTAATATTTTTTTTTTTTTTGGGGGGGGGGGGTCATTTTTTTTTTTTTTTTATCATCACCTGTAGTTTTGTGCAGTCAAATTCTGACAGTAGGGTATTGTCCATAGACTTTCCAGAATTGATGTCAATTAGAAGATCCAACGCTCTGATGCACTCATCTGCCCTTTGTTTCACCTAAAAATGTTAAATAAACCATAAAACATTCTGCTATAAATATGTTTGTCTTGTACCCTGTATGTTCAAGATGACACACTTAAGTGTTGGAATTTTCCTTTTGATATCTTTTGGATTAAAAAGATCCCACAACCATAGTCTGTTTTTGCTCAAAGCAGAACTAACTTTTTTCTCTCTCTTTTTATTTATTTATTTATTTATTTTTTTAACCTCAACCCAGTATTCAGAACATTTATGTGTTCTGGCAAACTTGAAATGGAACTCAACAATTTCAATGATTTTATAAGATAAAATGGACCTGGAATATAATGTCACTATTTCAGGCCCATTTTATAAGTTTTTTTTTTTTTTTTTTTTTTTTTTTTTAAAGACTGGACATACGCTTCAGGGAAGCATGTTGATTTTACAGTATCAGGAATTCGGGGAGTCTCTCACTTGATTGTTTCTTAGAAGGAATTCACTCTCGCCTGTTTTTGGTGGGTTATAGTACATCCATTCTTCCACCAAATGATCTGAGACAGGCCGAAATGGTTCCTGCGATGCGTGATGGCTTTGTTTCTTTTCACTCATCTCTTTGTAGTAGAAGGTTGCTGAAGCTGATCCATCTCTGACGGAGAAAAAAAAAAAAAAAAAGGAAATATTTGCAAATTTGCACAATATAAGCTTACTCATTTTAAATTAAAAAGATCTCTACTTTCGCTCCCACCACTTCAAAAACATTCCTTTTTTCTCTAGTTCTGAATGAGTGTGTACATTATGTTCTATGAAGGTCTAGTGTCCATTTCAGTGCGTGTTCCCTCCTTGGCTTCCTGGTGTAGAGCCTGATGTGTCTGTTTAACTGCAAGTGCAATGCTAGGAGATGCTATAAAAATGGCTTTAATCCCTATATTACAACTGGAAGGTGTAGACAGTGAGAAACATGGCCTTTGATAACCCAGTTCGCTGCACTGGGGTGGACAGTGAGAACATAGTGGAGAGTGGGACTCGAACCCCCAACCTTGATGCTGCTCCCTTATTCCAGTTTAAACCGTTCATAACTGTACCAGGTCAGCTAAATAGGGGGTGTGGCTGAGTGCGCATGCGTGAGCTACTGTGCAGACATGTTAATCACGAGCTCTAAAAAAAAAAAAAAAAAAAAAAAAAAGGGGGCATTTCTTTGGCTCAATATAGAGCCAAAATAGGTACGTTTTGTCAACCTGACAGAAGCAAGAGCCGAAATATACATGGAATAAAACTTTGGAAGTGTTATTTTTCGCTGGGATTGCAAATTTGATATTGTGTGTTTTTGTGAATCATTCGTGCTCAGAATGAATTCTCAACATTTATGTCTGGTTTTCGATCACTTAATTCGGTCAGGGATAAAATAAGGCAGCTAGGTCGATACAGTGGAGGTGCGACTTTTTATAAAAGAGATGTGGATGCAGAATAATATTGTTGTCAGACTGTATGAACATTTTCAAAACACGGTTGTTTTATTGCTCCTCCCTGAATCGCTACCTTATCGTGGTGGAGGGGTTTGCGTGACCTAGGAGCTATGTTGTCGGGGGCAAATGCCCCTGGTAGGGTCACCCAAGACAAGCAGGTTCGGGGTGAAGGTCCAGACGAAGTGCGATTCAAAAAACCCCTATGACACGAGAGAGCACAGGAAGCAGTCTCCCTTGCCCCGGACGCAGGTCACCGGGGTTCCCTCCTGGAGCCAGGCCCAGGGGAGGGGCTCGAAGGCGAGCGCCTGGTGGTCGGGCTTATGCCCATGGAGCCTGGCCGGGCCTAGCCCGAAAAAGAGACATGGGTCCGCCCTCCCATGGGCCCACCACCCGTGGGAGGAGTTTTAGGGGTCGGGTGCAGTGCGAGTTGGGTGGCAGCCAAAGGCATGGGTTCTGTCGGACCGATCCTCGGCTACTTACTCTGACCCTCGGGACATGGAATGTCACCTCTCTGGCGGGAAAGGAGCCTGATTTGGTGCGTGAGGTGGAGAGATACCGACTAGATATAGTCGGGCTCTGGAACCATCCATCTCGAAAGAGGCTGGACCTTCTTCTATTCTGGAGTTGCTCATGGGGAGAGGCGGCGAGCCGGTGTGGGTATTCTTGTTGCCCCCCCTGTCTCGGTGCCCCAAATGTTGGGGTTCTCCCCGGTTGACGAAAGCGTAGCTTCCCTCCGTCTTCGGGTGGGGGGATGGGTCCTGACTGTTATTTGTGCTTATGCACCAAATAACAGTTCAGAGTACCCACCCTTTTTGGCGTCTTGGGGAAGGGGGGGGTGTTGGAGAACGCTCCCTCGGGAGACTCTCTCGTTGTCTTTGGAGACTTCAACGCCCATGTGGGCAACGATAGTGTGACCTGGAAGGGTGTGATCGGTAGGTACGGCCTCTCCAGTCTGAAACCGAATGGTGTTTCGTTGTTGGACTTCTGTGCTCGTCATAGTTTGTCTATCACGAACACCATGTTCGAACATAAGGGTGTCCATAAGTGCACTTGGCACCAGGACACCCTAGGTCGCAGTTCGATGATTGACTTTGTAGTCGTGTCATCGGACTTGCGACCATATGTTCTGGACACTCGGGTGAAGAGAGGAGCTGAGCTGTCTACCGTTCACTACTTGGTGGCGAGTTGGCTTCGGTGGTGTGGGAGGTTGCCTTCCAGACCTGGCAGGCCCAAGCGTGTAATCAGGGTCTGCTGGGAACATTTGGCTGACTCCCCTGTCCGAGAGGCCTTTAACTCCCACCTCCGGCAGAGCTACAACCACGTTCCAGAGGAGGCGGGGGACATGGAATCCGAATGGGCCATGTTTCGTGCCTCCATTGCTGAGGCGGCAGCCCATAGCTGTGGCCATAAGGTCGTCGGTGCTTGTCGTGGCGGTAATCCCCGAACCCGGTGGTGGACACCTGCGGTGAAGGGGGCTGTCCAGCTGAAGAAGGAGGCCTATCGGGTTTTGTTAGCCTGTGGGACTCCTGAGGCAGCAAACAGGTACCGGAAGGCCAAACGTGCTGCAGCCGAGGCTGTCGCAGATGCAAAATCTCGAGCGTGGAAGGAGTTCGGTGAGGGCCTGGAGAGTGATTATCGGTTGGCCTCAAAAAGGTTCTGGGCCACCATCCTACGCCTCAGGAGGGGGAAGCAGTTCTTCACAAACACCGTTTCCAGTGGAGGTGGGGAGCTGCTTACCTTGACTGGGGATCTTGAGAAGTGGAGAGAATACTTTGAGGACCTCCTCAATCGCACCAACACGCCCTCCGTGGAGGAGGAAGACCCTGGGGGTTCGAGTGAGGGTCCGCCCATCACTGGAGTGGAGGTAACTGAGGTTGTCAAAAAGCTCCTCAGTGGTCGAGCGCCGGGGTTGGACGAGATCCGCCCGGAATATCTCAGGGCTCTGGATGTTGCAGGACTGTCTTGGTTGACACGTCTCTGCAACATCGCGTGGTCATCAGGGGCTGTACCTCTGGATTGGCAAAATGGGGTGGTGGTCCCAATTTTTAAGAAGGGGGACCGGAGAGTGTGTTCCAATTATCGGGGAATGACACTCCTCAGCCAACCTGGGAAAGTCTATGCAGGGGTACTAGAGAGGAGGATCCGACCGATAGTTGAACCTCGCATTCAGGAGGAACAATATGGTTTTCGTCCTGGCCGCAGCACTCTTGACCAACTCTATACGCTCCACAGGATTCTGGAGGGGGCATGGGAGTCTGCCCAATCTGTCCACATGTGCTTTGTGGATTTGGAGAAGGCTTTCGACCGTGGCCCTCGAACGATCTTGTGGGGCGTGCTCCGAGAGTACGGCGTTCCGGATCCGTTGCTACGAGCTATTCGGTCGCTGTATCACGGGAGCCAGAGTTAGGTCCTTATTGGTAACAGCAGATCGGATTCGTTTCCAGTGGGAGTTGGAGTCCGCCAAGGCTGTCCTTTGTCACCGATTCTGTTCATAATTTTTATGGACAGAATTTCTTGGCACAGTCGAGGCGATGAGGGGTTCTGGTTTGGTGGCCATCGGATATCGTCTCTGCTTTTTGCGGATGATGTTGTCCTTTTGGCTTCAAGTCGGGCCCTCCAGCTCTCATTGGAGCGATTCGCAGCTGAATGCAAAGCAGCCGGGATGAAGATCAGTACCTCCAAGTCCGAGGCCACGGTTCTCAGTCGGACAATGGTGGAATGCACCCTCCGGGTCGGGAATGAGGTCCTGCCCCAAGTGGAGGAGTTTAAGTATCTTGGGGTCTTGTTTACGAGTGAGGGAAGGATGGAGCAAGAGATTGATAGACGGATCGCTACAGCCTCTGCTGTTCAGCGGTGCCTGTACCGGTCCGTCGTGGTGAAGAAGGAGCTGAGCCGCAAGGCGAAGCTCTCAATTTACCAGTCGATCTACGTTCCAGCCCTCACCTATGGTCACGAGCTTTGGGTAATGACCGAAAGAACAAGATCACGGATACAAGCGGCTGAAATGAGCTTCCTTCGCCGGGTGTCGGGGTTCTCCCTTGGAGATAAGGTGAGAAGCTCCGCCATCCGGGGAGAGCTAGGAGAAGATCCGCTGCTCCTCCGCATTGAGAGGGGCCAGTTAAGGTGGCTCGGGCATCTGGTCAGAATGCCCCCCGGACGCCTCGCTGGTGTGGTGTTTCGGGCATGTCCAACCGGGAAGAGACCCTGGGGTCGACCTAGAACACGCTGGAGGGACTTTGTCTCTCGGCTTGTCTGGGACCGCCTCGGTGTCCCCCCCAGGAGAGTTGGAGGAAGTGGCTCGGGAGAGGGACGTCTGGACCTCTTTGCTTAGATTGCTGCCCCCGCGACCCGGCCCTGGACTAAGCGTAAGATGATGATGATGATGATGATGATAATGATGGTGGTTATTGTTTTATTGATGAGATCCAAATATTTTGACTGGGATAAAGACATCATACTTGTGTTTACCTATATTTCACCAGAGGGGTCCCCAGTTTATGACTGCAATGAGAGTGATGGTATTGACACCCTAGTACATTATATTAAAATTATAGTTGCTGATCACCCAGATAAACAATTGCTCTTAGCTGGTGACCTAAATGCAAGGACTAAAGACTTTCTAGACTTTATTCCTGATGATAATATGGATTTTATCCAAAACGATATTGATGACTCTCTAGATAAATTTGAAATGCCTCGTTCAAGTCGATATAATCTTAACCATAATAATTTTGGAAAAAAGTTAGTAGAATTGTGTTGTACTTTTGGAATCCATATCATGAATGGCAGGTTATTCAGGGATAAAGAGGGCCAGTTTACTTGTGTTACACATAACGGAGCAAATTTAGTCGACTATATGAAAGCATCAACCTCGTTGTTTCCACGAGTTAAGGATTTTGGAGTTGGCACTTGTGATGTCTATGATCATTTTCCTATACATCGTTCCTTGAATATCGAGCAACTTGGTATGAATTGTACTGAACGTGATACACCGGAACCATATTTCCCAACACATTCCCATCCTGGTCCCCACCCAACCAGAAAATGGACCAAATATATATGGGATAAAGAACAATGTGACTTATTTCTAATTTTCATGGACTATTCAATCATTTTAGCAGCAAATTGTTTCAGTATATAGACACGAATATCGAAGATTCACTAAAGGTTTTTACAAAACTGTACCACCAGGCTGCCAACCACAACAAAAGGAATCATAACAGTTTATTGTGGAGTTTGCAGAAAGTTGGTATTTGTGTCAGATTTTATGTCTGTCTGTCTTCCTTTCGGCAGAAACAGACTGACGACTTCGCAGCTACTCTTTACGAAAGTCAGCAATGGTTCTTTTACATGCCTCTCACCATAGACAGTGAAAGACATGGCCCGCCTTTGATAACCCAGTTAGTTGTACTGGGGGGTGGGGGGGGTGGGGGGGGGGCAGTGACAACCTTGTGGAGAGTGGGACTCGAACCCCAAACCTTTGGATCAGCGTTCCAGCGCCCTATACCACTAGACCACCACTGCCCCGTTTGTGGCAGATTTTATAACATTCTCAAATCAATGTATAGTAATCTATCAGCTTGTGTTAGAACATCCCATGGTCTCTCTCAATATTTTGATTGTAGCATAGGCACAAGACAAGGGTGCATCCTTAGTCCCCAGTTGTTCATAAGTTTTTATAAATCTACTCGTAGAGTGTATGGAACAGTTTGGTGGTCGAGGTTTATATATTTCTTCTGATGTTAGTAATTTGTATGCTCTAATGTTTGCGGATGATGTGTCATCAGTCTCGGATAGTGCTCTCCAGCTGCAGAAGAAAATTTATGGTTTAGAAAAAAATTGTCAACTTACTGGAATGAAAGCAAATATTGCAAAGACAAAGGTTATGGTTTTTAGGAATAGTGGTCCTCTGAGATATTATGAAAAATGGTTTTTGTGTGGTCAGAGGCTAGAGGTTGTTTCTTATTATAGGTATTTGGGACTTGTGTTCACACCTCGGCTAGTTTGGACTAAGGCTCAGACTACTCGAGCCTCTCAAGCTAATAAAGCTCTTATGGCTATCCATAGATATCAAAAGAGAGCAGGGGCTTGGGCTTTTGTAGATCTTTTTAAAATATTCGATGCTATGGTTAAACCTATATTATGTTATGGTTCAGAAATTTGGGGTACCACTTATTGTAAAATTGAGCAAATACAAATAAAAACATGTAAATATTTCTTGAAAGTTGGCAAAATTTGTTGTAATAATATGGTTTTAGATGAATGTGGCAGGTTCCCCCTACAAATTACTTACAAGGGCCATTAAATTTTGGTGTAGACTTTTAAGACTTCCAAGTTCTAGATTACCTCACCAGTTCTATTTAATGCTGAAGGCATTAGATGAGTCTGGACGCACAACATGGGCATCGTATATTAAAAATATTTTGTTTAGACTGGGGTTTGGTTTCACTTGGGTATCACAGGATATCGGTGATGTTGATATTTTTATTTCGGTTTTTAAGCAGAGGTTATCTGATAATCTCTTACAAAATTGGCATTCATCATTACAAAACACATCTAAGTCCTGTAGTTATTTACTGTTCAAGTCCCTTCTAAATGTTGAAACATACATTAACTCAGATATAGCACCTTATTTGAGAATCTATTTAGGAAATTTTCGATGTGGTACTTTCAAACTTTGCACTGAGACTGGTAGATATAAAAATGTTCCTTATCATTTAAGATTTTGTCCTTTATGTGAGAAAAACAATATCTATGAAATCGAAGATGAAATCCATGTAATACTTTATTGCAAAGGCTACACGGGTATAAGAAATACATTATTAAGTAAATATTTGAAGTACCCCTGATCACAACACAGTTTTATTAATATTATGTCATCAACTGACGTTAATGCAATCCGTAACCTCTGCTCATTTCTTATCCATGTTAAGAAAATCAGAAATTCAACTGGTCTACAACAATAGTTCATGCTTTCATTTATTCATTTTGTCTGAATTTTGGGCTAATGGCCTTTTATTGAATAAAATGTCTGTCTGTCTGTGTGTGTCTGTCTGTATAACTGTACCAGTTTCATCTCTCCAGCTCTAATGTCTTCCACTACTTCCTACATCCTGGTCTTGGATGCCAGGTTGTCAATCTGTTGTCACACATTATCACAGGTTGTGCTCAGGCCGATTTTCTGGCTTTAATGGTCTTATGTCTTTGACGTTTGTTCATAACCAATTACTGCATCTTAGGTCATTAGAGACCAAGTTTTTTATTTTTTTATTATTATTTTTCAAGCCTTCTCTTTGACTGTTGTAATGGTTGTGCAGGACTTCACTTGTTTATGCCTTTGCATAGGCTTGGAAAACTATATTTTCCGAGTCATAAGGTGCACTACAAATCCTTTGCCATCATTAAAAATTGACCGTGTGCTTTATAAGCCAGTGCGCCTCATGTATTGACGAAGGCACGTGGTGTGTAGGACCCCAAAATGGCACCAGTTAAGAGAAATGCTTACAAGAAGGATTTCGAACTGAAGCCTATCAATGATGCAGTAAAACACGGAAATAAAGCAGCTGCCAGAGAATTCAATATTAATGAATCGGTGGTATGAGAGGGAAGGAAGCAATAAGATGACCTGCACCAAGTAAGGTCAAACGGCTTTTCCAAGGGACCAAAGTGAGATGGACACAGTTCGATGATAAAATTGAACAGTGGGTTATTGAACAGAGAACTCCGTTTCTCTACAGTCTCTATTCGACTCAAGGCAACAGGGTGAAATGAAGATAGACGACTTTCTTGGCTTTAGTTTTATGAAAAGGCATACTCTGTCCATCCGTGCAACAACTACCATCTCACAGCAACTGCCAAAAGACCATGCAGGAAAGAGAAAAAAAAAAAAAAAAAAAAAAACCACCTGTCCAACTTGCACACCTACTGCAAGAACGAAATCGCTGACAAGAAGATCTGGCCAGAACACATCACCAACATAGACGAGGTCCCCCTCAGCTTTGACATCCCCATGAACTGTACTGTTGATATAACACAGATTAGTATGGTATCTGTACGCACCACTGGGAATGAGAAGTCATTCTTAAATGTAGTACAGTACTCAGCTGCCAGGCTAATGACCAGAAACCACCACCCATGGTCATTTTTAAAAGGAAGTCAAGCCACGATCTGCCAGTGGATCGTGGATGCCTCGGCCAAGTTTTCAGTCTCAAGTGTCGTCCGAGCTTTCAGCAAGTAACAGCTAGGAGACTGACTCGGATAATGATGAGCGATTCGGACACGCTTGATGTTGAAATCGCGCAACTATTAAACACGGACAAAGAACATGTAGAATTTGATGAATTTATGGACATGGAATAAAGTGAGTTTATTGTTTTGTATGGACTGAACCGAGTTATTGTGAAGTGTATTATTAAAGTGCATTAAGTTGTATTACTGTATTAAGTGTACGGTATTAAGTGTATTACCGTAACACTTATTGGTAAGTGTATTTTATATTTTCTGTTACAGCTGAACAGGGATGAGCTATTGGGAGTTCAATAAAGTTGGTTGATCTGACTTGTCTCGCTTAATGCGCCTTAAAGCAGGAAAACAAGGTACTCTACAAGGCTTTTGCTGTTATGGTGTTTCAGTGCCCTTTTGAGTGCTAATGCTTTCGTGGGAAGGTTGCCATGACAATGTACACGTGATCGACAGTTCTCACTTTTTTTTAAAAGAACATCAACCTTCGTTTTGCTTTAGAAGAGTTTTCTCTCTCTCTCTCTCGCAGCGATGAAGTAGAAAGTAGAAGCAATTTTCAGTTGATTCTCCATTTCATTCTATATGTCTTTCACTTCTTTTTCTGTGGGTGCAGATGTTGGGGTACACACTTGTACGATACTGATGCCGTACTTGCTGGTGATCTTTATTATGAGTACCTCTACCCAGTCTGAAGGTGATCATACAATTCTGATTTTGTCTTGTCCACTTCTTGTGTATTAGAAAGTCTACTCCTGCTTGCCTATTTTTTTAGACAAGATATAGTAACAAATTTCCACTCTTTAGAGTCTCAAAGCTTTCAACCTTTCTTCTGACTTTGTTTAAGCTGAGGACATCCCATTTCAATCCAGTCTCGTTACGTTTTCGACCCAAAATCTATTAGTTTATCTTCCTGCAAAACTGTGCCCACATTGTAGCTGCCGATCATCAGGAATGTGATTGGTCGTGATGCTTTTCTGACCCAGGAAATCTTAGAACCCTTGTTTTGTCTGTTTTGGCCCTCCCCCCACATGCATTTATGAATTCATTCATTTTCTGAACTGCTTAATCCTAATTAGGTTCCCTTGAGACTCTGGTACCCGTCTCAGACGACACCAGAAGAAGGCAGAGTACACCCTATACAACTTGCCAGGCCATGGTAGGGCAGAAACACACTGACGGCTATGCAGTCTTTTCTTGACAAAAGTCAGAAATGGTTCTTTTACATGAATCTCACCACAGACAGTGAGAAACGTGGCCGGCCTTTGTAACCCAGTTAGCTGCCCTGCGGGGATGGCAGTGACCCCAGCTTGAAACCCTGACCTTGAGAGCATTAATCCAGCACCCTACCACTGGGCCACAACACATAACATGCAGGTATCTGTAACGTTTTACAGAAGATTGTGTAGCTTCCCCACTACAAACGGTACAAATTATGGGAAAAGGGATAACACTGCACCTTAACTTAGCTCCAATACACTGTATTGTAAACAGCATGCCACAGAAAATGACTTTGCGTTTACATCATAGTTTAAAAAAAAAAAAAACCCTACCTGTGTTCCATTGCCGCAACAATAAAGCCCTGGGAGGCCAACTCGGCAGATATTGCTGAATACAGGGTCCTGTAAAACACACAATAGAAAATCACAAGTGACTGCAGACAGCAGTCCAGACACCTGTGGACCCTCCAACAGTTATGTTAGTGCACAGTATTATTGGGAAACACAATCCCCAGAAGAGGAAGAAAAACACAAAAAGTATATGCCAAGTTATTACTTAAAACTATACGTTCATATATGATTATTACACATTAGAAATTTACCTGAATGCTCCCAGACCATGAGAGAAAATAATTATTGGGTATTTTCCATTTGTTTTAAAAGAAGCATTCAATACTGCTGGAATTCTGTAAGATCCTTATGCAAACAAAGGGGAGAGAAAAAAAACAAAACATTTACTTTTTTATGAATTATTATGCATGTATACACTTCTGTTGTAGCTCATATACCTCAGTTTGTTATACAATCTGACATGCTTTCCTGTTCATGTCACTTGTAGCTTTCCTGTCAGCTTAAAACATTCTTCCTTGGTCTCTGATCCACAACACATTTCTACTTTCTACCCAATGGATGTCTTTATGCACCCCTCTGTTCAAACTCTGTACAGACTGTTGTTTGCAAAGACAGCTGCAGATTCTGGAATACTCTAATGATACTCAAACACCCAATCCTCACACCAACAATCATTTCACAGTTAAAGTCCCACGGGAATAATGTCAGAGCAGAAGAAAACAAAATTTTCTTCCAGTAGAAGCTTCGACATGGCTTGATTTTCTGTGTCCTTCACAAACAAAAATCTGCCCCAATCCAGATGTGCTGAAGCACCCCCATAGCATTACTAATCCTCCAACAAATCCCAATAGGTGCTACATAGTGTAGCATATAGACCTCTCCTGGTCCCAGTTTAAATATTAAACGACCAGTTGATTTAAAAGACAGATATTGGACTGATCAGAGAAGAGAATCTTACTCCACTCTTCCAACTCATCCTGGCTCTTCTTTACTTCTAAATGATGGGCATTTTCAAGCCATGCATGAATTGAGAACCATTGTTGGAAACCTTTTTCAACCCATGCTTGCAGTACACTTAATTCCAACTGGCATTACCATTCTTTCTGTACAGTAGGGTTATTCGTGGGGGTTTGGTTCCGGCCCCTCTCGCGAATGAAAATAATCCACGAGTTCTGTATACTACATACATAAGCCTCTTCGTGCTATGTAGCACACAAGGCCTCTACCAGAGATCTCCACTTCTGCTGGTCCTGTGCCCAATGCTTTTTCTGTCCCCATGTCCATTTCTTTGCCTTTATGTCTTTCTCTACTGATGTTCTCCATGTTTCTTTCGGTCTTCCTCTCTTCCTCTTTCCTTGTGGAGTCCATCTCAATGCAGTCCCTGGAATTGCATCCAGTTGCATCCGTAGCATGCATATTCCCAGTATTCTGCAAGGGGCAGTGGTGGTCTATGGCGCTGGACCGCTGATCCAAAAGGTTGGGGGTTCGAGTCTCACTCTCCACAAGGTTGTCACTGCCCCTCCCCCAGTGCAGCTAACTGGGTTATCAAAGGCGGGCCATTTCTCTCACTGTCTATGGTGTGAGGCATGTAAAAGAACCATTGCTGACCTTCGTAAAGAGTAGGAAAAGTCGTGCAAAGTCGTCAGCGTGTTTCTGTCCCTTGCTAAAAAGGGTTGTGACAGGAAGGGCATCCGACATAAAAACCTCTGCCAAATCAGACGTGCAAATCAGATGATTCGCTGTGGCGACTCCCGAGTAAAAGGGGAAAAGCCGAAAGGAAGACAGACAGATATTCCCAGTATTCTGCGAAGGTACATGGTCTGGAAAACATCGAGCTTGTTGGTGATGCTCGGAGTGACTTTCCATGATTCTGCGCCATACAACAGTACTCCCAGGACGTTGCTCATGAAGATTCTCAGCTTTGTGTTGGTGTTGATTTTGTGTGATTTCCAGATGTTTTTAAGACTTGTGAATGTATATCTGGCTTTGCCGATCCGGGTTTGTATGTGGGCTTCAGAATTTCCGTCTACGGTGATCTTGCTTCCGAGATATGTAAACTCCTGCACTTCTTCAATGATCAATTCAAGGTGGAGTGCTTCTGTAGAGTTCCCATTGATAAATCACCTTGGTCTTGCTGGCATTGACTTTAATGCCTATTTGACTTCCTGTCGTGGTGAGGATGTTGGTTTTGTCTTTGATGTCGTTGAAGCGATGGGACAGTAAGGCTATGTCGTCAGCAAAGTTCAGGTCTTCAAGGCTTGTATTGAAAGTCCAGCTGATTCCTCTGTTAGCATTCTTGGTGGTTTCCTTCATCAGCCAGTCAATACAGAGTGTGAATAGTAGTGGGGATAGGAGGTAGCATTGTCGTACACCTGTCTTCAGTTGTAATTCTTCGCTTAGACTGGATCCACAGATAAATCTTGCACTGAAGGTGTTCTATAGCATTTTGATAATAGAGATTATCTTGTCGGGGATGCCATAGTGTCCAAGGATTCGCCACAGAGCTGTTCTGTTGACACTGTCAAATGCCTTGGCGAAGTCTATGAAGTTTGCATATACTGTGGCATTCCATTCGTTGCTTTGTTCAACAATCTGTCGCAGAGTGAATATTTGATCTGCACATGAACTTCCTTTCCTAAAGACAGCTTGTTCTCGTCTTAGCATGGGATCCAATACTTCCGTTAGTCTGTTCAAGATCACCCAACTTCAGACTTTGCTTGTGGTTGAGAGCAACATGATCCCTCGCCAGTTATCACAATTGGTGAGATCGCCTTTCTTTGGGAGCTTGACTATTAGCCCCGTCTTCCAGGCATCTGGCTGTTCTTCTGATATCCATATGCTCTGAAGGATGTTGGTTAGCAGTGTTGGTGTCAAGCCTTCTTCTGCTTTGAGCATTTCTGCATTTATCTGGTCCATTCCAGGCGATTTCCCATTTTTCAGCTTCTTGATAGCTCTGGTGACGTCACTGACTGTTGGTGGGTTTGTGTTGATGTCAAGGACATTTTCTGCAGGCAGAATGTGCGCTTCTACTTCCAGATCTTCTCTGTTCAGCACCTTCTCAAAGTGTTCCTTCCAGTAGTTCAAGATATCCTCTTCTTTAGTTACTGTTTTTCCCTGTTTGTTCCTGATGGGGAGATGGCTTGATTTTTGCCCAAGAGGGTTTTAGTTAACCTGTAGAGGTTTTTCATATCTTGAGTGGCAGCTGCTGTTTCTGCTTCTGCTAGCTGTTCAAAGTATGCCTTCTTATCTGATCTTGCTCTTTTCTTGACTTTTGTCTAATGCCTTGTAACCTACTTTGAGCTTGTCTCTCAGCTGTTCTAACTTGGTGTTGAGGATTTTCTTCTTTTGTTCTTTCCGCTCTTCTGTCACCTTACAGGTCTTTTCCTTTATCCATTGTTCTTTTTTATTTTTGGTCCAAGTATTTCTTTTCCCGTTTCCAGGAGCACGGAGTTGAATTGTTCAAGTCCAATGTTGTCTTGCTCCTGTAGCACAGCAAACCTGTTCTTCACCTTTACTTGGAATCGTTGTTTTATGGTTAGGTCTTTCAACCTTTCAATGTTGACTTATGGGGATATTTGTGACTTTTTCTTGGTTTGCCTTAGCTTCAGTCAGATTTTTCCCCAATACTAGTGAATGGTCACTTCCAGCATCTGCTCCACGTCTTGCTACTACATCCTGTAGACTATTTTTCCACCTTCTGTTGATGAAAATGTGATCAATTTGATTTTCTGTATGACCATCAGGAGAGGTCCAAGTTGTTTTGTGGATTCCTTTGTGTGAAAACGGAGTTCCTCCAATCACCAAGTTGTTTTCTTGGCAGAATGCCGTTAGTCTGTCGCCATTGTCATTTGGGGTCCCTGTTCCTTGTCTACCCATGATGCTTTCTTTCCCTCGGTTGTCTGTACCTAGTTTTGCATTAACGTCTCCCATGATGATCAGCATGTCATGGACTGTTGTTTTGTCGACTTCTTTCTGTAGGTTATCATAGAAGACCTCTTTCTCTTCCTCATCCTTGTTGTCTGTCGGGGTGTAAGCAGACAATTGTTGTTAACTTTGTATAAGATGATTTGAATCTTGCCTGGATGATTCTTTCATTGACTGGATTCCATTCAAGCAGGCTCTTCTGTACATCTTTTGAGATGATAGCTACTCCTCTACTGTGGTGGTTGTCTTGTCTGCCTGAGTAGAGAATATGGTGTCCTGTAGCCAGCAGTCTTGAACCACTTCCTGTCCATTGGGATTCACTCTCTCCCAGTAGCTGGATGTTATTGCTGTCCATTTCTTTGGTGACTTGAGCAAGTTTTCCCATTTGGTAGAGTGTCCGCACGTTCCAGCAGGTAATTCTTATCCTTGTTTTTGGTTGAAGGATCTCTATCCTCAGGGTGGCAGCTTTCTGTTGGATTTGGCGGTCATCCGTCATATCTTCAGTTGTCTGAATGACATCTCTCCTTCTTCCGGCATGAAGGTTGTCTTTGGTTTCTGTGACAGTTGTTTGTTTTACGGGATCGGTAACCACGGCAAGGTGATGTACCCTCTTGAGGGTCCGGAGTTCTGTACCCGGAAGTAAAACCCCATGTATCATATTACATGCACGAATGAGCAACGGGAAGTAAAATACTATGCATGTAATAGATGCGCTAAAATATGCTTCTTAAACACATTCTATAGACCAGTGTTTTTCAACCAGTGTGGTATGAGAGATCGTCAGGTGTGCCACGAGAAATGATCCAATATCACTTTTTTTATAATTTAAAACATTTATTAATCATTATCTTCAAATATTATGTCATTGTCGAGTGTCAGTGCTGGAATAAGTAATGACTTGCAGAGTAATGTAATAATTGTCCGGGTGGCAACAGGTAGCCAATTGTCGCGTTCCTTCAAGAGAATTGTGACGCACGTGAGAGGTCGTTGTGGCAGTCTTTAAAAAGGACAACTGCACATAGTGAACTTTGTAAAGACACGACCTCTGAAAACTTGTATATTTGCATCGTTGTGTGAGGAAATGGGAGCGGAGCATAAAGCCTTATTGCTCCATAGGGAGGTCGATGGTTGTCACGCGGCAAGGTTTTGACCTGTGTGTATGAGCTGCGGGAGGAACTTAGTGTGCAAGTGATGAGTGGTGCGCAAAGCTGGCATACCTGGCAGATATATTTCATCATCGGAATGAACTGAACGCACAGATGCAAGGCCAAAATGAAAACCTCCTTACAAGCACAGAAATTAAATGGATTCTGTTTAAAGGTGCACCTCTGGCAACAACATGTGCAAAGTGCCACCTGGAGATGTTCCCACTCACAGAGAAATGGCAAAACCACACTGCTGCACTGTGCGAGGTAATAGGGAAACATCTGAAAACTCTAGAGAAGTTGTCATGTTCTCTCTCTTCAGTCTCCACTGAATGCATCGACTGGATTAGGGACCCATACAGCTCAGCATCAGTTGTAGGAAAGGACATGGCTTTACAAGAGCAGGAGGAACTAACTGAACAGAAACAGGATTGTGGTTTGAAACTATGATTTGCTGATCTTCCTTTAGACAGTTCTTGGTTGACTGCTACCAAGGAGTTCCCCATTCTGGCCAACAAGGCTGTTCTGATATTGCTCCCATTTTCCACAACATATCACAACATGCGAGCTGAGCTTTTCAAGCCTAACTGCTATAAAAACTAAAAACAGTGAGAGACAGAGCTGATGATGAAGAGCTTCGTGAGTGTCTTTCTTCAATTCCTGCCAGTATATCGGCTTTGTGTTCATCTAAACAGGCTCACGTTTCACAGTGAGCAAGTATAAATACTAAGAAATTATATTATATATATACACACTGTACAGAAAGTCAGTTTGTAACATTGGTTGGTGGTGTGCCACAAGATTTTTTCCAATGTAAAAAAATGTGCCGTGACTCAGAAAAGGTTGAAAAACACTGCTATAGACAGTCTTACTCATTAATGCAGTAAAATGTAGTAATGATTAAGAAAAACTAATTTTTTACTGTGATATTTATTGCTAAAATATAAACATTATACAGCATATAATATATATTTTACAAACACACACACTGAAAATATAAAAGAACGCCTTTAAACATTTTCCTTAAAACATACAGCACTGTAGTTTTCAAAAATGTCCACTAGAGGGCTATATTGCATTACTATTTGTGAGATGGCCGAGTGGATTTATTATTCAAAGGGGAAGCACTTAAGTTACTGAGGTAAGTGTGCGGTTTGTGTTTATGAGGTAGATGAGAGGACTGAATTCAGGTATGAACTGCATTCAGCCCGAGCAGCTCAGCCATGCCCCTCAGCAGGAGCGGGCAGAAAACAGAGTTAGAGAGCGTTACAGTACAAAGTAGCAGGGACGTTGATGTGAGTTAATCCTCTGGTGCAGAGGAGAGCGTGCTTGTCTTTATTGGGAGTAGATGAGAATAGTGAATTCAGGTGAGCCACCGAGCAGCTCAGCCACACCCTTCAGCGGGAGCGGAGAGAAAACAGGTCAAGTTCGAGAACACAGCCATCAAAATCAAAAGTCCTCCAAAAACATTGACCATAACAAAAAGAACATGAAATGTAATAAATTGAATGAACAAAACGATAAACATGCTACCCCACAATACATAAAAATCACATACAGAAACATTCTAAGCATTAACTTAGGTACTGTACTAGAACAATAATTGAAAAAGACTTTGAAACTAGAGTTCTTTGACAACAGTTCAGATGATTATTCCTCTTCAGGCACTTCATAGGAAACTGTCATTTCTTTCAGAGAAAGTCTTATTTCTTCAGAAGAGACATCCATTACCTTTTTCTGGCTTAGCTGGCGTTTGAGTGGCATCATAGAACTTAACTGGTAATTAAAACACACTAAAAAAGGCTCATTGCCAACTTGTGCACGAATGAGGAAAAAGGGGCATATACATCATCTCGACCAATCAGCAGGAAGGAGGACAGCCATTGGCTGAATTTGAATCTCGTGACACTTGCTCGGCAATCCGCGAAGATGCGTATGCGCGACCGCGAATAGTCAAGGGCCTACAGTAATTCATTTAATATGTTATAGTTGAGATTTAAAGAGAATTACTCTTCCAGTCAGTGGACAATGGAGAGTCGTTTTCCTCTTCTGTCAGTCTTGGACTTTGTGCTTCTCCCCCCCAATAAAGGTCTGCTGATCTTGTACTTTCAAACTGCCATCTTTAAAAATGTGAGCATGGAAGCAGCCTGACAGTCACTGAATTCCTCTGCCAGTAAAGCCAGAATTTAACCTTCTTTCTCATGAAAATCCTTTATTTATCACCCTAGATATAATACTAAACTGCCTCTTCAGTACAGTAGAACAGCTCATGAATACACAACCTTCAGTAGGCAAGTTACTATTATTATAATAATCGTTTGTCAATACATAAAGAGGATAACTGTGTAATATTATTAATGTATGAACAAGAAGCTTACCAAAGAGGTAGTTAAAAATTCTTTCACTCAGTGCACGACTCATTTTCATGAAGTCAGCAAGGCCATTGAAGTATTCTCTGCATGGGATCCAGTTTGGCCCATCCAAACCCTCTGAAGCATGGCATGGATAGTAAAGTCTGAAGAAGATTCCCTGTGAATAAATGAATGTTTTGATACATTACAGTGATATGAAAAAGTATCTGAACCTTTTGGAATTTCTCACATTTCTGCATAAAGTCACCAAATGTGATCTGATCTTTGTCAAAATCGCACAGATGAAAAAAAACAGTGTCTGCTTTAACTAAAACCACCCAAACATTTATAGGTTTTCATATTTTAATGAGGATAGCATGCAAACAATGACAGAAGGGGGAGGAATAAGTAACTGAACCCTCTGCCTAAGGAGACTTGAGTAATTGAAACCAATTTTTACTAAACAATTTAAGTCAGGTGTGTGCGCAATCACTGATGAGTGGCTTAAAGCTGCCCTGCCCACTATAAAACACACACCTGGTAAGAATTGTCTTGATGAGAAGCATTGTCTGATTTTGAAGTTCAGTTCATTCATTTTCTGTAACCGCTTCATCCTAATTAGGGTCGCGGGGAGGCTGGTGCCCATCCCAGCCAACTCAGGGCGAGGGCAGAGTACACCCTGGACAGCTCGCCAGGCCATCGCAGGGTGGAAACACGCTAACGGCTTTGCAGCCTACTCTTGTCGAAAGTCAGCAATGGTTCTTTTACATGAACCTCTCACCATAGACAGTGAGAGACATGGCCAGCCTTTGATAACCCAGTTAGCTGCACTGGGGGGGGCAGTGACAGCTTTGTGGAGAGTGGGACTCGAACCCCCAACCTTTGGATCAGCGATCCGGCGCCTTATACCACTAGACCACCACTGCCCCCCGACTTTGAAGTTATCATCATCATCTACAGTGCATAACATCATCCAAAGATTCAGAGAATCTGGAACAATCTTTGTGTGTAAGGGTCAAGGCCGAAAAACCATACTGGATGCCTGTGTCTCCAGGCCCTTAAACAGCACTGCACCACAAACAGGAATGCTACTGTAAGGGGGGAGGGGGTCATAGAATGGGCTCAGTGATATTTTCAGAAACCATTGTTGGTGAACACAATCCACCATGCCTTTCGCCATTGCCAGCTGAAACTCTATAGTACAAAGAAGCCATTTCTATACAGGACCCAGAAGCGCAGGCGTTTTCTCTGGGTCAGGGGTCATTTAAAATGGAAGGTGGCAAAGTGGAAAACTGTTCTGTGGTCAGACGAATCGCAATTCAAAGTTCTTTATGGAAAACTGGGACACCATGTCATCCAGACTGAAGAGGACAAGGACAACCCAAGTTATTATCTGCGCTCAGTTCAGTATCCCGCATCTGTGATGGTATGGAGTTGCATGAGTGCGAGTGGCATGGGCAGCTTGCACATCTGGAAAAGCACCGTCAATGCAGAAAGGTATATTCATGTTCTAGAACAGCACATGTTCCCATCCAGACATCATCTCTTTCTTGCATTTTAACATGATATGCCAGACCACACGCAGCATTAATTACAACATCATAGCTGTGTAGGAAAAGGATCCGGGTATTGAAATGGCCAGCCTGCAGTCCAGATCTTTCACCTATTGAGGACATTTGGTGCATCATAAAGAGGAAGGTGCAACAAAGAAGGCCCAAGACAGTTGCACCTTCCTCTTTATGATGCACCAAATGTCCTCAATAGGTGAAAGAGGAATGTGCAACAAAGAAGGCCCAAGACAGTTGAACAGTTCGAGGCCTGTATTAGAAGACAAGAATGGGACAGCATTCTTATTTCGAAACATGAGAAACTTGTCTCCTCGGTCCCCAGACTGTTGTAAGAAGAGGGAACACTTTACAGTATTGAAAATGGCCTTGTCCCAACTTTGAGATTTGTTGGCACCATGAAATTTAAAAATCAACATATTTTTCCCTTAAAATGATACATTTTCTCAATTTAAACTTTTGACCGGTTATGTTCTATTCAGAACAATATATTGAAATTTGGCAGTTCCACATCATTGCATTCAGTTTTTATTCACAATTTGTATAGTATGTCAACTTTTTTGGAATCCGGTTTGTATTATCTGCAAAGAACAACGGGCCTTTTAGAAACGAACCCCCAAAGAAAAGGCACTACTGAAAGAATTGCGTTCAATACTGCACAGTGAGTTTCTTGACAGGATGAAAATGAAAAGCAGAAGCAGCAGTTGGGGTCGTTGAGTTATGGTAGCACAGTTACCAAGAGTAGAGGTGGCAATTAAAGCCATAAAGTTCTCAATTTTGGCAATGCACAAGAAAGGCAACTGATTCAAGAGGAAATAAAGGCAGTTATAGTGAAAAAAGGGTCAGGCAGAGCAGTAACAATGAGACTGCATGGCCCTTGACTAAAAGAGGAGCAGGTGGTAGAGTGAAAACATCCATACAATCTATAACATTCAATCTAAATTGCATTGCTGGGTTCCGATAGGATGAGAAGTTTGCTCCCTCCGAGAAAAAAAAAAAAAAACTTACAAGATAAAATAATTTGATGAGAAACCGCGGATGTTTAGTTCAAGTCTATGCACCCATCTACAGACGACTCAGGACAAGCAATAGCGCAGATCTACTTGGCACGCAAGTGACACAAACACAGAAATAAGTTCATGATCAAATATACAAAGAATTCTGTATGTTACTAAACAACTTATCTATAAAGATTAATGAAGGGGGAAACAATTAAGTGCTGCATGTACAGTATATTATTATGGGATACATTACTGGTCTTTTCAGTTTTGACAGTGCTGATTGTCCAGGCTGGGGGGGGGGTTTGCTGCTGATTAAATTCAGTTACATTTTTAAAAAAACATTATCATTTAAATACAGTCGGCCCCCTGCCTATGAAATTAATCCGTTTTCAAGAAAGAAAGTGCACTAAACACACACACGAGAGAGAAAGGGTATACCCCTCCTTGAATCATCACCTTATCGTGCTGGAGGGGTTTGCATGTCCCAATGACCCTAGGAGCCATGTTGTCAGGGGAATTATGTCCCTGGTAGAGTCCCCCAAGGGAAACAGGGCCTAGATGAAACTCATCTGGAAGCACTTCCTGCCCACCCAAAGCCTGTTTCAACTCCTCCTTGAAGACAACACAACACTCTTCCTTTTTCAACTTCCACCACTTTGCCTTCTTCCCGGCCTTTGCCTTCTTCACGTTCCTCACCATTAGCGTCATCCTGCACATCTCCACCTTATGTTGCCTGGCAACACTCTCACCCACTACTACTTTGCACTGACTTCCTTGAAACACAAGATGTAGTCTACCGGTGTGCTCTTACCTCCACTTTCATAAGTCACCCTATGCTCCTGTCTCTTCTGGAAGAAAGTATTTACCACAGCCATTTCCATCCTTTTTGCAAAATTTATCAACATCTTTCTTCTGTGCTCCTGTCCTGTATACCAAACCTGCTCATCACTTCCTTGTCCCCTCTGTTTCCTGCACCAACATGTCCGTTGAAGTTTGCACCAATGAGCACTCTTTCACCTCTGGGGGTACTCTGCATCACTTCATCTAACTCACTCCAGAATCTCTCCTTTTCTAGCTCACATCCTGCCTGTGGGGTATAAGCACTAACAACATTGAACATCATGCCTTCAATTTCTAACTTGAGACCCATCACTCTGTCTGACACTCTTTTCACTTCTAGAACATTCCTGACAAACTCCTCCTTCAAGATTACTCCTACTCCATTTCTCTTCCCATCCACACCATGAAAAAACATCTTAAAACCTGCTCCTAAGCTTCTAGCTTGCTACCACCTGGTCTCCTGAACACACAGTAATGTCCACCTTCCTCCTCTGCATCATGCAGCCAGCTCTCTAGCTTTTCCGGTCATAGTTCCAACATTCAAAGTCCCTACTCTCAGTCCTAGACTCATGCTTTTCCTCTTCTCTCTCTGCCTATGGACACGCCTCCCACCTCTCCTTCTTCGACCAACAGTAGTCCAGTTTCCACCAGCACCCTGTTAGTTAACAGCAGTGATGGCAATCGTTAACCTAGGCCTTAACCGATCTGGTTTGGAGGTCATATTAAAATGAGTCGCATGTTTGATTTGGCACAGGTTTTACGTTGAATGCTCTTCTAACAACCCTCTGTATTTATCCGGGCTAGTGACCAGCGTGAGAAAGAACACTAGCTTGTTGGACTTCTGTGCTTTTTATGGTTTGTCCATCATGAACACCATGTTCAACCATAAGTGTGTCCATAAGTGCACATGGCACCAGGACACACTCAATGATTGACTTTGTGGTCGTGTCACCAGACTTGCGGCAGCATGTTCTGGACACTCGGGTGAAGCGAGGAGCTGAACTGTCAATGGATTACCACATGGTGGCAAACTAGCATTGACAGAGGGGGCCACCCTCCAGACGTGGCAGGCCCTAGCATGTAGTTAGGGTCTCCTGAAAACATTTGGCAGAGTATCCAGTCAGAACGGTCTTTAACTCCCACCTCCGGCAGAGTATAATCATGTCCCAAAGGAGGCGGGGGACATGGAATCTGAATGGGCCATGTTTCATACCTCCATTATTGAGGCAGCAGCCCATAGCTGTGGCCTGAAGGTCATTGGTGCCTGTTGTGGCAGTATCCCCGTACTGGACACTTATAGTGAAGGGAGCTTACCAGCTGAAAATGCAGGCCTAACAGGTCTTATTAGCTTTGTGGAAATCCTGAGGCAGCAGACAAGTACCAGCAAGCCAAACATGCTGCAGTCTGAGCTGTCACCGATGCAAAATCTCGGGCATGGGAGGAGTTTGGTGGGGGTCTGGAAAGCGATTTTCTGTTGTCCTCAAAAAGTTTCTGGACCACCATCTGGGAGTCGGGGGTAAGTTCTTCACAAATACCATTTACAACGGAAGTGAGGAGCTGCTGACCTTGATTAAGGATGTGTTGAGGAGGTGGAAGGAATACTTCTAGGACTCAATCCCACCAAATTGCTCCGTGGAGGAGGAAGACCCTGGGAGTTTGGATGGGGGTTCACTAGAGCTGAAGTCAATCAGGTAGTCAAAAAGCTCCTCAGTGGTCGGGATGTTGTCAACCAAGACAGTCCTACATATCTCTTCAATATTGCATGGTCGTCAGGGGCCATACCTCTGGATTGGCAAACTGGGGTGGTAGTCCTCCTTTTTAGAAAGAGGGACTGGAGGGTGTGTTCCAATTCTCATGGAATCACACTCCTCCTCCTACCCAGGAAAGTCTATGCAAGCATGATGGACAGGAGGACCAATATGTTTTTTGTCCTTGCTGCAGCACTCTCAGCCAACTCTATACGCCCTACTGGATTGTGGAGGGGCATGGAAGTTTGCCCAATCCGGCAACATTTGTTTTGTTGTGTGGTGTTTCATGCATGTCAAAATGTGAAGAGACCCCAGGGTTGACCTAGAACACACTGGAGGGATTATGTCTCTCAGCTGGTTTGAGAACTCCTCGATGTACCCTGGAAGAGCTGGAGGAAGTGGCTGGAGAGAGGGATGCCCTTGCAACCAGACCCCAGATGAAGTGGAGGTAAAATGATGATTACAGAAAGGTGGATGATATGTCAGTGATGCACGGTATACACCAGGTAAGAGGTAAAGCTTTTTTGTTCATCAGGTGCATAATGCTATAACGTTATATGAACAATATCACTGTTCGTTGCCGTATTGACCAGATCCTACAGCCTCACACCATCCTGTTCCTACAGTAGCAACCCAATCTGGCAGTGTTCCAACTGGACAACATCGGCGGCACGTGTGACCCAAACCTACTTGCAAGCACAGGGGTGTTTTGCCCTATTCAGCCTATTCACCAGATACAAACCCGATAGGACACCTGTGGGACCACCTTGGCAAGCAGGTTTGCAATCGTGTTCCCCAGCATCAAGATAGGCAACAGCAGATTCAGGCACTGAAGCAAGAAAGGGAAAGGATTCCACAGGACACTATATGCCGACTAGTCCGGAGTATGCGCCAGTGAATCACCAGCTGTATCAACGCAAAAAATGTCATACCTCATGCTGACCCGCTGTGCCTTTAATTTCGGCTGGGGCCATTTTTGTTTTTTCTTGATATGCATTATTTATGCTTGACAGTTTTGGGTGCCAGAAAAAAAAAAAAAAAAAAAAAAAAAAAGTCAGAAATTATGCTCTCAAAGTTGAGACAATGGCTCTGTACAGATTAATTCCAATTATCCGGCTGATGATGTATCAGATCCTTTTTAAAAATAGCGTACAATAAGGACCATACCTGGTATCACAGCACATTTTGTCTGGAAAAAGTGTGCAGTTGTGCTCTAGCAAAGGCCAGACAAAACAAAAATACAAGACTGCACTTTGTTTATGTTTGTATGCCCAACAGTTGCACTGTAATGGCCATCCAAAGCAAAGGAACACTGATCACCTGTTGCATCACACAGAACACAGGTTTGAGTCTGCCACTTCCTTTATAAATTAATGACTTCAATAACGTTGCTATGAAGTTCAATGTTTTTGATGATGATACCATTTATAAAATACTCAAAAGTTAGATTTTGGAACTGATGGTAAAACATCAGATCAGTGACTGTCTGCTCATGAATTTCCCCTTAATGCTGATAATAAGTGGTCAGGTAATTAAGCAAAAAGGTATGTTTAGGTCATTATAGACAGTCCTTTAAATTGGAAAGATCACACATATGAGAATAATATTTAAATACATCGGTGGTAAACAGACAGGATGTTGACAGGAAAAACTCCATATAACAAGAACAGTGTGAACAGTTAACCACTCACTTTGCATAGTTTGTGAAGAACCATTCCACATTAGTCAAGAACACAAACAAACAAAAATCCCCACATATTTTCAGAAAATAATAAAACTGGTGAGTTTATAAAAGGATTGTTTCATAAATGAGCCTGAAAGCTTGATATAAAGAACTGTCCTCTTACCTTTGCTGTGTGGCCCACCATTATGTCTGTGCATCCCACTTGGTGTGGTCCTTTTCCTTGAGGAATTCCCAAGCTGTTCTGCCCCACTGCATTTCCCATGTAAGCAAATATTGGCTGTTTCCACCTCCTCAAACCTCCCAAAAGTGATTTTCTATCACCACAAGAAAACTCAGACTGAAAAACTTCACATACAATTATTGACACTTAGCCTTTATCATTTCATTTATAAAAGCTTAAATTTATCTTTTTAACCTTGCTTAAACTCGGACCATAATTTGCTTAATTTAATGGCTGCTGAGGTGTAATTTTCACTGTTGTTCCATTATAGTCCCACAAAAACACCTTTTACCCCATCACAGTCCCAGGAGAGAGAGAGAGAGAGAGAGAAGAACCCACTCACAGTCGAAAAAAAAAAACAAGAAAATATATTTTTATTTCCAGCACAATTCCATATGTATAAAGACCGACTTTCTGTTCTTACGAGACCCACCCCTCATACATCCATTGTCTTTTTTCCTGTCTCTTCTCAGTCCCCTGATAAACAGTAAAATCAACTTTTGTCCCTATAGCAATCCCCACAGGAACTTGGGGCTGCCAAATAAAAATGCTTCTCTGCCCTGCATTCTGAACCCAGTGTGACCCAGACCTGGATACTGTGAATGAAATTTTTTTAATAATTTGATTAATATATGCATGTCTTGTCTCATCAGCATTAGCTGCCAGCATGAGTCTGTAATCTTGTAGCGGTACAATGGTATAGTTGTTAGCATGTCAGCATCGAAGCAACAGTCATCCAGTTGTGTTCATGTCCTCGACTTGGTGACAAAATTTCTGTGTGGCATTTACACGCTCCCCTGTGCTTCGTCCTATAGTCAAAAAGGCAGGCATCTTAAGTTAACTGTCGGTTTACCCTACATGCGAGTGCGTGTGTTGACTCTGTAATGGACTGGTAAGCTGTCAGTGTGGACCATGCGGTCACCCAGAGATGGCAGACATAGGCCAAAACTTTCCTGCGACCCTTATAGTATTAAGAAGTTCTGCAAATAAGTGATGGTATTTTATCGTATGTGATTTGATCTGATTATTTTCAGAACTGTCCCTGAATCGACTTATTCCAGATCATCATCATCATATCTTCTCCCCGTAGGGTAGTGTAATGATTAACAAACAAACTGCTATGTGGTATTTAGGCCGAAATGTTACATTTTTACAAGTGTATATACAGTATATATATATATATATATATATATATATATATATATAAAACCATTTATGAGTAGCATTCTGTTTCACTTTTTTGTTAAAGGAATGAATATAGTCAAAATTTTGGTTGTGACATTTTTAAACCCTTTTGTAAAACATAGCGCAGGTTTTACACAGGCCTGGCAACCCGGACAGAAACCAACACAACTCGGTCAGTAACACGCGCCTGCATGTGGCACGTGACGTTTATTTAAGTACAGTAAATAAATGCTGAGCTCACTCAGCAACTCAGTGGGCACAACAACACTATTTCACGCAAGACTGTGCCAAAGTATTAATTACACGATACATCAAAACAGCAGTATTAAAATTAGACATCCCCAGGATGAAATAAAGGGGAAAGTTTCCCCTCTGGCGTGAGTTTAATCGACTTTAGATTCAGTTAGATACAGCCATCATCCCTTTAATCTAGAAAATGAATAAATGAATGAAGGAATGACTGAATGAAAGGCATTACCTGATGTTGAAATGAGCCCAGATCCAGGGGTCCAGTGTGACTGAAGTTCTGACTAAAGGCAGTCAGTATGAATCTCAGGTGCTTGTGGGATATCCAGCAGGTCGAGAAACCTTTTATTCTCTAACTTCCGGGTCTGCTCACCGGAAGTCGGTGCAGGGAAGTAGTTAAAAACCAGTGAATCTAGTTTTCATGCGGTACAAAACTTTACTATCACGTCAGGAATGTTGCGTTTTACAGTACTGTACTGACTTTGAAAGTGGGAAGTCGGAGTTTGGCATGACGTCATCGCTATTCAAACCTGTCGTTTTCGTGAGCTACGAGCTAACAGTCTCCATCCATAACGTGCTGTATAGTAGTCCTTCTCAAAAAAATGAGCATATTGTGATGAAGTTCATTATTTTCTGTAATGTACTGATAAAAATTAAACTTTCATATATTTTAGAGTCATTGCACACCAACTGAAATATTTCAGGCCTTTTATTGTTTTAATACTGACGATTTTGGCATACAGCTCATGAAAACCCAAAATTCCTGTCTCAAAAAATTTGCATATTTCATCTGACCAATGAAAAAATGTTTTAATACAAAAAAAGTCAACCTTCAAATAATTGGTTCTGGAGAAATAACTGGAGAAAGCATATGACAGGGAGCCGAGATGGCAGAGAAGTATGTTAGAGTGGTGCAGGACATGTATGAGAGATGTAAGACAGTGGTGAGGTGTGCTGTAGGTGTGACAGAAGAGTTCAAGTTGGAGGTGGGACTGCATCAAGGGTCAGCTCCGAGCCCCTTCTTGTTTGCTATGGTGATGAACAGGCTGACAGACGAAGTTGAGACAAGATTCTCCATGGACTATGATGTTTGCAGATGACATTATGATCTGTAGTGAGAGCAGAGAACAAGTGCAGGAAAATCTAGAGAGGTGGAGGTATGCCCTGGAAAGGAGGGGAATGAAGGTTAGCCTCAGTAAGACAGAATACATGTGTATGAGAACAAAAGGAACGGTGAGGTTACAGGGAGCAGAGATAAAGAATGTGGAGGATTTTAAGTACTTAGGCTCAACAATCCAGAGTAGTGGAGAGTGTTGAAAAGAGGTGAAGAAGCATGTGCAGGCAGGTTGGAATGGTTGGAGAAAAGTGTTCGGTGTGATAGGAGGGTATCAGCAAGAATGAAGGGAAAAGTGTACAAGACGGTGTTGAGGTCAGCGATGTTGTATGGTTTACAAACAGTGGCACTGGCGAAAAGACGGGAGGCAGAGCTGGAGGTAGCAGAGATGAAAATGTTCAGGTTCTCTTTGAGCGTAACGAGAATGGATAGGATCGGGAATGAGCACATCAGAGGTCCCTCTGTAACATGTAAGACGTTTTGGAGACAAAGTCAGAGAAGCTAGATTGAGATGGTAAGGACATGTACAGAGGAGGGATAGTGAGTATATTGGTAGTAAGATGCTTAGGTTGGAACTATCAGGCAGAAGGCCTAGAGGAAGACCAAAGAGACGATTCATGTATGTGGTGAAGGGGGACATGAAGGTAGTTGGTGTAAGAGAAGAAGATGCAAAGGATAGGGTGAGATGGAGGCAGATGATTCACTGTGGCGACCCCTGAAGGGAAAAGCCAACAGGAAAAGAAGAATATCCGACCAATAAAAAAGTGCTTTTAATACAAAAAAAACAAAAAAAAAAGTCAACCTTCAAATAATTATGTTCAGTTATGCACTTAATACTTGGTCGGGAATCCTTTTGCAGAAATGACTGCTTCAACGCGGAGTGGCATGGAGGCAATCAGCCTGTGGCACTGCTGAGGTGTTACGGAGGCCCAGGATGCTTCGATGGCGGCCTTAAGCTCATCCACAGTGTTGGGTCTGGTGTCTCTCAACTTTCTCTTCACAATATCCCACAGATTCTCTATGGGCTTCAGGTCAGGAGAGTTGGCAGACCAATTGAGCACAGTAATACCATGGTCAGTAAACCATTTAGCAGTGGTTTTGGCACTGTGAGCAGGTGCCAGGTCGTGCTGAAAAATGAAATCTTCATCTCCATAAAGATTTTCAGCAGATGGAAGCATGAAGTGCTCCAAACTCTCCTGACAGCTAGCTGCATTGACCCTGCCCTTGATAAAACACAGTGGACCAACACCAGCAGCTGACATGGCATCCCAGACCATCACTGACTGTGGGTACTTGACACTGGACTTCAGGCATTTTGGCATTTCCTTGTCCCCAGTCTTCCTCCAGACTCTGGCACCGCGATTTCCGAATGACATGCAAAATTTGCTTTCATCCGAAAAAAAGTACTTTGGACCACTGAGCAACAGTCCAGTGCTGCTTCTCTGTAGCCCAGGTCAGCCGCTTCTGCCACTGTTTCTGGTTCAAAAGTGACTTGACCTGGGGAATGCGGCACCTGTAGCCCAGTCCACTGCTTCCACAGGTCCCCCAAGGTCTGGCATCGGCCCGTCTCCACAATCTTCCTCAGGGTCCGGTCACCTCTTCTGGTTGTGCAGCGTTTTCTGCCACACTTTTTCCTTCCCACAGACGTCCCACTGAGGTGGCTTGATAGAGCACTCTGGGAACACCCTATTCGCTCAGAGATTTCTTTCTGTGTCTTACCCTCTTGCTTGAGGGTGTCAATAATGTCCTTCTGGACAGCAGTCAGGTCGGCAGTCTTACCCATGATTGCGGTTTTGAGTAATGAACCAGGCTGGGAGTTTTTAAAAGCCTCAGGAATCTTTTGCAGGTGTTTAGAGTTAATTGGTTGATTCAGATGATTAGGTTAATAGCTCGTTTACACTACCTGAACATGATATACTCATTTTTTGAGATAGGAATTTTTGGTTTTCATGAGCTGTATGCCAAAATCATCAGAATTAAAACAATAAAAGACCTGAAATATTTCAGTTGGTGTGCAATGAATATAAAATATGTGACAGTTTAATTTTTATCAGTACATTACAGAAAATAATGAACTTTATCACAATATGCCAATTTTTTGAGAAGGACTAGTATATATATAGGGGCAGTGGTGGTCTAGTGGTATAGGGCACTGGATCGCTGATCCAAAGGTTGGGGGTTCAAGTCCCACTCTCCACAAGGTTGTCACTGTTCCCCCAGTGCAGCTAACTGGGTTATCAAAGGCAGGCCATGTCTCTCACTGTCTATAGTGTCTGTTTGTCTTCCTTTTGGCTTTTTCCCTTTTACTCGGGAGTCGCAACAGCAAATCATCAGATTCGCACATTTTCATTTGGCAGAGGTTTTTACGTCGGATGCCCTTCCTGTCACAACCCTTTTAGCAAGGGACAGAAACACGCTGATGACTTTGCAGTCTACTCTTTACGAAAGTCAGCAATGGTTCTTTTACATGCCTCTCACCATAGACAGTGAGAGACATGGCCCGCCTTTGATAACCCAGTTAGCCGCACTGGGGAAGGGGGGGGGGCAGTGACAACCTTGTGGAGAGTGGGAATTGAACCCCCAACCTTTGGATCAGCGATCCAGCGCCCTATACCACTAGACCACCACTGCCCCTCACTGTCCATAGTGTGAGGCATGTAAAAGAACCATTGCTGACTTTCGTAAAGAGTAGCTGCAAAGTCGTCAGCGTGTTTCTGTCCCTTGCTAAAAAGGGTTGTGACAGGAAGGGCATCCGACGTAAAAAACCTCTGCCAAATCAAAACGTGCGAATCAGATGATTCGCTGTGGCGACTCCCAGTAAAAGGGAAAAAGCTGAAAGGAAGACATATATATATATATATATATATATATATATATATAAATATATATATCTATATATATGTATATATATATATATATATCTCAGTTTATCAGTTATATAGCGTGTTACTCTTGTGTTAAGACGTCGTCTTTGTGTTTTTTGTGTTCACACTGTTTTGCGGACTTTTGTAACCCTAAGCAAATCTGTTTGGTCAGAAGTGTAAGCCTACTAGCCTGGGTGCAAGTCTCATACACAGAGATGAATTAACTATCTGCTCAAATCGGCGCAATCACACGGCATACTCAGTTATGCAAAGAGAGTTGTAAAATGAATTAAAACCTGAATGCACACATTACAGAACAATTACAGATATTTATTATCTTTTAACCGAATCCTAAGAGTGTATACTTATTTTTATATTAATATTCATTAGGATTTGGACTTGTTCTTTGTGTGAATCTCTTGAATAAAGTTTACTTACTTACACAAAAAAAGAACAGTGCAGGCTGTGTTCTAAACGAGTTCAACGGCGCCCTTGTGCACTTGAAAGACCAGAAGTCTGTATAACCCACAGCAAGTACACTACTTTTGCAAGTACACTACTTTCGGTATTGAGCACCTCATGTCGATTGGCTGTTTTAAGCTTCATGTAAAGTGACTCAGTATAAATAAGTGACTTATTTGAAATGAATGTTGATATTATTTGATATATTTGATACTATTTTACAATGTTATGTTTATAATAATTGATTTAGGGGTGTTTTATGAGATATGATAATGGTATTTATGGATGTATAGTACAGTATGAGCGTCATACGTCACACGTCATACGTCACTGTAACAACTTACGTTCACTTTCAACTTCTGTTCGGCCATCTGGAACCAATTAAAAACGTAAGTCGGGGAGCGTGTGTATTATATTATTATTATTATTATTATTATTATTATCTCTTGTGTAATAAACATAGTGCTGGTTTTACACAGACCCGGCAAAAGTCTGTTTAACCTCCAATTACCAAAAGTGTTGGTAATTTTCATCGCCAACTATCGGTATACTGTATTAAGTTTTAAAGTGTAAAAAAATGTCAACATCGAACACTTAATTAGTATGGCGACAGTCATAAAAACTTTGATAATTTTCGATATCATTTTTATTGTGATACGCAAAAGTGAATTTTTGTATATGGATGAATTAGTGATCCCGTTCAGGAGTCATCACTCTCTCTCTCCCCCTTGACCTGGCCTGACCTCAACTGATCTGTCATGTTGTTGTGGTCTATTAGATTTCTGATGGTGGATGTGTACAGTCCATGCGCCTCGCTACCTCACTGTAGCTCAACCTGGCCTCTACTGTACCCATTACCTGTTGCCCATTGCCCGGAGATGTAGTTCCCATGGTAGACATGCACTACAATAACAATAATGGACATTTTTGAGCCTTCATGTCAGTTTCCAAACCCCTCCTCACATTGTGCAGACACACATTGCATTTTGCTGAAACTGCATTGGTCCACTTTTGCAAAGTGGCCTACACAAAGGGTAACAAAATGACAACTCATCATTTTCTTAAGTGCCCGAGTACAATCATCAATAAAGTCAAAGGGTAAAAAAACACACACACACACGCACCCACACACACACACACACACACACACACACACACACACACACACACAAGTACAAATAAACAGAATTTTCTCAAAGTTTTTAATGACTGTCCTGTATACATTATTCAGTTTTTGCGGCAGTACCCTCAAACTTGCAGTGTTAATATTAGGTAACATTTCTATTCCACATGTTTACAGATTTTCCATAGAAATCATACTCTATAGAATGTTTCTTTCTATCTAAACTTATTTAGAACTAAGATTTCTATTAGAATTTTTTATAGAACCTCTACAGAATATTCTATGGAAAAAGTCAGTTTGACTGAATTGTACAGAACATTTTTTCATTCAGAATTACAAATTCCCCCTCTGTAATGGAGTTGTGCAGTAGATCATGTACAGCAGCCATATATTACAGAATGCATTCCTAAGACAAACACTGCACGTTTGTATCGAATTATAACGTGAGTATAATGTTATTGTATTTGTCACTGTAATTGTTTTATTTAAACTGTGTGTACAAATATAACAAATACTAACCAAAGGGAAAAAACATTATTTATTGACTTCTTTAGCAGGTGGCACAATGCTGTAGCGGTTCCACGTCTGCCTTACAGCAAGAAAGTGCTGGGTTCAATTCCCAGCCCAGGTGTTTCTGTGTGGCGTTTGAATCTTCTCCCCGTGCTTGCATGGGTTTCCTCCCACTGTCCAAAATCATGCACAGTGGATTAATTGGCTGTTCCAAATTGCTCATATGTGTGAAGTGACAACCTTGTGGAGAGCCCCCAACCTTTGGATCAGCGCTCCGGCGCCCAAAACCACTAGGCCACCACTGCCCCATTTGGAAGGTCAATCAACATTTTAGAAACCAACATCTTCTCCCACTGTCCACTAGCAACTTGCTTGATGTTAACAGAAGACCTCAACACAATTTCACAGTGTTTTGCAATAGGAATAATGCTTTCTGCTGGGACAACAAGTCCAGCTTTATTTTTCAAAGTAAGCAAGGCTGATGTACATTCTGAGGCAGGCCTGATAAGTGCCATTGAACATTCGCTGCAGGATATCTTCTTCTCTCGACGCTTTGTATTATGGAGATCAGTCTGTATCTCCTCCAGCTTCTGGAGGGTATCAATGTACTTACGCTTAAGGGTATCAGGCTGGCAGGCGTAACTGTGCTCTGAAGTTACTACCTCCACACAAGTACCAACGTCTGCTGGGAGTGATGGCTCTTCCATGGATTCCAAGGATGAAGCATGCATTCTATGACTCGTTGGCCTGGACTGGTTCTTCAGAATATAAGAACACACTATAAAATACCTATTGATACTTACTGTATATGAACCTATGGTAAACTGGAAATTTACCAGAATATACCTGTATACAACATCTGAAAATAATATATCAAATCTTATAAAACCCTTTATGTTTTGGCCCCTGGTAGAGGAATTCCACAAATTCATGAAAAAGCCTGTATATAGATTAGCAGTGAAACAAAATCAAAGAGTGACTGTATAAGTATAATAATACTTTATAGACATTATTAAAGATCCTGTGTAAATGTATGTTCTGACCAACTCACACTGATATATAATATTGTGCAAATTCATTAAAGTTAATGGCTCCTTAAAGGTTTCTACCTCAGGCTTCCAAGAAAAAAACAGATGGCACCGCAGTCTTCTTGAGCAGCTTCAAATGCCTGTGCTTGGACAGATACAAGTCGTCTTCTCTCAAGTGTTCAGAACAAACAACACCATATCTTGAGACGGCACCCATCGCTTCCTTGTCACTGCATCGATGCGGTTGATGGCGTGCACCCATAATTGCCTACGATGCATATCCAATGGTACTCTGGAGAAATATAAAACATTCTCAAGATATAATTTCTGTAGCTTTCTGTAGCTATGTTGCATACATCAATCTATTAGCCTCATCCATATCTATGTCTAAATGCAGATCCTGCTCAGTTTTCGTGTTCTTCTGATATATGTAACAGTGGTTAGAAAAACTCAGTGGTCTATGGGAGAGGATTTTAATCAACTTACTAACTTCTTGTTATTATCAGGGTTCTGCCCAGAATTTTAAGAGAGGTGCATATAATTTGCCTCAGAGAGTGAAAAGTGCCAGAACTGCTATACTTCTCTCGGGAGGTCCAGAGGAGCCCACTGGAAAATTTGTGAGACATAAAAGCTCCTGATATGCATTCTGGTGTATTCTAGCAGTAAATATTAAGAGTGCAGAATGTACTGTGTTCCACTAAACATATGAGTATTTCATCCTGTTTCTCCCATTTGGACATCAAAAATGTTATATGAATAGGGAAACATCAACTCACACTTTTAAACTGGAGCTCCAACAAAGCTCTAAAAGGTTAACAATAATTAACACTAAATGTTACTAGTTCCACTGGGACTAATAATAAGAAGTAATCATTTATAAATTTCAGGGTATGTAATGTTATTTAAGCTTCAAGCCTACCACTTAATGAAGGTTAAACTGAAACACACTTCCCGGTGAAAAGTTGCCTCTTTACGCCGCCTACACAGTTTTGACAGCCAACAGCGCAACAACAATTAACCATATTCACATAAAACACCCTAAACCTAACGTATTCCAATTAAATTTGATGTTGTTATGTTTAAAAATGGACTATTATAAGGATGCCAAAGGATGTCGACTCTCAATAGAAAATAGTACCCAAAGCTTTGTTTTGCCCTAACCGGAAGTTGCAGCCGAATTCCCACGTGAAAGGGGCCAGTCTGCGGTCGAGTGTTTCTCCATGTCATTGAACACAAATGTCAACTTCAGCACATGGCACGATGAACCAATCAACACAAAGGTCAACTTTAGCACGTGGCACAAAAGCACATGGCCAAGAACGTCTTTAAATGTATGAAGTTTGAGCAGGAGAATCCTCGTCATCACTTTCTGATAGATCCATATCTGGCTCATCATAAGTAACCTATACGAGGTTGTACTGTATACAATCTCTCTCTCTCTCTCTCTCTCTCTCTCTCTCTCTCTCTCTCTCTCCATAATCATCTGTATCAATATCATTACAGAGAGTTTCACTCTTATCCAGTTCATTATAATACTGGAGTCAATTTGTTTCTTCTTTGAAAGTGTTGGCGCCAGTTCAGAATGTATCGTTCTGCTTCTCTTCCCGGACCACGAACGTGTCAGCCACACCCCTCTGCCGGAGCCTAATAGACCATGAGAGTACCCTCCCTTTAAGGGGCACCACCTGGCGCCCCACCAGGCTTGTCCGGGAACTGGCGATAGAACTCCTCTAACAGGTTTGGCAGGCCAATTAAGAACAGTAATACCATGGTCAGTAAACCATTTAGCAGTGGCTTTGGCACTGTGAGCAGGTGCCAGGTCGTGCTGAAAAATGAAATCTTCATCTCCATAAAGCTTTTCAGCAGATGGAAGCATGAAGTGCTCCAAAATCTCCTGATAGCTAGCTGCATTGACCCCGCCCTTGATAAAACACAGTGGACCAATAGCAGCAGCTGACATGGCACCCCAGACCATCACTGACTGTGGGTACTTGACATTGAACTTCAGGCATTTTGGCATTTCCTTCTCCCCAGTCTTCCTCCAGACTCTGGCACCTTAATTTCCGAATGACATGCAAAATTTACTTTCATCCGAAACAGTACTTTGGACCACTGAGCAACAGTCCAGTGCTGCTTCTCTGTAGCCCAGGTCAGGTGCTTCTGCCACTGTTTCTGGTTCAAAAGTGGCTTGACCTGGGAAATGCGGCACCTGTAGCCCATTTACTGCAAATGCCTGTGCACGGTGGCTCTGGATGTTTCTACTCCAGACTAAGTCCATTGCTTCCACAGGTTCCCCCCAGGTCTGGAATTGGCCCTTCTTTCACGTTTTCCTTCCCACAGATGTCCCACTGAGGTGCCTTGATACAGCACTCTGTGAACAGCCTATTCACTCAGAGATTTCTTTCTCTGTCTTACTCTCTTGCTTGAATGTGTCAATGATGACCTTCTGGACAGCAGTCAGGTCGGCAGTCTTACTCATGATTGCGGTTTTGATTAATGAACCAGGCTGGGAGTTTTTAAAAGCCTCAGGAATCTTTTGCAGGTGTTTAGAGTTAATTGGTTGATTCGGATGATTAGGCTAATAGCTCGTTTAGAGTACCTCTTCATGATATGCTTGCATCCATGCTAATAGGCTTACACTTCTGACCAATCATATTTGCTTAGGGTTACAAAAGTCCGCAAAACAGTGTAAACACAAAAATCACAGAGACGACGTCTTAACACAAGAGTGACATTCTATATAACTGATAAACTGATATATATATATATATATATATATATATATATAAATGTATATATACAGTATATCTGAACTGGGAAGAAGGAGGGGCACGTTTAGTCTGTACTGTAGTTTATAAACGATGGATGCAGCATCATTGCGTCATGATGTCAGCGGACAATGTAGCTACGTCTAAACTCAAAATTTGACTTTAAAAAAAAAACAACCTGCAAAATAAAAAAACGTAAAACGGATGAACGTAAGTTGGGGAGCATCTATAATAATAAAGTCATCATACTAAAGCAATGCTGGGTCCAAGAAATGACGTCATATCAATATGGCTGCGCCCAGAACCAACAGTAACAGTTTCACCATAAAATTAATAAAAAACTTGATTTTGATAGATATAATTTGACAAATATAATTACTAATTAACTCAGCAACACAGATGACTCAGGTTAGTGTTTTGAAGAGGAAATAGTATATATATAATGCAGTAATGAGGGGGAGGCACAAACAAGTGCCCACCTCACGCCGGTCCCAAGCCCGGATACATGAAGAGAGTTGCGACAGGAAGGGCATCCGGCGTATCAGTCGAGGCCCGGGTTAACAATGACCGCCATCAGTGCTGTCAACCAACAGGGTGCTGGTGGAAATTGGACTACTGTTGGTCGAAGACGTCAAAGAAGGAGAGAGGAGGCGTGTCCGTAGGCAGAGAGAGAAGAGGAAAAGCATGAGCTTAGGACTGAGAGTAAGGACTTTGAATGTTAGAACTATGACAGGAAAAGGTAGAGAGCTGGCTGACATGATGCAGAGGAGGAAGGTGGACATACTGTGTGTTCAGCAGACCAGGTGAAAGGGTAGCAAGGCTAGAAGCTTAGGAGCAGGTTTTAAGCTGTTTTTTCATGGTGTGGATGGGAAGAGAAATGGAGTAGGAGTCATCTTGAAGGAGTAGTTTGTCAGGAATGTTCTAGAAGTGAAAAGAGTGTCAGACAGAGTGATGAGTCTCAAGTTAGAAATTGAAGGAGGTGAGACAAGAATCTCCATGGAGTATGATGTTTGCAGATGACATTGTGATCTGTAGTGAGAGCAGAGAACAAGTGCAGGAAAATCTAGAGAGGTGGAGGTATGCCCTGGAAAGGAGAGGAATGAAGGTTAGCCTCAGAAAATCAGAATACATGTGTGTGAATGAGAAGGACCGAGGAGGAACGGTGATGTTACAGGGAGCAGAGATAACGAAGGTGGAGGATTTTAAGTACTTAGGCTCAACAATCCAGAGCAATGGAGAGTGTGGAAAAGAGGTGAAGAAGCGTGTGCAGGCAGGCTGGAATGGTTGGAGAAAAGTGTCCGGTGTGATGTGCGATAGGAGAGTGTCAGCAAGAATGAAGGGAAAAGTGTACGTGACGGTGGTGTGGCCAGCGATGTTGTATGGCTTAGAAACAGTGGCGCTGAGGAAAAGGCAGGAGGCAGAGCTGGAGGTAGCGGAGATTAAAATGTTGAGGTTCTCTCTGGGAGTAACGAGGATGGATAGGATCAGGAATGAGTACATCAGAGGGACAGCAGATGTAAGATGTTTTGGAGACAAAGTCAGAGAGGCTAGATTGAGATGGTTTGGACATGTACAGAGGAGGGATAGTGAGTATATTGGCAGTAGGATGCTGAGGTTGGAACTACCAGGCAGAAGGCCTCGAGGAAGACCAAAGAAGAGATTTATGGATGTGGTGAAGGAAGACATGAAAATCGTTGGAGTCAGAAAAGAAGATGCAGAGGATAGGGTGAGATGGAGGTGGATGATTTGCTGTGGCGACCCCTGAAGGGAGCAGCCGAAAGTAAAAGAAGAAGAAGAAGAAGATATATATATATACATATATAAAACGTGAATTTATGCAACCATTATAAGCAGTGATAATTTTAATTTATTATTGCACAAGTACTTGTTTGTGTAGGTCTATTCGGGGATAGAACACCACCTTAGCCGTTATGAGGTGGTAGTCTCTCTTCCCAGTTCCTGGCTCCCATTGTTGCATACAGCTCCGGGAACAAAACACTTGTTAGCTTCCATTGATTTGTAAGCTTTTAACTCTTTGCCAGTAAATGGAGATGGGCCGTGGACAAGATATGTACAAAGATCCAAGTAGGCAAAAGCAGGAAGGGATGAATAGTCGCATTTTAACACATTCCTAAACATGGACTGCGGCAATAGATATGGATCGGCAATCCCCAGATGCTTTATTTTCCTCAGATACCTTGCCCTCTGGTCACCTGTCAAATGATTGACAACGTCTGACAATATTATAGTTTCATTGCTTTTGCCTTCGACACTCTCGCATATTTTGCTTTCGCTGTCATTATCGGTTGTTGTTGAAGCCATGCTTAGTGAATCATGTGTGTGTGTTCTCGATCACGCTTGCTGTCCAAGATGGCGCATGAAGGTATTGGGGTCATGTGACTGCAAAACCTCAATTCATTGGCCATCTACTCGCCAAATCTAGGGCTCTAATGTCCTTTGGTATTCTTCCATCCGGCATCTGATGGACATGTCCCAGCCAGTGGAGACGGTGCTCACAGAGCAGGGTGATTAGGCTTGGTAAATTTGCGTGGGAAAGTATCTCGTTGGTGATACGGTCAGTCCATTTAATGGTGAAAATACTCCTCAGTATACGGAGATGAAAGGCGTTGAACAATCACTCTTGCGAGGCATATAGACACCACATCTCACATGACTTGTATACAGCGATCTTTGTGTGCCTTGATCATTTTCGGTTTAACCATACCTTCTGTGATAGTTTTCCAAAGGTTGCAGCAGCATACTTGTTTAGTACTCAACCTTCACTTGCTCACTTGAAAGATCGCAAGTCCGAATAAGCTGCACTTTGTCTCACAAGCACTTGCGACAAGCGCCTACATTCGGTGGAGCGCCTCAAATATATACAATCGGCCCTTGACTATTCGCGGTTTTGCACTTAAGCCCCTGCATATTCGCGAATTGCCCAACAACTTCACATTCAGCCAATGGCTGTTGTTTGTTCTCATTTACACACACTTCGTGCCTGTGCTTTTTTAGTGTGTGTGTGTTTTTAATTACAGTTAAGCTCCGTCATGCCACCCAAAAAATGCTGTGCTCCTTCTCAGGCTTCTGGTAAGGTGCCAGAAAAAGGTAATGACGGTGCATGAAAAAGTAGAACTGCTTGATATGATTCAGGAAGGAAAACGTTTTGCTGCAGTAGGATGCTATTATAAAGTAAATCAAAGTACAGCCCACTACATAAAGAAAATCATCATCATCATCATCATCATCATCATCATCATCATCTTCTTCCACTAAGTCCAGGGTCAGGTCGCGGGGGCAGCAACCTAAGCAAAGAGGTCCAGACGTCCCTCTTCGCACTCGGCTTTGAATCGCTCCAAGAAGAGCTGGAGGTCCCGACTTGATGAAGCCAAAAGGACAACATCATCCGCAAAAAGCAGAGACGAGATCTGATGGCCATCAAACCAGAACCACTCAATGCCTTGACTGCGCCTAGAAATTCTGTCCATAAAAATTATGAACAGAATTGTTGACAAAGGACAACCTTGGTGGACTACAACTCCCATCATCATCATCATCATCATCATCTTCTTCCGCTTAGTCCAGGGTCGGGTCGCGGGGGCAGCAACCTCAGCAAAGAGGTCCAGACGTCCCTCTCCCCAGCCACTTCCTCCAACTCTCCTGGGGGGACACCGAGGCGGTCCCAGACAAGCCGAGAGACATAGTCCCTCCAGCGTGTTCTAGGTCGACCCCGAAGTCTCTTCCCGGTTGGACATGCCCGAAACACCACACCAGGGAGGCGTCCGGGGGGCATTCTGACCAGATGCCCGAGCCACCTCAATTGGCCCCTCTCAATGCGGAGGAGCAGCGGATCTACTCCGAGCTCTCCCCGGATGGCGGAGCTTCTCACCTTATCTCCAAGGGAGAACCCCGACACCCGGCGAAGGAAGCTCATTTCAGCCGCTTGTATCCGTGATCTTGTTTTTTCGGTCATAACCCAAAGCTCATGACCATAGGTGAGGGTTGGAATGTAGCTCGACTGGTAAATAGAGAGCTTTGCCTTGCGGCTCAGCTCCTTCTTCATCATGATGGACCGGTACAGGCACCGCTTAACAGCAGAGGCTGCAGCGATCCGTCTGTTGATCTCTCGCTCCATCCTTCCCTCACTCGTAAACAAGACCTCAAGATACTTAAACTCCTCCACTTGGGGCAGGACCTCATTCCCGACCCGGAGGGTGCATTCCACCATTGTCCGACTGAGAACCATGGCCTCGGACTTGGAGGTACTGATCTTCATCCTGGCTGCTTCGCACTCAGCTGTGAATCGCTCCAATGAGAGCTGGAGGGCCCGACTTGATGAAGCCAAAAGGACAACATCATCCGCAAAAAGCAGAGACGATATCCGATGGCCACCAAACCAGAACCCCTCATCGCCTCGACTGCGCCTAGAAATTCTGTCCATAAAAATTATGAACAGAATCGGTGACAAAGGACAGCCTTGGCGGACTCCAACTCCCACTGGAAACGAATCCGACCTACTGTTACCAATATGGACCAAACTCTGGCTCCAGTGATACAGCGACCGAATAGCTCATAGCAACGGATCCGGAACGCCGTACTCTCGGAGCACGCCCCACAAGATCGTTCGAGGGACACGGTCGAAAGCCTTCTCCAAATCCACAAAGCACACGTGGACAGATTGGGCAAACTCCAATGCCCCCTCCAGAATCCTGTGGAGCGTATAGAGTTGGTCAAGAGTGCTGCGGCCAGGACGAAAACCATATTGTTCCTCCTGAATGCGAGGTTCAACTATCGGTCGGATCCTCCTCTCTTGTCCCCCTGCATAGACTTTCCCAGGTTGGCTGAGGAGTGTAATTCCCCGATAATTGGAACACACCCTCTGGTCCTCCTTCTTAAAAATTGGGACCACCACCCCAGTTTGCCAATCCAGAGGTACAGCCCCTGATGACCACGCAATGTTGCAGAGACGTGTCAACCAAGACAGTCCTACAACATCCAGAGCCCTGAGATATTCCGGGTGGATCTCGTCCAACCCCGGAGCTCAACCACCGAGGAGCTTTTTGACAACCTCAGTGACCTCCACTCCAGTGATGGGCGGACCCTCACCCGAACCCCCAGGGTCTTCCTCTTCCACGGAGGGCGTGTTGGTGGGATTGAGGAGGTCCTCAAAGTATTCCCTCCACCTCTCAACAACATCCCCAGTCAAGGTAAGCAGTTCCCCATCTCCACTGTAAACAGTGTTTGTGAAGAACTGCTTCACCTTCTTGAGGCGTCGGACAGTGGCCCAGAACCTTTTTGAGGCCAACCGATAATCACTGTCCAGGCCCTCACCGAACTCCTCCCACGCCCGAGATTTTGCATCTGCGACAGCCTCGGCTGCAGCACGTTTGGCCTGCCGGTACCTGTTTGCTGCCTCAGGAGTCCCACAGGCTAATAACACCCGATAGGCCTCCTTCTTCAGCTGGTGTCCACCACCGGGTTCGGGGATTACTGCCACGACAAGCACCGACGACCTTACGGCCACAGCTACGGACTGCCGCCTCAGCAATGGAGGCATGAAACATGGCCCATTCGGATTCCATGTCCCCCGCCTCCTCCGGGACGTGGTTATAGCTCTGCCAGAGGTGGAAGTTAAAGGCCTGTCGGACAGGGGACTCCGCCAAACGTTCCCAGCAGACCCTGATTACACGCTTGGGTCTGCCAGGTCTGGAAGGCAGCCTCACTCACCACCAGGTAGTGATCGGTGGACAGCTCACCTCCTCTCTTCACCCGAGTGTCCAGAACATATGGTCGCAAGTCCGATGACATAACTACAAAGTCAATCATCGAGTTGCGATCTAGGGTGTCCTGGTGCCAAGTGCACTTATAGGCACACTTATGTTTGAACATGGTGTTCGTGATAGACAAACTGTGACGAGCACAGAAGTCCAACAACGAAACACCATTCGGGTTCAGACTGGAGAGGCCGTACCTACCGATCACACCCTTCCAGGTCACACTACTGCAATGTGTTGCATTGATTTAAACAACCGCAGAGACAATTAAATTACAATTCTGCTTCTAACAAAAACATTTAGATTAACAAAAAAAAAATCCAGCCTTCCTGCGACCTTAATTAGAATTAAACAGTTCAGAAAATGAATGAATGTGTTCGAGTCCTTCTTGTATTTTTATGAAGAAAAAGAATATCTCTCCCACAAAGGGAGGGACAGGTTGCAGTCAGATATGTTGGGTAACCCACCTCACCATCACTCCCTTTGTGGGATTTTCTTTTTCTTCATTCACTATATTAATGTTGTTTTGTCACATAAATTTCTAAAAACGACAGCAACACAGAAAAGTACATGAAGACTGATTTTAAGAAGGATCCTGCTCAACATTCTTTTAAATAATATTAATGTTTCATACTGCACTGACCGCCTGAATCACACCCATTCTTTTATTTTGTCACTGAGAGGAGAGTTACTTAATTTGGAGATTGCTGTGCATAAACCAGATCTCATTCATCGCCTCTTACTTCAGCTGTGTTTTCCGTTCCTGGATTACAAATCCTGGTGGCAGAAAAATCTCTTTTGTCTCTCCACGCTTCTGCTGGCTGATGGTGAGAAAACTGCTTGTCATGAGCACAAGGTTTTGTCATGTAATATGATACATGGGATTTTACTTCCAGGTGTGAAACTCGCGGATTATCTTGATTTGTGGGAGGGGCCAGAACCAAACCCCCACGAATAACAAGGGCCCCCTGTGTATATATATATATATTTATATACAGTATATATAATTTCTTATTTTTTTTGCACGTTTGTCACTGTCATCCATTTCAGATCAAGCAAACCTAAATATTATACAAAGATAACACACAAGTAAACACAAAATGCAGTTTTCAGTGCCAATTGCATTTATTAAGGGCAAAAAAAACATGTGACCCTACAAAGGCCTGTGTGATTAAGTAAAACCCCCTCCCAAACCTAATAGCTGGTTGAAGCACCTTTTGCAGCAATATTTGCAGTCAAGCATTTGTGCATTTGTGATGAGTCTTTCACTGTGTGAATCGCTGTGATGGGATTTTGGCCCACTCTTCTCTGCAGAATTGTTTAAGAGCAACCAAATTGGATGGTTTTCGGGCATGAACAGTCTTTCTAAGGTCATGCCACAGCATCTCAATAGGGTTCCGGTTGGGACTTTGACTAGGCCACTTCAAAAACCCCATTTTGTTCTTTTGTAGCCATTCATAAGTGGACTTGCTGGTGTGCTTCTGATCATTGTATTGCTGCAGAACCCAGGTGAGCTTTAGCTTGAGGTCTCGAACTGATGGACAAACATTCTTTGCCAGGATTTCTTTGTAGCAAGCAGAATTCATGGTTCCATCAATCATGACAAGCCGTAGAGGTCCTGAAGCACAAACGCATAGCCACATCGTCACACTTCCAGCATCATGTTTCACTGTTGGCAAAGTGTTCGTTTTATCAAATGCAGTGTTGCTTTTGAGCCAGATGTAATGTGATGCATTTCTCCCAAAAAGTTCAACTTTAGGTTCATCAGTCCAGAGGACATTTTCCCAAAAGCTTTGGGGATGATCAAGATGATTCTGGGCAAAAGTGAGTCGTGCCTTGATATTCTTTTTTGTCAACAGTGGCTTTCACCTCGGAACTCTTCCATATATGCCATTTTGCCCTCGTGTCTTTCTGATGGTGGCGTCATGAACATTGACATTAACTGATGGAAGTGAGGCTTGTAGTTGTTTAGACGTGGTTTTTGGATCCTTTCTGACTTCTCCGGTTAGTCTGCACCGTGCTCTTGGAGTAATTTTTGTAGGTTGGCCACTCCTGGGGACAGTCACCAGTGCGCCATGCCTTCTCCATTAATGGCTCTGACAGTAATCCCCTGGAGTCCCAAAGATTTACCAATGACTTTCTATCCTTTCTCAGACTGAGACATCTCTATAATCTTCTTTCTTATTTGCTCTTGATACTCATTGGATCACGGCATGATGATGTGTGCTCAGTATGGCCTACCTCCCCTTGTCAGACAGGTTTTATGTTCGGATCTCCTGGTTGGAAATGTCTGGCAGCAATCAGGCCTGGGTGTGGTCATGAAATTGAACTCAGTTTTCCTCAATAATAGGATTAATCACAATTACTTCATGTTTTAACAATGGGGCAATTACTTTTTCACAGAGGTTCATGTAGGTTTTGATAGGATATTTCTCTTCACAAATACAGACGCTCCCGACTTACGTTTTTAATTGGTTCCGGATGGTCGATCGTAAGTTGAAAGTGAACGTAAGTTGTTACAGTGATGTATGACGTATGACGTGTGACGTATGATGCTCATATTGTACTATACATCCATAAATACCATTACCATATCTCATAAAACACCCCTAAATCAATTATTATAAACATAACATTGTAAAATAATATCAAATATATCAAATAATATCAACATTAATTTCAAATAAGTCACTTATTTATACCGAGTCACTTTACATGAAGCTTAAAACAGCCAATCAACGCTTACACTATGAGGTGCTCAAAGTAGTGTAGAAAGTAGTGTACTTGCAAAAGTAGTGTACTTGCTGTGGGTTATACAGACTTCCGGTCTTTCAAGTGCGCAAGGGTGCCGTTGAACTCGTTTAGAACACAGCCTGCACTGATGCAGTCTCCCAGCAAAGCGGAGAGTTCTTTTGTGTAAGTAAGTAAGTAAACTTTATTCAAGAGATGCATACGAAGAACAAGTACAAATCCTAATGAATATTAATATAAAAATAAGTATACACTCTTAGGATTCTGCTAAAAGATAGTAAATGTCTGTAATTTGTGGATTAGGGTTTTCATTCATTTTACAACTCTCTTTGCTTAACTGAGTATTCATGGTAGATTGTGCTGATCTGAGCAGATAGTTAATTCATCTCTGTGTATGAGACTTGCACCCATGCTAGTAGGCTTAC